>CM059218.1:5976126-6338626 GCA_030347435.1 Clarias fuscus | reverse complement strand
CATTGGCACGAGTCACGCTTTATGTCTGTGCGCTGCCTTCTCTCGGGCTTCGCACACAAAATGGCCTCTGCTGAGCAAGCTGATGATGAGTCACCGTAAAGCGCAGGAGTTCTCGCAAGAGACTGCCTGGGTCTCTTCTTACATACTTGGAAACACACAACCGGTTTTGTTAATACACAAAAGGTGATCGGGTACCACCTGAGCGAAAGTGGGTCCTGCAGCACAGCAGGTGACTCGTGTTCGATTGAGCGGGCGAGCAGCGCTCTGCCTCAGTCGCAGGGCCAAAGATCAAGCAGGCTTGCAAGAGGTCTGGCACGGTGTCGCAACACGAATGTTTCATCAGGTGCACTGATCTCCTGTCTGTCGGGGTAAGCAGCTTTAAACCCCAGTGCTGAGTATTTTACCCTGGAACACTTTTCAGATGGCAGGAAGACAGACCATCGAACCAGACACATGGGGAAAACACCACCACAGGAACATAAACTTTATTTTTTAAACCTAACTTTAATTGAGTAACTTGGCAACGTGCAAATGTCATAAAACGCCTGTCTACATTTCATATGAAATACTGTAGGAAATCCTGAGTGACGGCAAGCGGGACGACAGCATTAGGGCATTAAGCTTCAGGAATCCACATCGAGTTTAAATATTACCTAATGTGTTGAAAGCAAGCGCTTTGAAATCCCCATGGTGAACAATCGATATCACACTTCACCGGGTTATCAAGGAACATCTGACCCTTAGCCATTAGTAATTCTGTTGCTCTTCCTGGGACACAACATAGAGCTTTTAACCTTTACACAAAGCCGATCTATTTCTACGTTTTTTTATGTTTTTTTTTCTTTTCTATTACGAGTTCATTTTATGTGTGTCTGTGTGTAATATTAGAAACATGTGATCTTTCAGCATATTTTCTCAGTGACTGACAGAAGATTGTCAGTGGAACGATGTTATTTAGAGCAAACCTTTAGCTATTACTCACATGCCTTACTGAAATCTTTTCCTTCCAGTATGCGAGTATGCAGGGTGGCGTAGTGGTTAGCGCGGTCGCCTTGCACCTCCAGGGTGCGGGTTCGATTCCCATCTCGGGGTCTGTGCCCATGGAGTTTGTACCCTGTATTTGGTGGGTTGCCTCCAGGTTTTCTGGTTTACTCCCAAAGATATACAGATTAAGCTAACTGATGTTCCCAAATTGCGTGTAGTGTGTATGGACTGGTGCCCCGCCTCGTGCACTACGGTAAGTCTCCTTAGATAGGCTCCTCAACCCTGCATGCAGAATAAAGCGGTAAAGACGAGCGAGCGAGTGTGTGTGTGTGTGTGTGAATATGCAGTATAAGTCTTTTAGCTGCCACTGAAGGAAAAATGTAGAACAACTTCCTTATTGTGAAAGAATTTAAACACACAAGAATTTCCACAGTCGCTGAAGCGGGCGGTCTACAGAGTGGCCCTAAAAGTCTGGATTTGGAGGCAATGATTATTAAGTATTAAAAGTATAAATTGGAGCAAAAGCTCAAATGAACGGCCTCGGACTTTGAAGTACAGGAATGAAAGGGCAAGAACATTTCTATTGTTATGTGCAGACATGAAGTTAACTGCTGTTCGGTCTGGTTCTGATTCAGCTTCTATTGTTAGTTTTAAAGCCATTTTTGAGCTGAAAATAAATAAATAAATAAATAAATAAATAAATGAAATATAATTTCATATAATGAAAAATGCCTGTGGATTCAGTTTTGAGCCAGCCTTTATATGAAAATAAAAATAACCGAGACGGTGCGTTGTCATAATAGTCGATATATTTTTGTTTAATATGCTGTAAATTTCCATATTTATAGGCAGAAATCCACAGTTGACGGAGACAAGTTTACTGCTGGAACTAAATTACCTAACCCTTGTGGCAAAACAACATTCGCTTCTTGATGTGCAAAAAGTTCTGAACATGTGCATCGATAACATTTTAATTTCAGAAAATGTTCAAGCTGTATCTTTTTAAAAAAAATAAAAAATGAATAAAGGAAAACTATTATATTAAAAAAATAGTTCTATTGAGAAAAAAGGTTATTAAATACTGTAGGTTGTGTGTCCTATGTACTGTAGCAGGTGTAGCACATATAACAAATAAGATGACATAAAAAAAACAAGCTTATAAATAAATATTATCTTTATTAATAATAATAATAATAATAATAAAAATAATAAAATATAAATTGCTGACTTTTAACACAGTAAAGCTTCGGATAAAATTTTTAAAAGTTCTTTACTTTCCCTTTTTCCTGTGTTAAAGAATTGTAAATAAAAGAAAAAAAAAAGAATTATTAATATTCATATACATCTACACACTATGTCTAGGTATTCAAGTTAACGTTATTAAAAATGGTGAAAACATACTGTATCCTCCACAACAATTAAGAATAACATGAGCGTCTGAGAAAAAGTCGGGGAGAAACACACACACACAAAAAAAGTGAAGACTTGACTTTTTCCGGCTCACGGGCATCTGGTTCTGCTGAGTGGCGAGAACATTTTCTACCTCGCTTTTCATCTGTCTGGGAGGCTTAAGACACATTTTCATATCCTGTTTTCAGCACTGCTGTTGCCCTTGAAGTGAGGCTTATTGCTTGCTGAGGGTCAGGAGCTGTATGTGTGCGTGTCTGCGTAGGTGAATGTGTGTGTGTGTGTGTGTGTGTGTGTTTGCGTGTGTATGCGCACGTGCGTGTGCATGTGTGTATCCCAGAGTGTCGGCGGTTGTACTCATGCACAGTATGCATAAGCCGAACAAATAAACCCCGAATCACATACCACAGCAGGGCCCGCGGGGAGAGGGAAAAAAAAAAAGAATAAAAATGAGGGGAAGTTACAGATGCAAGTCCAGCGAGTGTGTTCTTCGTTCATACTCTGGAAGAACCCGGTGACTTGTTCATAAACAGAAACACATGTAACGTCCTGGGCTTCTATTCAGAGAACACCGCGACATCCATAAGAGCGGTGAAAAAAAAACGCGCAAAAAAAAAAAAACATCTCGACCGGTAGCGGAGAGGTGGAAAGGGTGTTCCCCGCCTGTTCCACACCCAAATAAGGGCAGGAGCATCTCATCCACTCAGGAATGTTGCTGACTCAGCATGGGCCTTGCCAGTAGGTTTAGTTTATGCTTGCAGAGAATGCAGCGCCAGGCCCAGGCAGCTCACGTGACACCTTCCAAATGGGGCATGGGGGAACGTGGAATGAAGTGGATAAAAGAATGGACCAAAAAAAAAAAAAAAAAAAAAAATCAGGATGTGTCTGACGTGAGATTGATTTTGACTTCTCTACCATGTATCAGATTTCTCCGAATCCTGACCGGTATCATTCTGAGCCGGAGGTGCCAGGAAAGAGCCAACCACAACAGTTCTTCAGCTGGCAGCTTTAGCTGATACACAAGGACATAAAGCTTGCCAGTGAAGAACTGCTGCGGGTCAGCCAGTGGCCGTTCCGGACGTGTGAAGAGATGGACGGGGTTGACCTGTAGAGAAAGAGACAGAGAAAGAGACAGAGAGAGAGAGAGAGAGAGAGAGAGACGTAGGACATTAGCTTGAAACCAGGCACGAGATCTACTGTACAGCGGCACGCTAACGTTTCTCAAACCCTTTTCGATCTAATGAAGCACGGTGAAAGGAGACCTTTAAAGCCTGATAATGAAGCTATGTGGATGGGGTTTCAGCTGCACCTCCCCTCGCTGCCACAGCCATGCAGGCTAGAACAAGCACTGGAGTCATGTGCTCTCTGCCCCAGGGGTTTTTTTAGTCCGAGCCAGCCTGCTACCGCTTCCCCATTTACTGCACTTAGCTCGGTTCCACACGGTCCTCCCCTTCCTGCTGCTCAGAAAAGCACCAGAACTTTAGGTCCAATCTGTACCAAATCAGTTTTCCATCCCAGTTCTTCAAGTCACGCTACTGCTATGCAGATCTCACTTCCTCCTTGCTTTCTTTCAACACTCTGATTGTTGCAAACTGATCCGAGTTCATGTGTTTTATTACATAAGGAATAAAATCTCGTTCGCTAAAAATGCGAGATGAGAATTCTAATGACAAAAAGAAGAAGAAGAAGAAGAAAAAAAAAAAAAAGGCGATTGAGGGCATGACGGCGTTACGCAAAAACAAAAAAAGATTTCATAATATAGAAGCCGTCCTCATGACAGAAACCTCAACGAGAGTCGTCGAGTCTGGAGGCCTCCGTCTCAGCGTGGCAGTTAAAGGTGGCTTTGTAGCGCTGCGTTTTTTCTCTCTCCTCCCCCCCTCCCCCCCCCCCTTTCACCAGTTCAAGGGCGAGAGCGGGCCGCGCACAGCCTCGGTTGCGCGTTGAACCCGGCGACCCTGCGGCACCATGGAAAGAGCCAATCCACACAGCTCCGGCCAAGGACAGGACACCCACAAACTAACACGCTCTCAGAGGCAAACTCACTAACTCCTACAAACCCACTCCCACACACTCACCACACAGCACAAATACACCCCTACAAACACTCAGTAAAAACACACTCTCGCCAAACAGCAGAGTCTTTTCAATGCAGCCACGCTCCTCAGGTAGCTGAGGAGGCTCGAGCCAGCAGCGTGTTTGCAGGAGTCGCATCCACCCGTCCATCCGTTCTGTTTACGGTGATTGAAAAGACTTTTTTTTTTTTTTTTCAGGAGCAGCTTCCACTGTGTCTAAAACAGGTCATCAGACACCCGGGCACCTGAATCACCCTTTGACTCGGGTGGAGATAAAATTCAGGATACCGACGTCGCGGGAGAGAGCCGCGGGGTACGGTTACACACAGCGAGCGCGATTCTCAGACATGTGACCTGTGCTGCATGCACTGCATCGTCAACCGGCACCTCTTGCACCTTTGTGCGCATGCTAGGGAAAACAAAAATGCAGTTTTCTTGATGCAGATCGTTTTTTTGAGTTGTTATTTTCTAGATTATTCCGATTTTCCTTTTCTCATGTGATGCTTTGCTTTTTTTAAAATGCTTTTCTAAACCTCACTTGAAACCAGGATCGATTTATTTCCATTACGGATGTCGGTATGAATTTCAATTTGAATAGGATACTATATAATTTTCATAACATTTACACGAAACGATGTAGTTAATGCACTCTGGAGACGTTCTTGTTTCTCCTTTTCTCGTTATTCTCTTGTGCGTTAACTTCTGATCACGACCGTGCATCGATAAAGAATCTTTTTTTTTTTTTTACGCAAAGGTCACAAAGCAGCAAAGGATCGATTCTTTTTCACTTCTCTTTACGCCAGACAAGAACGGCATTCACATTCAGATCAAGCGAAAAAAAAACCACAAACCATCCTCTGCTGCGTTAGTGCTGGTGTTTTCTCGACGTTCCGAAGGTGCGCGCAGGTTTCCTTCCTACGCTGCCGCCGATGCTCGGCCACAAAGCTCCGCTCTGCTCCCTGAGCTAAAGGCTTCATTCATACGCAGGCTGCTTTGCACACAATGAAGCATATTTAACCGTAGCCCACTCTTCCTGTCTCGCACACACCGTGACTCATTCACATACAGTACAGTACTCGCGCACACACTCGCAACGGCTCGCTCAAAAATCCCATTGCGGAACACGGAGGGTCAGTAATCCTCTGGATGTAGACGCTTCCTGAGAAAATTCAATTCAATGACTCTGAGAAAGACTTGGCACGAACACACCTCTCTCTAGCCGTGCTCTTGAATCGGCACAACTGTGGCTATCAAGAGAAAAAAAATTATGTTTCAGCTCCTTTTAAGATCAAGAACTTGGACAATACATAGCATGAGAGTGTCACTGACCTGCCGCTTGAACCATCTCGTGCACCAGATTACTGCGGCAAAATAATAATAATAATAATAATAATAATAATAATAATAATAATTTGTCCCATGGACCTTACAGCACAGGACTTTATCCACCCTTATCCTTACAGGACCTTTTTATCCACCCATCCCAGTTAGGAAGCTGAGGTCAGAGAGGATTCAGTGCCCCTACAGCAGGACAGTAGAAACCTGGTGGTGCCGGGTCTTAAACCCCTGACCTTCTGATCAGCCTCAACCGACTGATCCACCTCTGCCCTGACCCGAGATAAAGTCTCGATTCTATTCGCTTTCGCTCACCAGTTCAGAGTTATCTCTTTTAATTAGACTCCGAGTTTTGCCTCCCAGTCGTTTAAAAAAAAAGACAGAGAGGTCTGAGCCGAGGTGACGCGACGTAATGATTAAAATCAGCCATGTTGGAAACTCTGAGCTCCCAGGACGAGAAGGTACATTCCAGCCATACTTGCCCTGTCGAGAATGAAAGAAGGGGGGGCCGGAGCGAGAAACGGAGTAGCCGAAGTGAGAGAGAGAGAGAGAGAGAGAGAAGGAGAGACAAGCCCAGTGGTTAAGAAGCTTGAAAAACCTAGTCGCCGAAAATTTTGAGGTTTGCGTTCTTAAACTGGTAGCAAAGCAAAAACCGCTACGGCCCTGCTAGAGAAGGAACTTAATTTAGCTCTGGGGAAAAAAAAAAAAACCCACAAGATGTGCAGCGCAGAAATGATCAGAAGAATTAAGTCAGGGTTGAGACGGGTCTTGATTTGATCGAGTTGACAGTTGGTTTAGAAAATTAAGTAGTACGAGAAGGACACGGTCTCTAATTTTATGCTAGACGTTTTGCTTGGCCAGAGTATCAAACGCTGGACATGGCTCAATCTCTCTCAATAGCTGCGGCTACCTTTAGAGAATTGGGGGGGGGGGGGGGGGGGGAGACAACCGTTCGAAAGCGACTGCTTAAAAATGCTTCTGTCTAAAACCATGTGGACAAGACAGAAAGGGATCGGGTGCAACGGATAAAACTTTGAGCCAGACGCAAGAGATGTCCGTTAATGCTACCGCGATTTCCTTTAAAATAAATAAATAAATAAAAAGTCAGAAGTGACTTATTACTACTTATACTTCCTCCAGTAAAACCATGCATCGTGATTCTAGATAAACGATAAACACATTCACGGAGCCCGTGCTTGAAATACGCGACAGACGACGCGCTATTGATGCCGAACGTCCGGCACCGTTCTGGAGCTGTGCTCTCTCTCTCTCTCTCGCCATCTGCGCGGTTCACACAGCACTATACTGTAGATGCATTATTCATGGTGAACGCTTGAGCAGGAAGAAGCCCGTTTGCTTGACATGTCTTTAATCAAGCCGCTTTTCCTGAACAGACGCAATCGAGCCAGTTCAGCAGGATGAATCCGATGGCGACGTGACCTCAGGTACCCATCGATGACCCCTGAGCGGCGGACGAGACATGGGTGCAAATGCCAAAAGATACCGAGAAACAGATGTAAATCGTACATAATGGAGGACGAAAACTACAGGATGAGAGGAAGGGGAGATTATCATTGGGAAAAAATAAACAACAAAAAACATTACAAAAGACGAGCTGCACCTGCAGATCAGAAATAGCTTCTTTTTTTATTTTTGTGTGTGCGGAGATAAACAGGAAGTTGGGTGAGAACTTCTACCCTGCCACTCCTGCCTGTCTGAATGAAGACGTACTGTACTGTACGTCTTCATTGTGCTGATGCTCATCCTGGAAGCGATAATCAGATATACCGCGAGCTTCCCGTCATCCTGTGCAACAACCACAGCCGGTATATCCTCCAGGGGCGATCTATACGGCCTCTTTAAAGCCATCTCCGCATCCAGGATTCTACAGCTGCGACGGATTCAAGGTCTGGTGTGTTTTCCCCTGTGGAATTTAGGGGAAGAACCTGATTGGTTACAGATGCCATGATCATAGGACAAGAAGTTGGGGGGGGATAGGAAAACCACCAAACCGAATCTCCATGCATTCCCACATTCTAGCTTCGGGTAGAAGTCGGTCTGTCACCATGAAGTTGAAGCAAGGGAAGGGATCCTATATACAGAACGCGCGTCGGGATTATATCGGCACGGAGATTAAAGCGGACGCATTTCCAATTCCCATCAGGAAGTCTGAGATACGTTTTATCCACGTTATAGAAGTACAAACGCATCCGCCCGCACATTTAAAGCCGTGAAGATTTAAAACTTCATGAGGCGAAGAACAATACAACTACAACTTTTTCCTTCTTCTCAGTAATTCAGAATTCAGTCTCGCCAACAGGAGGCGCCGCATATGGTAAACTCGAATCCGAATAAAATCCGGACGCGAAAAACGTCGTGAGTCCAGGTGTCAGTGAGAAAGTTGACATCTTCATTATTATTATTATTATTATTATTATTATTATTATTGTAAGATCTTAATTGAAGCAATGAAGCAGGAGGAGAGAATGATGAGACACACCGTTTAAAGTTAATTACTAGCCTTTATTCCCTAAGGGTGGGAATAAAGACTTTGTTTGTGCTCGGTCGGTCCTGCGAGCTCGCCGTTGACTTGCCAGGGCCTCACACTCATCATCTCTCTGTAGCCTGCTCTCTCTCACGGTGAACTTTGCCCCCGATGCGAACCGCATTCCTTTAGCCGCTTGCTAAACAGACAAGCAAATAAACAAAATAGTTTGATGTGAAAAGGAAATTCCTTCAGGCTCGTACAATGGACCCGACTGTGAGGCAAATCGGAAGTCGCAGGGCCGTTTCAGGAATTCGTCTAATCTCCCGCTAATATCGGAGCTGAAGGGAGGCGAGTCGGAGCTGTGTAGAAATCACACCACAGCACTCCGGAGACACAAATACAGCAACGGCTACACACACATACACACACACACACACATACACTCACACACATACAGTGCAGGTTTCGGGTGAGACTGTGTAACGTTAATCAGTTTAATGAAACTAAATCGCTTTCTAATGTGTATTGTGGAATAATTTGTGAACATGATCGTACCGTGTCGTATTTATGCATCAGTTTCCGATGACGAAGCAACTTTGTTGTGACACAGAATTAGTTGAAGGATAGTTGACGAAATGTTGCCTATGTCAAGTATATCATTTTTTTCAAATCCATTAATTCAAAATTCTTTTCAGGTATAAAGAAACACTGTTTGCGTTTATGTACAGTCCATTTAAAAACATACTACCATGTGTGTGTGTGTGTGTGTGTGTGTGTGTGTGTGTAGTCACATGACTACACTCAGTCTATGACGTGGAAGCAACATGGAGGATAACTTTTTTTATTAGAAGAAAATATAATTATAATAATAAAATAAATAAATAAATAAATAAATAATAATTCCAGCTTTAATAGTTGAGCATATTTACAGTACAAATCTTGTTGGTCAACTATAAGGCCAAAATAAATAAGTAAATGAATAAAGTAATTAATCATAATAAATAATAATAATAATGAAGACATTTACAATTAACCATAATAAAGGTAAAATGTTAAAATAATCTTGATTCCATCACTTCCAAGCCTTCATCTTTTTCCTCCGCGAGTTTCCATCCAGTCTTACTGTTTTTTTCTTCATTTTTTTTTATCTAAAGTTCTTATTAGTCATCCTTATATAAATTAAATTATTCATCTCTCTATATCGTAGCATGGAATATGTCGAAGTTTAGATGAATAAAATGTTCCATTAGTTTCTCCCCCACTGTCGGGAGAGCGGCTACACCGATCCCTCGACACAAAATGGACGTGTTCACATTATAAAGTGTTCATATTGCGTTTTAGCGTCATTAAAATTACATGCAAAGAACGAGGACGGAGGAGGCAAAATGACAGAATCTACAGTATACTGCTTTTCAACTCGAATCGCAGACATACGGCACTAAACCCTTGGCACGACCGGCGATGGGGGGAAAAAAAAAAACAGGTCATCTTTTATTGCGTTTGCTTTTCTATTCACACACTGTATTTTCAACCAGTGAACATGAACACGAACGCTTTTTAAATCCGCTCTCTGACGTAGTTTGGATGGCGGAAAATGTACAGTAGAATTTCAATCCAATTAGAACTATTGTCATGTGATCTCCATGATCCCTGGATGACTAAACCGCTTGCGATGTTGTCAGGTATTTAAATGTCATGTTTGCTTTGACTGTTCAACCGTAGCGTGAGCGAGAAACCATGTTTTATACTCATGTTGTCCAGAAAAACTAACATATGATAAAAATTATAACAATGAAAAAATATGACATAAATTATAAGGTCAAGAGCTTAGCCCGGACTTTTTAAAAGTTTTGAAACTTTGATATTTTATTTCTTCTTGTATTTCAGAGCACAAGGTTTAATAGTTGGCTGCGTATATGCACAGTAAGAAGTACTGAATGTGCTACCGATAAAAGCAAACTATTTTCCGACTTTGAACATCGATAAGTTGCTATTAACATTAACCATGTTTAAGATATAATCTGTTATTTGAGCGATGTTTAGCTGAAACTCGAACCCTAAGCAAATACAGTTCCTCTCTTTCGCGGCCCGTCTCAAATCACCACCTTCACACGTAGTGTGTTCTGCCTTCGGTCGGAATACCCGAAAGGTGGAGTTTTCCAAATTGTGATCTGTGTATCTGGATTGACTGGATTGCTCCTGCCCGTATTATTCAATTCCTCCGATTACAGCCGTGACACGTTTGACCTCCGGGCCAGATATTTTGTTAAAGCATTTGGTCTACGCCATGGCGGCCTTGTACTACGGTCAACAATGATGCATCGTATCATTAAATAACGGCGCTATTCTTTTAAAAAGCACGGCTCCTAAGGGCTAAATAGGTCATTGGAAACCAGTCACGGAATTGTACACCACAGGTCTGTTCCTGCAGCCTTCTCTCCCCTTCCTCCACCCATCCTTCTCTCTCTCTCTCTCTCTCTCTCTCTCGCTCCTTTCCATTCCTCTTTCTGTAGTTCTTTCCATTGGTCAGGTTCCTGTGCCACACATTCCGCGGATGCCTGGTACATATGGTATAAATTCCATTCAGTCTGGTAAGGCCCTCTATGCTGTCTGAAGTGCTCTGTGCTGGATGGACTCCACCCTGCCTCAGAGCCAGGCCGGCGTGCACTCCCTCACTCCCTCCCTCCCTCCCTCGTTCTCAGAGAAACAGCCTTAAGGAGTCAACAGGAACCTTCGATATGGAACGGACACGATTGGACCAAGTGGAAAGGTCCTCCACGACGGCTGTTTACCTGTTGCTCAGATTTCAGTGGCTAAAATTCATTGTGGAGAATAAATAAATAATTAAATAAATAGACTGGGTTGAACTTGGGCCGTTTAATCAACGGACCCTTTTAGGAGAGATGGCATCCGCGAATTGATCTGAAACCTCCGTAAGTCAGCGACACCAGAAATCAATAGCAATTTCAAATAATTACACAGATGTTGGAAATATGTTGACGCCTTGCTCCATAAGAAATGCGGCCCGAGACCCAGCTCTGCTCTGGAATAACGCCAGTAAGAAGGAAATGTTTGCAGACCCAGTTCCATCACTGGCTTGTTTGAATGTCCAGCATTCGGTCCCAAAGGACCACGCGGCTGCGCAGACAGGACGCTCCACCATCTCGGAGACAGCAGAGCGCACTGAAACCAAAGCCTGTCTTCCCACATGGACAAGGCTGAGACAGTTGACTGCCAACTGGAGAAAATCACTATCACTAAGAGCCTCACACACCCCCACAAAGCCCACTCAAAATCTGTTACGCCGACCGTACAGTACGAACCAACCGAGTGAAGGCAAGACTGCGCAGAAATCCCACAAGAGCTCTCCAACCCACTCGTAGGATAACGTGCAGCAACTTCAGCACAGATAGCAGAACTGTGATATAACTCTCAGGGTGTGGCCCTAACTAGCGTTTCTCTCCCCGGTCCAGAGAATACTAGCTGCTGGTCAATATTCATTTCCAGCGTTCATTCCAAAAGCCTCAGTCACATCCTTGAATTAAAAAAAAAAGAAAGAAAAGAAAAAAAAAGTCTCACAAACTCTGTCGAACTGTCCCTGGAAGCATGATAAGCCACAGACGAATCAAAAGTGCAGAGCAGAAAATAACCCTGTTCTCCAGAATGCTCTCCCACAGACGTTCTTCACACTAAAGAATACAGCTTGGCTACAGAGGGGAAACAGACAGCGAGAGAGAGAGAAGTGGACAAGTGCGGACCCTGAATAACAATCATGTCTCATTTCTGATTTCTCCATTTGAAGTCTGGCCGTCTGGAGACCGGCCCGAAGAAATACTGAGACAGGCATTTGTGGACATTTGTAGTCATTTTCCCAGCCAGACTGGGATGACAAGTAGCAAATGTGACTGAAGGAGCAGACAATGCAATCACCAAGCAAACATTTACTAAGTGTTAAAAAAAGGACGAAAAAGAAGAAGAAGAAAAAAACAGCATCCCAGTAGCTGGGGGCCGGACTTTCTAAAGCAAGCAATACAAGAAGAAATTATTAATCTCGCATTTGTTCCAATACATAATAAAGGAAATTAGGGTTAAATATGTGAAAAGCAGACTATCATCCAATTTGTGCTCTGTTGCTGCTTTCTACAAGGGTCTCGGTTTGCAGGTGCTCATCTTATGCAGGAGGACGAAATACGATCCATTAACACATGGAAAAGACTAGAAGTGGCTTTGCAACTGGAAAAGCTGACATAAAAAAAATTATAGAAAATATGAGATATTATTTTATGACTTTTTTTTAATTATATATATACACATATATATACACAACATACTATGTACTCATCTTTGCCATGAGTGTTTAGGTGAAAGAAAATCTGAGATTGTGCGCAAGTAATGTTTTAACTATGTGGGTTTTAAGTCATTTACTAGAAGTGCTTTACTTTGTTTAAAAACTAAACTGGATAACAACATCAGATGATGCTCAATATTTTCAGTATCTTTATTTGTAACCGAAAGTTGAACTAGCATCATGCCATCTCTATATTAAAAATATATAATATAATATAAAACAGCTTGAATTAACCTACTTAGCATTTTTTCTTGAATTAATAATTTGACACTACCTAAATACGAGTGATTTCAATATTGTACCAGTTAAGCTTTTATTGTTACTTCATAATTTTAAGCCCTACCCATCTATACTCTCCTTTTAAAAGCATTTTTGAAGAATTAAAAGGTGGATAACTGCCTTTCAGCATGCATACTCTTGCATACAGGATTGAAGTGTGTGTGTGTACCAGTACACAATTAGATTGCTGGGAGAAAAAAGAAAATCTGCTGGTATATTGTATAACAGAGTCAAGTGGTAAATCAGGCCTTAATTAACTGAATATACCTAAAGGCTTTTATTAATCATAAATCTGTTGCTGACAGCTGGCTGGTCAGCATAAGCATCACATTCTGTTTTATCAATCTAAATGCTTATTTATTCACTGGCTTAGTGTTGGAAATCTGGGTGCCATATTGGAGATCCAGCTGCCATACATACACGTAGCCAGGCACACCACAGGTCCACAACAAGAAAGAAGAAGAAGAAGAAGAAAAAAATATCTATATATAATATATAACACATATATAATAAAGTGTTTAAGTAAGCAGCTGTGCAATGACAAGCCCTCAGAACTGCTTCCATGATCCATGATCGTGCCATAGGTCTCCTGGGATAGGCTCCAGAGCCTCCCGCGACCCCGTATACACGATGAAATGGTATAGACGATGAGTGAATGAGAGAGTGAAAACCCCTTAGTCGTTGGTGGAAAGCGCTGTCCGAAATCTCCCATAGGTGTTAATTAGAGTGAGATGTTGTGACGATGAAAGCCACGGCGCGTGATCGACATCATTTTCACACACTTCAAATTAACTGGTGTGTCTGTAGAAGCCACAGCTGTAGATGAACATTCTCATCCTGGAAGAGGCCACTCCCAGAAATGCAAGAGAGAAACGCTTCATCATAGGACGAAGGTGATCAGCCAGTATAACTCTGCATGACGATTTGCAGTGACCGTTTGCTCTAAAGGGACAAACCCGGAACGTGCCAGATAGACTCTGTATACTGTGTCATAACAGCACCGGTGGTCTTCCATTTTAATTTCTAACCTTAAGTACCTTTAAGGCTTGTGGCAAAATGGCATCCTGGTAAAGTAGGTGGCGTGCTATTGTATTTTCACATACTGCTTATGTGCTTTGCATAAGCAACCCTGTAAACGTTTTATCACTTGCACAGCCTGCGGTTCAGAAAACTGAATGATGTTCAATCTTTGCTGCGTCAATGACTGCAATAATCTAATGTTCATTTAAAACGATGTATGTTGTTTCGGATGACGCCTGACGTCCGAGGCATACTTTTAGGTATACGGGGATAATTCTGCACTTTTAAACACTTCATACCTTTAGAGCAGTGGCCTGTCAGTCAAGACAAGCTGAGGTCCATTAGGCCTCGCAGCACTAAGAACATTTCTTTCTACTGCTTACACACTTCACACATATATATATATATTTAAAAACTTTGAAAAACTGTGCTGACGTGAAAGAGAAACAAACGAAACAAGAAACTTTATATGGGGGGGGGGGGGGGGGGGGGGGGGACTTAACGCTCATCCATAACGCAGTGTACAGGGTGGGGCCGTGAACACACACACACGCGCGCGCGCACGCACGCTCCTGACAGGAATCACGGAGCACTGCTCAGCTCGCTGTAGAGTTCTACAGTAGCAAGCCGATAAAAAAAAAACGACGTAATAACGACCCGGATTACATTCTATCCTAGGATAGGCTTTCATCTTTAAAAAAAAAAAAAAAAGAACGAAAAAGATGAGAGATAATTCCTACTATGTGAAGAGTTTTTAATACATTTTTTTTTTAATCCAGTGTTACCGTCAAGTCTGTTTCAAACCTGGACGTGTAGAGTAAAAGATAAAGGTTAACTGCTATTATCTGTGCGCCATTGCACGTCGCTCAGAAATGAACCAGGAACATTCGAGCAAAACACTTCTGAACCAAACTTCCCTCTGACACCCTCCGCACTGTCTGATTCTTACAGCCTTTCTAGGCTACAGACTTACTTTCACAAGCGCAATTTCTCAATGTATCTCCACCACAGCTTCTGCTTTTCAAAGCAGTGCAGGTCCAAGTTCAAAACTTCACCTCGGCACACGGAACGTTAAAGGTCGGGTTGTTTAATCGAGAAGATCATTCACTCACTCACTTATTCACTCACTCACTTATTCACTCACTCAACACGTCAGGACTGAGCTCTGAGACTCCACGCCCTGTTCACCTCCCGAATCATCGTCCTCGGCTTCCTCAAGGATTATAAAAGATGTATTATAGATCTATTACACTTTTTGTGTAATAAATGTTGTTTCCTGGGTTTTTATTTTATTATTATTATTTTTTAGTGCTGCCAGAAACATTTTATACATTTTTATCGACCTGCGCTGTGCAACATTTACATACATGATTATTACTTTACGCTACATTGTATCCAGCTTTGATTGTAAAACCTCATCCGGATACAACGACTGAAACAAAAAGTGACAAACCCGTGCGCTTGATCCAACTACAATCCGGATCGAACTCGGGGAAAATCGCATTTCGCAGAAAGCCACACCTTAACCCTAAATCACCGCTGACACTTCTCTCTCTCGCGCGCGCGCCGCTGCTCTGCACATAAAACGAGTTTAAAAGCGAATCAGAGTACAAACGCACTCACAATAACTACTAATACTACCTTGTTGTTAACCGGATTAAATACGATTGCTCCATAAGTCTCTCTCTCTCTTTCTGTGTCTCCCTCGCTGTGTCCGTCTGTCCGTCTTCCCGGCGTTCACGTCGCCTCCCGGAGTCTGTCCGCTTCTACTCCTCTCATACCGGCTTCTCCTCCGATCAGCTGGCAGCGCCGTGACGTCAAACCCACCAGCTGACCAATCATCTCTAACGTCAAACCCTCGTTATGACGCCCAGCCTGAAAAGCCGTCGTGATTGACAAGTGTGCGCACCAATGAGGCGCTTCGACTCGGGTGGATGTGAAACGCGCCGACCAATAGGATCGCGCTCCGAACAACGGTCCGTTTAAAGAGTGTGGTTGCCAGTTCCGCAATTATCACGTTTTTGTGTGTGTGTCTGTGTGTGTGGATGTATAGCCTACTTTTGAGCAGTTGGTCGTTTCCCATTGGGTACAGATAGGACTGCAGGAGGTCTACTGGGGATGGCTGTTATATTTTATTACAGTCCTAAGACTGCTATTCCCCACTCACTCACTCACTCGCACACTCATGGTATATACTGCTTTATCTTGTATGCAGAGTCATTGGGCCTGGAGCCTATCCCCTGGACATGATGCACCCTGGATGCCAATCCATCTTCTGGCACACACATACTGTTCATATATATGCTCATTCACTCACTATGGGCAGTTAGGGAACGCCATTAGCATAATCCTCATGTCTTTGGACAGTAGGAGGAAACCAGAGTACCTAGAGGAAAACCACCAAGCACGAGGAGAACATGTAAACTCCACTCCACCAAGAACCTGGAGGTGCGAGGCAACTGTGCTAACAATTGGCTCAAACAAGTCAGTCTCTGACCCGAAGGTTAGCGGTTCAAGTCTCAGCACTGCCAACCTGCCCTTTTTCGGGGCCCCTGAGCAAGGCTCTTAACACTGCCTGCTTGAGGGGTACCATACAACAGTTCACTCTGTTCTCTGATCAGTTATTGTGGAAGCTACAGTAGTGTATGCAAAAAGAAAGAAAAAAAAAAAACAATTGTGCTGCACTATAAGGTGGTGGTGGTCTTTTGACTTCTTCTGTGCCACAACTTGGCAAAGGTTTTAACACCAGACGCCCTTCCTGACTCAACCCTCCCTTTTTAGCCAGGCTTGGGACCGGTAGCTGGGTGTCTTGGGTAGTCTTGGGTGAGAAGTGAACCAGGGACTTTTGTATATGGGACAAAAAATTGAATCTTAAATTTTACAGTTCTCATACTCAAGATGTCTCAAAGATGACCTGAAGGTCCTGAAGGACCTGAAGGTCTTAGTAAATAGTCTGTGGGAGCATTAAAGACCTTCTACAAATGACCTGTGGGCTAGACTGCATGCTCACTGAGTTACATCATAATCCTGTGTGGATCTCCTAAAGGGACACAGGAGGAGTAAAAAAAAAAAAAAAAATACATTGAAGATTTAAAAAAGTATAATAAAAATTGACCAGATGCATGAGTGGATATTTGGGTTATGCAAGAAGTATAACTGTTAGGAAAGCCTGGAGCAATTTATAAACTTTTACTTTGAACTTGAAAACTTAAAGCCTTTCAATTTGTGCTTAAATCTACACGGATTTTTAATATAAGCCTTAGGCAGCTTAAGATCATTCTTAATATTTAACATTGCATTTATTCATTTAATAATCTGTCATTGCTGAATGATGGCTGGGTGCAATGGTCTGTGACTTTACACGAGCAGTCTTTGGTGTAAGTTCTATTGCTGGAAGATCTGTTGTGGGGAGCACATCATTCACCAACCTACAAGCACGCACCCTCACATTCCCACTAATAAACTATGAGCAATATGGAAAAGCCAATTAGCCAACAATTTGTCCTTGGACTGAAGGGGAAACTAAAGACACCCAGAGGAAACTCCACACACACACACATGGACTGAAGGGCAGGTTCGAACCCTCAACCCTGGAGATGCAAGGAGAGAATGCTAACTACTTAGCAACTGTGCAGCTGTTTAATATTTATCAATGTCTAAATGACAATGGTTTGATTTACATCTTTGGTGCTAACCAGACCATAATGGCAATTTAGCATGTGTTATTTTGAAAAAGGTTTGCATTATTGCACAAAAAAGGGCTATTCAACTGTTGTTGAATTTCCAAGTAGGTGATTTTAGCCAGGAAACCTGGCAACCCTACTCAAGACCTTTGTTATCTAACTAACTCTTCCTGCCCTAGTGTTAGATACTATACATTCAAATAGATTTTTAATGTAAATATTAAACATACATAGTCTATGCTTCACAATGATAGTCTTGTGAAATAATAATAGTAAAAAAAAATAAAAATAAGAATGAATAGTTTTTAACTAGTTTTTACACTAATAGCTGATTTGAAGACAGAAGTCTTAATTAGTTGTATAAGAAAAATGCATTGATTTTTGTACAAAGAGTTCCTTGTATGATATCATATGATATAATTGCAAACTACAAAACTTCATGGTTACACACCGAAATGTCCGTATAAGTTCCCGAAAAGTGAAAGAGCTCTTATATATACAGTATGTTAGAAGAAAATGGTACTAGAGGTCCGGTGTCTAACACAGACACACCACTCCACCATTAGCAACTCAAAATGCTACCCAAAATTGCTCATATAAAGCAGCAAAAATATTAACCACCACTCGTGCTGTTTGTAAAATAAAACAGTTTCACGCAATGGAGTTCAAGTAATAAATCTCACCACTAGCCATGGAATGCACAATAATGGCAGGCAATGTCGAGAGAGAGAGAGAGAGAGAGAGAGAGAGAGAGAGAGAGTGTTCAGTCTCATGCATGGCTCACAGAAGAGCCAAAGATATCCTTTGGTTTGTTTTTTCATAGGTGTTTCACAATCCTTCACCTAGACGAACAGTGGAGCAAACTCCACTATAGTAGCATCTTGTGTGTCGACCAGCCAAATCCCAAACACCGCTTTACTCAGAACTGGGCGAAATGAAACATACTTATTTGGTTCGAGTTAAGCAATGCTGCTGCTCCCATTACTTTCAGGAATGCTAAATATTTGCTGCTGTGAAGACTCTTAATTGAACACAGGAGGCTATAATTCTAGAGGCTCAGTGGAGGCCTTGGACAGATCAAAAAGACACAAGGAAGGATCCTGACTTTAGTTTATGGCTGAAACCTAAATGGTTTCTATAGTTAGGCCGGGTGACAACACACACATTTCATGTTTTTTTTTGTCATCTCTACCGGTCTGGGTGCTATGAACACATTCTAGGGATTTAAAACAACAACAACAAAAACACACAAATGCCCATGTCTGCCATGGCTCTAGAAATAGTTTTAGAAAAAAAATATGCAGTCATCCCATATCTCCCAGCCATTTAAGAAAACAACCAAAGGCATACTGTTCGAATTATGAACATATTTTGGAAAGAAACAGTGCTATCTTCGGAGCGTTTTTAAGGCGTGAGTCAACACCCTCCACTCTTGTTCAGGAAGGCAATGTCTCACAATGGCAAAGCCTCATTATGTCAGATGCATTAATGCCACACTGTCAGGTTGAGGCTCTGACTTGCCGTCATTACAGATATACCGCAGATACTGTATTGTATGTCTCAGTTTTTGTTTGCAACAATTAATATTTTTTATTAATGCTACTGTAATGGTCGCCTTGCACCTCCAGGGTCTGGGTTCGATTCCCGGCCAGATTTGATTCCTGCCTCTGTGTGCATTGAGGTTGCATGTTCTCCCCGTTTGGGGGTTTCCTCCGGGTAATCCGGTTTCCTTCCACAGTCCAAAAACATGGACTGATTAAGATATTTGGCATTCCAAAATTTCCTGTAGTGTGAATGAATGTGTATGTGTATGTGTGTGTGTGTGTGTGTCGTGCAATTGACTGGCACCCTGTCCAGGTTGTACACTGCCTCTTGCCCTAAGTCTCCTGGCTCCCCGCGACCCTGTATGCAGGATAAAGTGTAGCGGTATAGACGATGAGACGGCAACTATTGTAATGTTTATTATTATTAATAAATATTACATCTCAGAGTTTAACCATGGAACGGCCAACAGTTCTAAACTTGTTGGATGTGAGGCAAGTTAGTTCTTTACTTTTTGGATGTTGAGATGCTGTCATATTTTTTTGCAGGTATAAACAGATGTTTCCGCTTTTTTCCTGTCATAACGCTAAAATGCAGCTTGTCTAATAATGAAAATCAATCCTGGATATAATTACAGTCCAAAATAAATTATTCCATTAAAATAAAAAATTCTAATGAAAACTTTTCTGTATATACAGAGTCAGCCAAAAAAATGTATACACACTTTAGGAAAAGAAAAACTTGCATAAATTACATTTTAATACTCTATTTATTATTACATTAATAATATGATAATATCATATAATATACATCAGACTATCTGTATGTATTCATGTCACAAGGGTGGCACGGTAGCTTAGTGGTCAGCACTGGCACCTTGCACCTTCAGGGTCCGGGTTCTATTCCCTTCCTTGATGGGTTTCCTTCGGTTTCCTCACAGTCCAAAAACTAATTGGTGTCCCCAAATTGCCCATAGTGTGGATGAGTATGTGTGTCCTGCGATGGACTGGCACCCTATTCAGGATGTACCCTGCCTCGTGCCCTAAGTCTCCTGAGCTGCTCCCCATAACCCTGTGTACAGGATAAAGCGGTATACACGACAAATGAATGAATGAATTCTTGTCACAGGTACCACTGCAGAAAATTAATCAACACCTTCTGACAAATCAAATGTGAGAAGTGGATGATTTTATCAGTAGCAGGTCTTGTTTGTTAGAGCACAAGAAAAAAAATGTTCCTGCTTTAGTAAAAACCCACAAAACCTGATCATTTGGATTTGAATTGAATCTGATATCTTTATCTACTGTATGGGTGTGTCGACATGGAAAGCCCTAGACAACAGCTTCCACCTTTGAAATACAGTAAGCTTGCCACATCGTCTCCAGCTTTAAAACACGATGCCGTAATGTAACTATTCCGAAACTTATTTTGTTACCAGAAACAAACCCGGATAGATATTCTGATTCAGTTCAATACCAACTGATCGGGTTTTGTGGGTTATTAAAGCAGCAGCTCATTCATTCTGAGCTTTGATACATTGTTACATTGTTGCCTGAGACAGTGAAAGTATACTGTATGTACTGTGAGTAAGCAATGCATGAAACTTTGGCTGGATTTTGTGCTTAGATATCTTCATCTCCCTTTTTTTTTTCCTTTTTTCTTCCATTTTTAATGCATTCCAGCAGCCCAACTCGATCCCTTTCACCCCACCCTGTTTGCGGGGAGCTGACACTTTAAGAACAGATGATCAATCATGCTAACCAATCACAGCGCGAGTTGGGAAAACGCCGACCAATGAGAACTCACGGGGGGCAGGCTTTAAGGATTCCAGCACGAACCCAGTGACTCAGCACTGGCGAGCGCGTGCAGGATGATGCCTGATGTTGATTTAAAGAGACAGGACTTAGGGTCGGGAAAGGTACGTCCTCCCCCACCCTGGAAAATAGTTGCACAATGTGAGACCAGGGAGCCTCGACAACCACGGGGAAAATCTGCACTTATGGCAGCAGGTTTTTTTTTTCTTCCTTTTTTTAAACGGAGCCACACCTTTGCAGTAACAAAACCCAGCAATGACTCAGCTTTGGCCTTTCTGACCCGGGCCCGCATGACTGACAGCCAGGCAGAGCAGCAGTCGCTGGTTTCATCATAACGCCTCGATGACATATTAACAGACCCCAAACAGCCAGCTTTCTGCTCGTAACTGTGGACACACAATCAAAGTCCTAGACAAGTCAAACTTTCTAGGTCATGTATCATCATGCAGCAAATGCCAGCTAGGCAACACCTTACTTAGCGCACACACATCCGCGTACTGGGTACATTGTGTACTGAAAAGCACAGACTATAACCTAAGATTTGCGAGCGTTTAAGAAACGCCTCTTTGTTCAGCAGGAACCTTGATCAGCATGTTCCTACTCCAGCAGCCAGCGGTGCGGGATGTGAGTCACGTGTTGTTATAGCAGTTCCTCTCAATGTGTAAGAGCAGATTACTGTGGTTAGTGATACACTCGTATCGGCGATGTGTGTTGTTTAAAATCATGACTAAAAATAGTTGTTTTTTGATAGCAGACGCATTCAGTCTCCTCGTGTCCACGACGAGGAGCGCCGGCCGAGACTCATCATAATGTTGCACACAGCACTGGCACTCACTGGACATCATATGAGCACTAATAAATGTAATAGTCCATGTTGAGGTATCTCGGGCCAAGCAAAGTACAACCTGATACAGTATTATTATTGTGTGTACTACATTTTCATATGAATTGAGGAAAAAACAAAACATGAAATGATAGTGCTACAGTAGCACTATCATTAAACCACTGGATGTTTGGACTCTATCGCTTCATATCGCCTCCGTGTGGTTCTCGACTAGTGGACTCTTGCCCTCTGCGCGTGAACAGATCCGACCCGGAGGCAGCGCAAATGAAAGCTTTGAGAAGCATTTATCTGTCTTTCAGTGTCCAAGGCCAAGGCCTGCTTACAGATAGGAGCGAGCCTTGTTCATAGAATGGAATGCGCTTAAGCTTGCTTATTGAACGACTTTAGAAACATCCATGCAATGCAGATTGCGCACACCCCCGCAGCGCATACTCTCTCAATCACCTTTTCCTCAATTCATTATCACACTGTCAGCTTGATGTCACCGATGCAGATTACGTAAGGTTTCTTTTTGTTTGCTTTTTTAATGCAAACTATGACAGCACACTGGTGTATAATCAAACATTACAGTACAGACTGGCATCTCTTGATCAGACCACGGAGCATATTCTTCCAGTCTGATCGTCTGATACAGCAATGCAGCAAATCATCACTTCCGTCCAGTTCACAACAATACGGTATTGATTTCGCCAGTATGAGTGATTTCAGTGTCTGCATAAATATGTGGCTGGTGTAGCCGTAAAGAGGGCTGCGTTAGTAAGATTAAAGTTTAGGAAACACCCTCTCATCATCTACATCGCTTAGAGATACACAGTATAAGCGATGAGGTGGGGTACGCCATGGATGAGGTGCACAAACAAACTACGAGCAATTTTGGAACATCACGTAGCCTAACATGCACAGTCTTTGGACTGTGGAAGGAAACTGGAGTGCACGGATGAAACCCATCACACACATCAAAACATGCAAACTCCATACGCACAGACCTGAGGCGAGAATCGAACCCGGACCCCAAAGGTGACAGTGCTAAACACTAAGTCACCGTGCCGCCATAGAAAATGTTAAATAATGTAAATGATTAAATCCTTTGTAGATAATTATTATGGGTCTGAAGATATGATGAATATGTGAAAATTGGTTCTGCAGGGTAAAACGGAGTTAGTGCACATGACAGGCAAAGTGCTAGAAGATCCACATCTTCAGTAGGCGCTTGAGCAAGCATTACAAAAACAATAAAATCTACCTATCTATCTATCTATCTATCTATCTATCTATCTATCTATCTATCTATATAAATATTTATATTTATATATATTTATATATCTATAAATGTTTCAGTTTCCACAGACAGATGCGTCTCTTTCGTAAGTGGTAACTAACCTGTTGATTTTTATGGATCAGGTATGAATGGATCAGGTGAATGTTCATGTGGAACATGAACTGCGTACAGATTTACGGACTTCTTTAAACCGTTTGCGCCATTCAAATGTTTTACTGCGGCTAAGAGTCTCTTCGCTGTACTGTGCTTGAAGTCTTCTGTAAATGGCATTTGTATTTTTTATTTTTTTTCATTTACGAGATCTTTCATCACAAGTCCTGGTCTCACTTGAACGCCCGTTTGCTGTGTTTATCACGTGACACTGTATACTGTCAAAAGGTCACTGGCAGATTTTTCTAATTAATTCCTCACTCACTCATTGTCTGTACCGCTTTATCCTGTATACAGTGTCGCGGAGGCCTGGAGCCTATCCCAGGAGACTTAGGGCACAAGGCCGGGTACATACACACTATTTAGGATACATACACACTTATTTAACACTACAGGTAATTTGCGAACACCAATTAGCCTAAGTTGCTGGTCTTTGGACTGTATGACACAGGAGAGGAATGGAAGCTGGACCCCGTAGGTGCAAGGCAACAGTGCTAACCGTTACACCACCGTGCCACCCTAATTAATTCCTATTAAGTAAAATTATATATCTATATTATTACACATTACACACCTGGATGCATTTAATATAGATAGCATAGATGCATAAATGCAGCATATTTTATCAGGGGAAGGTGGCGGTGTGTACAGATTTGGTTTCTACTTTCCAAATTAAGTTAAAGGCACTCCTTTGGGCTTTAATTGTCTTGTGATGTTGTCTATGTCTGCATACATAAAAAAGCTTTTGGTACTGTACTTGGGTGTTCAAGAACATACTAGATAACTATGGGAGGGGCACGGTGGCTTAGTGGCTAACACCTCCAGGGTCTGGGTTCGATTTCCACCTCGGGTCTGTGTGCATGGAGTTTGTATGTTCTCCCTGTGTTTGGTGGGTTTCCTCCGGGTACTCCGGTTTCCTCCAACAGTCCAAAAACATTATACTAACTGGTTTTCCCAAAATGCTGGTAGTGGGTGAGTTTGTGTGTGTTCCCTGCGTTGGATTGGCACCCTCTCCAGGGTGTACCCTGCCTCGAGCCCTAAGTGTCCTGGGATTGTCTCCAGGTCCCCAGCGCTGCTGTATACAGGGTAAAGTGGTATAGATGATGAGTGAGTGAATAGATAACCCTGGAATTTCTTTGGTACTTGAGGCCGTCCTCTAACAGTTTAACTTTGTAACAGTGAAAGGTTACGGCACTTTGCTGTTACTAGGTGAAATAGCACTTTGCTTTCTGCATGCGTGGAGAAATCAATTATAGATTACATAACAGCGCTGGTGGCTGGAGGTGTGATAGGAGCTGGCGGGGCATATCATAACGCATGACTGGGTCAGAGTACCGTGTTCTGTCAGTCGTATATCTCTCATCGTAAAAACTCTCTCAGCTGCTTAACCTTTTCATTTCATTAAAATGAATTCCTGCACTGTTCCTTCTGATCATATGACTGTTGTGAAGAAAGATGACCTGAGGAAGTGTCACAACCTTCAACGCTGCCTAGATTATGTTTGTGCCGCGCTCTCTGTGGTGATTTCAGTCCGTAACGGAGCCCGAAGAGCGGCGGAGAGGGAGGCTATCCTAGCGTGCCGCAGTTCCTTATTCACACCTGTTTAAAAATCAAACCGCCTCACTGCGTACAGGGCTGACAGGCTTACAGTCTGACACAGATCCAGCAAAACGGCCAGCTGATTTTCTACAAATAGAGCCTGGCACTCCAACTATAGCACAGCGCTCCACTCCACGTTTATATAACCCGGCATGGAGGGAGGCAAGCATGGAGGAAGGAGTGTGTCGCTTCGCTGTGTCACTGCACCACCCCCACCAGCTGTAACCCTGACACTCCCCCTGTCCACTTCCAGCAGAGCACTTCAGCAGCGTGTGTGTGTGTGTGTGTGTGTGTGTGTGTGTGTGTGTTGTAGACTCTAAATAAGGCATATATACAAATCTATGACGGCCACATCAGTTTGTTATATCTTGAATCCTAATTGTCAATTATCAATTATCAAGTCTACACATGATCATTGGTCATCACGTCAGGTCTAAAATTAGGAGTGTAATTTCCATGGGTTCTAGAAATCCAATCTCCTCTAGTTATGACCCTTTGACTCATACTGTAATCAAATACACTAACCATATTAGTCTTTCCCTTCCTGTACTGTTCACATGACTGAAACTGGAATGCGATCTGTTCCCTCGACGCCGTTTCTGATGGTATATGTAGTGGAATGCGAATGTCCTTTCTCGCCCAGGTGAAACTCAATCCACGAGGAATGTGAGCAATTCCTCATAGAGACGCAGCCTCGTTGGGTCGGAGCCCACTGAGAAAACAGAGGCAACCTGGTTTGTACTTTGGGAGGAAAAAAGAAAGCGAATCGTGAACATGCTGTACTGTAACTGCTGATTCATATTCCCAAATAACACAAAATGTATTCATTAGTTTTACATGATAATAGTAAAAAGTAAAGGTCAAGTTCAACAATAAGCGCATACATTAAAACAAGATTCATTAGAATTGTTGGGCTGAGTGACTCAGTAATCAAAGGGTACGGCTACTCAGTTTTATCCAGCATATTCAGAATCAGTAGCAGTAGGACTTAAAGCTCAGAGCATGTTAGCCATTACAGTATTTGTTTATTTTTTAAAAAAATTTTATTGTTTTTTAAGATAATAAATATATACATGGCATAGAGTGACGCATCATTTTTTCCAGCTCAAAATATGCAATATGATGAATTGATTTTAATCAACTATACAAACATGACTAAGCAAAAAAAAAAAAAAAATGAAAATATTAAAAAGGGTCACAGAAGGCAAAGGAAGAGCACAGATACACATGATCTTGTGATTTTATGGTTGTTTTCGGTTGTTTCTATGACCAAACAAACAAACAAAAATAATAATAATATTCAAATTATGAAATGATTATATATGACATTATTCCCATATTCCGGTATTGGTCAAATTTACATGCTATAAAAGTAAATCCCATATACAAAATACCTATATATAACCGTCATTGATCTACAGTATGCTGTGTTGCCGGCACAGATCTGAGCCACTTGAGTTTAAGGGTTTTAAAATGCATATTCTTTATACCTAACTTAAATACTGACACTTTATAATTGTATTATTATTTGTATTAATTGTGTTATTTAAGAATAATGTCAAAAACAAGCTATTATTATGATCACCATCCAGTTTCCACATAAATAACCCAGCCATTTGATATGTTCTCTCTCTAATTTAGTCGTTTCCAATTCCTCCCCGTCACTAGGGGGCTCCCACATTAAGGCTACTACTACTACCACTCAGTCGGGAGGGCCGAAGACTATCACGTGTTTCCTTCTAACCACGTGACGCCAGCGAAGGACTGTCTTCGTGACTGTCGAAGGACAGCGCTATTCGCTCTTTCCGCTTGCGCGAGCTCACAGACGCCCCTGATTGGCTGTAGAGCCGTGATTAATGTGGGAGTACCTCTCATCCCGCCCCTCTGAGAGAGCTCGGCCAATCAGCTCTCTCTAGACCTCCGGCTGCGAGAGGAATACTCGATATTTCTCGTTATCTCATTTCGTTATCTTAACACATTGAAAAGCATTTTAATTATTACGTCATATGACAGCATTTTAAAAAAAAAAGATGAAAGTACAGTTTCTGCATTGATTATTTTTCTGTAATAGCATACAATGCCATGTTTTATTCTTTTCATAATTTGATGAGAAGCTGCACATTTCAACCTTAATTTAAGGAGCTGATAAGCATCAACATAGTGAAATCTATTAGAGCTGAATGTTGGAATCACCCCGGGCTGCTGTCAGTGTGTGAGGCTATAGTGTGACTTACTGCAGATTTAACGCTCCTCTAATTCTAGCTAATGAATGGCAAAAGGGATATACAGTATTATTTTCCATTAATTATTTTATTGTTTTAAACCTTGTAAAACAGACAATCAGTAACTCCTGCCTAATAAGGTATGTTTCTGTACATTACTCACTCTATACTGCAGGGGGCATGGACCCTATCCCAGGGGACTTATGGCACAAGGCAGGTTTCACCCTGGACAGGGTGCCAATCCATCCCAGGGCACACATTCATTGACACACTATGGCCAATTTGGGAATGCAACTTAGACTAATCTGCATGTCTTGTGGGAGGAAACTGGAGTACCTGGAAATAATCCACCAACATGCAAAAACTTTATGCACACAGACCCATGGGCAGGAATCCAACACGCACCACTAAGCCACTTGAATGTTGCTAATTTATGTGAACCTCAGTGTACACCTTAAGTGTGCCACCTTAAGTTAGTTAGATTTATTTATTCATAATTAAAGTTAAAAATATAATTACTTCTCTATTTGTAATGTACCTGGAGTGTAATCAGGCATTTTGAGATCAACGTAGTAAATGCACAGTTCATTCAGTCTTTCCCTTTTTCCAATCAAAGACTAATCACATGCAACAGGAAAAAATATGCCTAAATTTAGGTCTGCGTGGGAGTATGGTTTGTTTTGAGAGTGGTTCAAAACACAGTACCGGGTCGTACTCTGACGCCATCTCATGTAAGTATAATAAGACATAACATTCAGAGGACGAAGATACAGTATGTGCTGTACCACATGTTCCAGCATGTGAGTGGTCCATAGCTTTATTGTTAGGAATGGAAACTCACCGGTCTATGGACCGAAGACTGCAGGTGCACGTCTGGGGTCAAGGTGGCCAGGTCCCTGTCTCACTCTCCATGGTTCAGCCCTATGACTGGCATCTGAAGGACAGAAGTGAGGTGATGGGCATGCTTCTACGTACTGTACACTGAGGTTCACATAAATTAGCAACATTCAATCAGAATGGACTGAGCTAGGGTTTCAGGTTCTATATTTAAATCGCAATGTCGATATAAAAAGATTGAACTAAGACCAGGCATTCATGCATTGTGCTGCTGTCACGTTGCAATTGCAGTGTGCATGTTTCAAGTAATCAGGCTAATTAGCATGTATCAAGCAGGTTAACGGCCAAAACATGGTATTGCTGCTAAAAAGTGTCTGACCTAGGTCAAAATGTGAATGTTCAAATAGGATCATATAACACCATTTAATTTTCCATAATACTTAATACCTCTTGTCTCCCGATCCATGCTTGTTTTTTTTTTTTTTTTTTTTTTTGTAAATATGCATACACATTTATATTTTTATCAGCTAAAAAGGAACACATTTGCTAAATACAATTTAATGCTCTTTTATGTAGTGCCTGTAACTTTTTGGAATTTAAATATTTCAATGATCCTAATTGTCATTCAGATGAAACTTGGCCAATTTATATTTCACATGAAACAACATAAACCTGAAAAAGTGTATTATTCTAAAATGCAAAATTGTTAAGATATGGCAACATGAATTTGACATGGTTACGGACACTACAGATTTGTTATTTTTTTTTGCCTTTTAAGCTTTTACCAAAAAAACATAGGTATATGTGTTAACAATAATTATTGGGCAGATTACAAAAGACAATTTTGACAGAATAAACTATACTTTTCTATGTTTTATATTTTTTTATATGGCCACATAAAAAAAAAACTGTTGTTAGTAATTTTGGGGAAAAATCATCAATTCTGTACGGATTTAAGCAACAATTTTGTTTCTATAAGCTTAGACCAATTGTAGTATCATTAATCATGAACAAATATCAATAATATTCATTAAAAAAAAATTCTTGTTTAAAGTGACAGTATAACGCTGAAAATGTCAATTTTTGGGTCACATCAATTGTCCAAAAAGGCTGAAGAATTTTTTAGGGAAGCAAGATCGGCCACTCCCATGTTGTATAAACGTCAAAAGTAGCTTCTTTGGCACACACATTTTCTGTATTATATGTAAAACATAAAAAATGTCATTAAAATCAGCACCAATACAATACTGCGTCTTGGCTGTAAGCAAAGAAAATACCAAAACCTGACACTAGGAGGCATCACTTTTTGCTTGGTAACAGTCCTCTGGAGTCTAAACACCCTGTTTAGCGTTTTGCCTTGTTCAGACTAGTCATGCTATGCAGGCACAAATATGCATAATGGAAAAAAGATCTGACGCAAATGTCCATGAGCGAGTCTGCATTCGGACCAGGAAGTGCAAGACAGATTGTTTAAGGATCACTAGCTCCTTTTTCTTTTCTCTCAATCAACTGTAAAATGTGATTCATCTGCAGTCACAGAGGAGGAATGTAAGATCCTGGCCTCAATTTCTCCACTGATCTTGTCTTCTCCTGCCCAGCCAGACAACATGTCACATTACATTACATCTCCTATTAACTGTGCGAGTCATGCCCAAAGGGTGAGGAGTTAACTGGCTCTTCTAAAGAGTGAGAGAGTGAGAGGGTTTTTTTTTTTTAAAGGTGACCCCACCTAGTTTGCCTGCGTCACGTTCATGTTGGGAATTTGCCGATCTCGCCGAAGGCCACAACAAATATTTGCTGCTGCGGTTAGAAATAGTCACACCTGGGTAGTGGAAACAAGTAGCAGCCTTCGCTACAGGTCAAATAGTCCAGGTGTGATCAGTGGTGTGAATTAAACAAGATTCAAACAGAACCTGGGAATAAATACGAGCCCTCGGGCCGACTGGGTGCTTTTTACTTTTAATTCGACTAACTACATCATCAAAGATCCAGCAAATGAAAAAATAAAAAGAGGACATTTTCAAAAAGAAAAAAAGAAAAACTTTCCAAAATTAATAATTGTAATGTAGAAAATAATTTTTATGTTTATTCTCAATTATTTATTTATAATGAATGTGTATTAATTAATATATATGAATATAAATAAATGTATAAATACTTATTACATATATTTATTTATTTATTTATAATTATCATTTATTATTTTCAATATAAAAATTTTGTTTATTATTAACATAAAAAATAATTTTCAACATTTTCATTAGCTTTTCAACAGCTTTTCCTTCTGTAGGTTTTCTGACAGAGATGAGTCTTTAGGACAGATGACGTTGCAGTTTCATGGCAAGCTTTGTACAGGGTGGGCCATTTATATGGATACACCTTAATAAAATGGGAATGGTTGTTGATATTAACGTCCTGTTTGTGGCACATTAGTATATGTGAGGGGGCAAACTTTTCAAGATGAGTGGTGACCATGATGGCCATTTATGTGGACGCATGAAAACTGTCACTAATGAACAAACATCAGTGGCTGTCCTAGCTTCATTCAGCAAGAGCCCACAGCGTAGCACTCACCGCATGTCACTGGAGAGTGGCATTAGTCGAACATCCCTTCGGCGGATATTAGCTACTCACAAATGGCACCCTTACAAACTCCAGCTACTGCAGCATCTCACTGAGGATGACCCAGATCGGCGCACACAATTTGCAGAATGGGCAAAACAAAAATTGGAACAGGACCCTCAGTTCACGCAGAAGATTTTGTTCAGTGATGAGGCAAACTTTTATGTGAATGGTGAAGTTAACAAACAAAACCACCGCTATTGGTCTGACACTAACCCACATTGGATAGATCCCTCCAAGACTGTTGGAACAAAAAAAGTGATGGTATGGTGTGGTATATGGGGTACAAAGATAGTGGGGCCATTCTTCATCAATGGAAACCTCAAGGCCACTGGATATTTGAAATTGCTACATGATAATGTGTTTCCCTCTTTATGCACTGAAGCTGGCACGTTCCCTGAGTTTTTACAGCAAGATGGTGCACCACCACATTATGGGTGTCAGGTCTGAGCATTCCTAGATGAACAGTTTCCTGAAAAGTGGATTGGTTGTCGTGGGCCAGTTGAATGGCCCCCAAGGTCTTCCGATCTGACCCCCTTAGACTTTTATCTTTGGGGTCATCTGAAGGCAATTGTCTATGGTGTGAAGATACGAGATGTGCAGCACCTGAAACTACGGATACTGGAAGCTCGTGCTGGCATTTCTCCTGCGGTATTGCTATCAGTGTGTGAAGAGTGGGAGAAGAGGGTTGCATTAACAATCCATCACAATGGGCAGCACATTGAACACATTTTATAAGTGGTCAGAAATTTGTAAATAACTCATGAAAAAATAAAGTTACGTTAAAACCAAGCACACCATTGTTTTTCTTGTGAAATTCCCAATAAGTTTGATGTGTCACATGACCCTCTTCCTATTGAAAAAACAAAAGTTGGATCCAAAGATGGTCGACTTCTAAATGGCCACCATGGTCACCACCCATCTTGAAAAGTTTGCCCCCTCACATATACTAATGTGCCACAAACAGGACGTTAATATCACCAACCACTTCAGTATCTCTCCTCTGTTGAATGTTCCTCAGTCACCGAGTCAGTGGACTTTTACAACAAATCCCTCAGCAGTCTCCTCGATCTCCATGCCCCTGTCATACATAGAACGGTCTGCTTCTCACGTTCAGCCCCTTGGTATACGTGTGGATTGCGGAAGATGAAGACAGCTGGGCGTGTTCTTGAGCGACGTGTACAGGCATCAGGACTCGCTGTTCACAAGCAAGTTTATAGAGAACATCAGAAGGCCTATGCAAGTGCGCTGAGAGCTGCAAGATCACAGTTTTACTCAAATATCATTAACAATAACTCTGGAAATTCAAAGCAACTGTTTTCTTCTATTAATCGCCTCCTGAAACCGCAATTTCAATCTCATCTGGAAGCTACAGAGGAGAGATGCAATAACATCATTACTTTTTTCAGGAAAAAAGTGGACACCATCCGCTCGTCAATTTCCAGTTCCTCTGCACTGCCTGACTTGATGGATGACCCACGGCCAGGGACTTTTCAACATTTCAGCTGTTTTTCTGACGTTTCGCAGCAAGAGGTTGAGGTCATTATCAGAAAGATGAAACCATCAAATTGTGCTCTGGACCCTTTTCCAGCAGTTCTGGTTAAATCCAACCTCTGTGCTATAAGTCCCCTGATTACCAGGATCATAAATCACTCTCTCCAGTCTGGCTATGTTCCCCCTTCACTGAAAACTGCTGTCATCAGGCCACTTCTTAAGAAATCCACCTTAGATCCAGAAGTGCTTGCAAACTACAGGCCTATTTCTAACCTCCCTTTCCTTACAAAAGTGCTAGAAAAAGTCGTCGCTGCACAGCTTCAGTCTCATCTGAAACAAAATGATTTGTTTGAGAAATTCCAGTCTGGTTTCCGCCCCTGTCACAGCGTGGAAACAGCTCTGGTAAGAGTCACGAATGACCTGCTGATGTCGGCGGATGCTGGCTCTCCATCACTACTCCTTCTGTTGGACTTAACCTCGGCCTTTGATACTGTTGATCACAACATTCTTCTTCACAGATTACGTCATACTGTAGGTCTCTCTGACTCTCTTTACAACTGGATCACATCTTATCTCACCGGAAGAACGGAGCATGTTGCCCTGGGAGCCGCTAAATCCGCTACACACAGTGTTACCTGTGGTGTTCCTCAGGGTTCAGTGCTCGGTCCAATGTTGTTTATATTGTATATGCTTCCTCTGGGCTGTATCATCAGCCGGCACAAAATTTTATTTCATTGCTATGCTGATGATACTCAGCTTTACCTCAGGATAAATTCAACCTCCTCATCTACTCCGCCATCACCCACTTTGACTCTCTGTTTGGAGGAGGTAAAGTCATGGATGAAGCAAAATTTCCTGCAGCTGAACAGTTCTAAGACTGAAGCTATTTTAGTAGGCACCCCACACCAGGTTAGGACATCCAACATCACTAGCATCACCTTTTCCGGTCAGAATATCCCACTGTCGACATCTGTTATTAACCTCGGGGTTAAAATGGACTCTCATTTGACGTATGATGCCCATATCAAACATCAGTGTAAGACATCTTTTTTTCACCTCAGGAACATTGCTAAACTGCGTCCAGCACTTACATTTGCAGATGCGGAAAAGTTAGTCCATGCGTTTGTCTCCTCCAGGCAGGACTTCTGCAATGCTCTCCTCATTGGGACTTCTGGAAAAAGCCTTCAAAAGCTGCAATATATTCAAAACTGCGCTGCTAGGATCCTGATGCGGGCACGTAAATATGATCATATTACGCCCATCCTCAAATCTCTTCATTGGCTGCCTGTTTCATTCAGAATTGAATACAAGGTTGCCCTTCTTACCCACCAGTGCATCTATGGTGATGCCCCTCCCTATCTCAAAGAACTTATCACTTCACATACATCTTCACGAAACCTCCGCTCTGTCTCAGGTCATCGTCTGAAACCTCCGAAGACCAAGCTTCATACCATGGGAGATCGGGCTTTTTGCTCGGCGGCACCTAGACTGTGGAATGCTCTCCCTGAGTATCTGAGGATGCCACAGACTGTTGATGATTTTAAATCTGGTCTTAAAACTTACCTTTTTATTAGAGCTTTTGAGCAGAAATAATTTGTAGCACTTTGAGATTTGCCTCAAATATAAAGTGCATTATAAATAAAATGTATTATTATTATTATTATTAACCATTCCCATTTTATTAAGGTGTATCCATATAAATGGCCCACCCTGTATATTTATATATCAAGAGAACAGAAACTGGTGCTACTAAGAGAAAAATAAGCCATTCTCTCTACTCTTATACTGCCACAGGATTTATATATTGTATGCCGCAGTAAACATTTTATTAAACCATAGTCACTGATTGTCAGATCATGTTTTTAGTAGAACAAGTGTCTAAAGTCATGAGAGTTGAGTCACAATGGCTGGCGCACAGTTTTACAAACAGCTGGAAACTCCGGCTGTTCGCAATTCTAATCTTTCAGGCATATTGTCACGCAGTGCATGTTTTTTATTTGTGCAGTGTTTCCATTGAAAACAAGCAAACTAAATATCTATAATTAAAATATATATATATAAAGCCACTATTTCTGACTTGTGAGTTCCATTTTGCTTATTTTTACGGTGTAGGTTCGATTCCCACCTCGGGGTTTGTTTGCATGGAGTTTGCATGTTCTCCTTGTGCTTGTAGGGTTTCCTCCGGGTTCCTTCCATTATCCAAAGACATGCAGATTAGGATAATTAAGCCCACAGCATGTGGATGTTGACTGGAGATCCTACCATGGTTGAATAAAAAGGGAATAAATGCAATGGTCACAGTTGGACTACAAAGGTTCCTAGATGAATAGATGGATGAGATAGCGGCTGAGATAGTAATGCAGTATTAACAACTATGTGTATATAAGTATGAAACCAACTCTCAAAGAATTTCATTCACCCCAAAATGCATGGCGGATTTTCTTTTTTTTTTTTTTTAAGTTGTTTTACTCCTCGTGAATTCATTTACAACCCTGATATAATAGTGAACCATGAAAAGCACATGATGTCTGACGAAACAGGAAACAGGAAGGCCTTGTGACACCTCATTGGCTGGTGATATCGAGCTATGTAGAAGAAAAATATGTACGCGCTTGTCACAAATGGTGCATTTGAAGGGGAAAAAAAAGCATGTCAAGTCACTACTGGTTTTCAATAGCAAATTAACTGAATCGGTTTTTGGCACCTGGAAGATGATGGTGCATCTTGTGTGAAAAAAATAAATACTAACAATCCATACCCGCACAAGCTATAATAAACTCTCAATCTCCTATGCCAGAATAAACCATTTCTATAAATTAAACTGAATATTCGCTGTTGGGCGAATATCGGAAAAAAAAAAAATTGATCTGTTCTCGGAAAGTTTCTTAGCACTAGACTAGTCCTGATCTTTGGTCTGCTCCATGTGTTTATCTTCAATCAGCTTGATTGTCCACTAGATGGCACTGCAAACATATGAAAAATACCAACTCAGTCCTTAGTCATGCAAGTTCTGCATTTTTTTTTATTTTATCGCATTCTGTCATTAGTCATTGCATTAAAGTAACATACAATATCCAGCCGTTGTTTGTCCACCTGCTGGGTTTGCAGGTGGACAAACAACCTTTACGAGGCATATTAAAGCTTAAAGCTGATTCTCATGCTCGTATTTCTTTATGAGATCTCCACAGACGAAGCAGTAGAGTATACAAATAAAATCTCACATCTGTTTAGGAATTGATGTTGGCTTCCCTTTAAAGGTCAAGTCAATTAAACCAATAAGATTATCCTACACGATGGCTTAGTGGTTCGCACTGTTGCCTTGCCCCTCCAGGGTCTGGGTTCGATTCCTGCCCTACACACACTACCGGCAATTTGGGGACGCCACTTATCCTAATCTGCATGTTTTTAGAGTGTGGGAGGAAACCGGAGTACCTGGAGGAAACCCAACAAGCATGTGGAGAACATGCGAACTCCATGCACACAGACCCGAGGCAGGAATCGAACCCGGACCCTGGAGGTGCAAGATGAAGGGGTAAACACTCAGTCACCATGCCACTGACATTTAAACAATTTCAGAAATGTTAACCATTTATCTGAAATACATGTTTGTGGCGGCATGGTGGCTTAGTGGATAGCACTGTCGCCTTCCACGTCCAGGCTCGATTCCCGCCTCCGTGTCCATGGTGTTTGCATGTTCTCCCCATGCTTGGTCAGTTTCCTCCAGGTGCTCTGGTTTCCTCCCACAGTCCAAAGACGTACAGATTAGGCCGTGTGTGTGTGTGTGTGTTTGTCCTGCGATGGATTGGCCTCCTGTCCAGGATGTACCCCACCTTGTGCCCTAAGTCTCCTGTGATAAGCTCCAGGCCCCCCGCGACCCTGAATACAGGATAAAGTGAGTGAGTGAGATTTACCTGTAGTAATTATTTTTATATTATACATATCATATCAAACATCATATTTAACAGCTCTGGTTGTGTTAGGATTTACGAAAATAAAAAATCATGCAGCGGAGTTGACAGGTAATTTACTGTATATGCATCTAAATGAGGAACTGCTGGGTTCAGGGGTCACTGAAATTTACTGGAGACAGAGTGAGAGCAGTAGCACATAATTTACACACACATCCAATTACGCTCACAAACATTTACTCCGCTCTGACTGCAGTCTAGCCCTATATTGGGAAGCGTCTGATTTAAACAACGTCATCACCGAAATGAGTTCTGGCTAGGAAATAAATCATCCGACCCAGTGCAATGTTCAAATACAATAGTGTCCCGTTACATAAAAAATAAATAAATAAATAAATAAATAAAATGAGCCTGAAGTATGATTTCCGATCAGTTCTTTAATTCAGTTTCTACAGTTCTTTAGCTAATTAATGTATATAAATTAACAAAGAGATTTGACATTGTTTTACAAATTGTGAAAAAAAAAACCTGGCACACCGGTGTTTTCAGTAAAAAACAAAACAAACAAAAAACAAACAAACAAACAAACACACGCTAGTTCCACCCATCGCGAGACGCACGAGACAACCCCACAACCATAGCGTGGTCTACAAAACCCCAGTTGTTCCAACAACTACATAAACACACAGACACACACACCATAAGTTCCTACAAGGCAATTATAAATATCCCAGCAGTCTTTATACAGAATTATAATGTCAACGTAATGGCCTTACGATAACGTTACAGCTCGTTACTCCACCTTCCAGAAGCTGCACATACTGCGAGCATTACTTCATGGAAAATTCTGCGTGCATCATTGTACATGCAGGATGTTGTAATGGCAGTGAGATCAACAAGACAGCCACCATCCAGATGAATGTAAAAAAATAAAATAAAATAGACTTGGGAATGAGATACTGTACAGGAAGCACCACGTAATTTGTCGAACATACTGTAGAACCCTGTGACATGACTACTTCTTTATCTTACAGTAAAGTGCCCGACTCATACAGTCTTGAGTATACAGAAATTTGAATATCTCTGCCAAAAAAAAAAATACAACATGTATTCCTGGTACATTCTTATATGTTTATTTGTAAAAAGCAACAAAAAACAAACAAACAAACCGATCATCATCTGGTGTAGGACCTCTGCCAGTTGTAGATGGTGTGGATGTTGTGTGAGCAAACCGGTAACCTTTTGTAGGTGCTCACACTGCGATGGCGGAAAGCCTTGGCACCTACGTTCACACCGCGGCGCCTGGCACTTAGCTTGGCCCGCTCTTCAGCGGCAAAGAAGTCACTGGTAGCCCTGAAGAACTCCAGAAGGGCTTGGTGACTCCAGAGCACAGGACCTTCATTGGCAGTGGAGAAGCCACAGTGGCCTCCGCTTTCCGTCAAAAGCAGGAAGAAGTGAGGGTTGCACTCGAACAGCTCTAAGGGCAGCGTGGCCTGGGTTTCACCACGGATAGGATCGTCACGGCTGCACACGCACAGCACAGGGATCGCCACCTCGTCCACATCCCTCAGTGCGTCGTTGCGTTCCCAATACGCCTCCCAGGCTCCTTCGGCCGGTGCCTCCTTCGTGACAGAACCAGAGTGACAGAACAGTGCCTCTTCCATCGCTCTGAGTGAGCGGCTGGAGAACAGGCTGTCGATATGGACCAGCTCCCCCAGCACGGTTCTGTACCTGCGGGAATAATTCCAACCCAATCAGTAAAGATTATGTCCGGATGAAAAAGCAGGCAGCCATGTTTAAAATTGTTTACAATGCTATTGAGCCGACCAGAAGCATTACAGAAATCGATAGCGCTGGAACAACATTTCCATTTAGCACAGCTCGTATAGTTAGTAGTTCCTGGTTGTCCTTTGTTCCAGTGCACATTTTGTTAACTCCCAATCCTTTGGTCTTAAAGTGCCAAAACAATTACTAGTCACACGCTTAGATCTAAGAATAAGAACAATGCATAAGGATTGAATGGTGCATTTTTCTTTTTTCTCAGTACAATTCAATGGACAATATGGTGTTTACAATTTGATTCAAATCCCAATACAAGTAAAAGTTCAGTGCAACAGTGTGTGACTGCAGGATACTTGTAGTTGATAACTCTTTTTACTCCTTTTTCACAGCTGGTTTGGTCAAATATGTAAAGAACCACCACATATGCAACAAAGTGCAAAAACATGACATGATAATTTACGGGTAAAATAAATTAAAGGATCAAAAAGAAATGGAATGCATCATTAAAACAGAAATCTTACAAAAGAAATCTAAAAAAGTCTTAACTTTGCTTCAACATATCGGCAGGAAAAAAAAACAGCCACTAGTGAACTAAATGTGTTTAATGGATTTTGGAGAATGTTGCAGCCAAGAAAAATAATGTTTAGTCTGTTTTTGCTGACTCAAGAAAGGTTAGGGTTAGTTCCCAGTATGTGAACAAAATAAGGGTTTCCCAACCCAAGGTTGGAGAGGACAAAGAAAAGTCTTTGATCCAGAACCTTGATGTCAAGCTCACTAAAGACCTTTGGTATGAACTGCAACTGGATGTCTGTACCCCAGACCTCCTTGTATAGGGTACAGACATCCAGTTACAGTTTCACCAGCCTTCATACACTTCTCTGATACGACACGGTCATCAACTAATGAATTGAAACTGAAACTGGAGTAGTCTGATCATGCATTATAAACAGAATATGTAATATTTCCAATGTTTCTCGTGACCCTCAAGACACTTTTTAATTAAACGGGTTTTGCGAGCACCAAGTTTCAGCACTTTTTTTTTCTCTCGATCTAATTTGCTTCCACTTCTTGCTGTTTGACTCACTAAGAACGAGTTCCATCTATATTCAATAAAATATGAATGCATTTATCTTATAGATACAGATGTTTTATCCCTAGAAGCCAAAGCTGGTGGAAATGAGACCTCATGTTGGTGGAACATTATTACAGTATCTAACTTTGTGCGGTAACATCAACTGGTTTGGGTCGGGTTGCATTAAACCAACACATCATTGATTATTTTCATAAAAGAGCATGCTATTCCTTTCTTATTCTCTGGTTTCATCCTAACTCTCAAAAACATTCCAATACGTACAGTAGGTGGTGACATTAAACCGCCCCTCAATTGCCTCTGAATCCACCAAGTACAAGAGGAAGTTTCTGGCTTTCTAAAAATGTTTCCCACTTAAATTTTTTTTTTTTTACTCAGAGCACAGTACATTCCAGTCGATGTATTACAACAGGGTTGTGACACTGACATGGTAATGGTGTAATAATCTGTGTCTGTGTGGTGCTAGTACATGTGTATCAAGCACAGAAGCTTTTCTAATGTTTATGTTTTAATGTTTCAACTGCCCATGTTATTCTCATATTTAACAAGTATATGGACACATGAGACTACCGCTCATCTTTGCTCAAGCAAAAATCATAGGAGTGCGTGTGTATGTATTATGGAGGATTATTAAGGATTAAGGAATTTTAAGGATTTGGGGAAATCTAGCTCTTCAACATGTGGAGCCGGATGGATAAGAGTCTATGACGTCTCTATCTTGTTTTTCCCGCCATAGCAGTTTCTCTCCGAGTACATCTTTGAGATTAATTAGAGGTTCTGGAATGCCAGACAAGGAATAAACGTGAGGAACAGTCCCTCACTGCATGTACACTCTATGGCAAACACCTTCCCCAAACTATGAGCACAAAATGATAAACTTTCTATGCTATTGCATTACAAATTTCCCATCAGTGGGACTTAGGAACCCCAAATTTCCCAATATGTCAGTGGCTCTGTGAACAAAGTAAGGGTTTCCCAAGGTTGGAGAGGCCAAAGAAAACTCTTTGATCCAGAACCTTGATGTCAGGCTCACTAAAGACCTTTGGTATGAACTGGAACGGGATGACTGTACCCCAGACCTCCTTGTCTGACATCACTAATGCACTTGTGGCTCAATCCCCACATTCATCCTCCGATATCTAGTAGAAAGCCTTCCCAGACAAATGAAGGCATATTCTGTATGTATGATGGTCAGGTGCCAAAATACTTTTTGGTCAGCTGTCCATTATATTGTGTATTGTTTGTATGACCCATCAGTAGGCTCTGAAATAAAGTGGTTGGCGAGTTTATAACAATGCAATTTTATGTTGTAAGTGTTCCATTTCACTGCACTGTACCTGCTCAGGCAGATCTTCTGATAGAGAAGGAGTATCCAGTGGAAGGGCCAGCCAGGACCATTCTCAAACCAGTTCTGGCAGCGGAAGATGGGTGACAGGCAAGCAGCGGCGGTCATATAGCTGGAAGAGCCGCACTCGCCCAGGTAGGACAGGAGCAGGCCTGAGCCGGTGCTCTCACTCACTGCATAGAGACGACCAGAAGGCTGGCGGTAGCGGATGTAACGTACTGCCTCGCGCAGATCGGCTGGGTCGCCAAACTCTTGTAGTTTGATGGTGCTGAGTGGTGTACCATTCTGACTGCGACGGTTAAACACGACGGGGAGGTAGCCATGACTCAGAGCTGCCTCACAGAGCTAGGAAGAAAAGGCATACATGGTTAGATGACAATCACAATGAAAGAGTCAGCAGGTGTGCTATGATGTCTGGCACAAGGATGTTAGTGGCAGATCCTTTAGTTGCTGTTGATTGCAGGGTGAGGCATCCGTGGACAGGCTAGTTTGTCTACTGCATTCCATGGATGTTCATTTGGATTGGGATGTGGGGAATTTGGAGGCAGGGCAACAACCTTGAACTCTTTGCCTGCTAAGCCCTATGAGCGGGAAGCTGTGATTCACTGGATGTTTTCATACCTTTCTTTTGTGGCCATTATTTACTTCTTTTTTTTGGCGGTTTGTACTGCATCTGCTTTTCTATAGGATCAGACCAGACGGGCTGGCCTTCGCTCCCCGTGGATGTAGATGGGCCATGGGAGCCTGCCCATAATTCTGTGACCAGCTTACTGGTGGATAATTGATAATCAATTTTTATGGAATTCACCTGGTGATGGTGTTGTGGCTGCTCAGTGTATATACAGTGGAACTTTGGATTACGAGCATAATTCGTTCCGGAAGTGGGCTCGTATTCCAAAACACTCATAAACCAAATCATCATTTCCCATAAGAAATAATGAAAACTCAAATTATCCGTTCCACAGCCCCAAAAAATAAATACATAAAAATAATTAATACAATCTATAAAATGGAAATAAACCAAATTAATCTGCACTTTACCTTTCACTTTACCCTCGTCTCGTTTTACACAGTAACACTCCTCCTCCCTCTCCTCCCCTCGCTTTTTAAGATTCACAACAAACACACACACACAACGGAAACACCGTTTTAACAGGAAAAAAATCTCTCTGAGACTGGCATGAGCGTATATTAACGGACTCACTTAACTTTCACAACAAACACAAACACAGTGGAAACACCGTTTTAACGGAAAAAAGCGAGACTGGCATGAGCGCATACTAACAGAATCACTTAACTTTCACAACAAACGGACACACACAAACACGGAAACACCGTTTTGACAGGGAAAAAAGAAATCTCTCTGACCTGGTGTGAGCGCATACTAAAGGAATCACTGCTGTAAAGTAAAAACAAAAACAAAAAACAAATGAACCAGCACCTTACCTTTGAAAAGAATCACGATAGAGCAGAGTTTCTGTGTGTTTGTGAAGCCGGGGAGGGGGTGAAAAGGCGAGAGAGCATCTGTGCGTGTGTGTGTCGGTGTCAAATTGCGCGCGCACACTCATAAGAGATGAGCAGAGTTTCTGTGTGTTTGCGAAGTCGTGGGGGGAGGGGGGGAAGGCGAGAGAGTGACGCTCGGTGTCAAAATAAGAGTCGCATCGTGATACATACTCGTGATACTCGGCGCTCGTAAACTAATACTTGCTCGGTTTCCGAAAAAAAATGTATTAAAAATCTTTGCTCGGTTTGCGGAACACTCGCAAACCACGTTACTCGCAATCCGAGGTTCCACTGTATACAGTATACGCTCATCCGCTCATTCATTCATTTATCCATCCATACGTACATTACATACAGTAAACACATACACAGATCGGCCATAACATTATGATCAATTACCTAATATTGAGTAGGTTCCCCTTTTGCCACCATAACAGTGATGCATTGCATGTTCTGCAGTATTCTATCAGCATTCTATCTGATGTTCTATCAGCATTAACCTTTCCATCAGTTTGATCTAGACTAGCGCTTCTACTGGATCGGACTACACGGGCCAGCCTTCATTCTCCACATGCATCAGTGAGCTCTGGCCACCTTTTTCCAGTTCACCGGTTTCCCTCCCTTGGATCACTTTTCCAGAGGATGGATCACCCAGTTTTCTAGCCATTACAATTTGGTCCTTCTCAAAGGAGATACATTTTCTGTATCTTGTTACAATGGCAGCTGGAAGTGGGTGGGATGTACTACATGTAAGCAGCAAGAGAATTTTTTTCTTGAAGTTGGTGTTAGAAGCAGAAAAAATGGGCAAGCGTATGGATTTGAGTGACACCGACAAGGTCCAAAATTGTCCAAGGGCCAAACTGGGAAAACCGGTGAACTAGGGACAGGGTCATGGGTCATCCATAGTCCAAACCAAGGTTAATGCTGATGTGATAGAAAGGTGTCAGAGCCTCCGAGCGGAGTGTCCCCCCAGTGGTAATGTACTCGCCCCATCATCCGGAGATCGCGAGTTCGATTCCCGGGTGATGCTGTAACCTCTCGCAGCCAGAGGTCTAGAGAGAGCTGATTGGCCGAGCTCTCTCAGAGGGGAGGGATGAAGGGTACTTAGTGCTCCCACATTAATCAAAACTCTACAGCCAATCAGGGGCATCTGTGAGCTCACGAAAGCGGAAGGTGTGTGAGCGAGTAGTTTGAAAACATGATAGTCTTCGGCCTTCCGACTGAGTGGTAGTAGTCGCCTTAGGGTGGGAGCCCCCTAGTGACGGGGAGGAATTGGGCACAACTAAATTAGGGAGAAAATCGGGGAAAATCCGGGAAAAAAAAGTGTCAGAACATGCTGCACACAACTGTTATGGTAGCAAGAGGGGGGACCTACTCAATATTAGACAGGTTGTCATAATGTTATGGCTGCTGATGTGTGTGTGTGTGTGTGTGTGTATATATATGTGTATATATATATATATATATATATATATATATATGTGTGTATACACACTATGTGGGTGCGTCGTTGTATTCAATTGTTCCTTTACTTCTGATGCAAACAAACCAGTGGACCGTGTAATTGCCGTCAAGGCTCCTCAGTACTTTTCCTGTGTAAATCAGGCACGTGGGGAATTCGGTCAAGGGGGCTTAAGACACAGAAAAGCCGCACTACCGCTCTGCACTACATTCCTCACATATTCAATGAGCCAGAGAAGCCATCAAAATCAAGCATTCAGTCACGGACCTAGACTAAGGTCAAGACAGGACTTTTATTTCACCTGCTCACATTATTACAGGACAACGCACAACTCTATTGTGCGAGACACAATTCCTCTTCCTGATGAAGTCAATCATTGTCAGTAAGAACAAAACGATTTCCTCTAAATTTTTTTAAAGAGGTCATCTTTTTTTGGCAGTGGTGTTTACGAGGATGTTTCATAGCTGCTGTCTGCGATGCTGTTCTGCACATCATCATATTAATGTTATAAGCACAATCTGCAACTCAGCAGCAGCATTTTCATACATGCAAAATGACACCTTGGGGGTAACATGGGCAGGTTAATCTACTTACCAGTGCAGTACTGTGTATGAAACAGTTCACGTTTTGCATGCAAGCAACAGCATATGATATAAACCTCTATTCTGACGCCACCAAAAAAAAAAAAAAACCCTCATGGAGTTAATTTAATAAAGCACTCTTAGGTGCTATTGATTTCAAAATGCTCTGTTTAAATGTTTTCAGCTTATATACTGTATTAGATTTTTATGTTACGCAGGAAATATCCTATCGCTGCTGCCTGTTCAAGAGTATCCATTCTGAGAAGGAAGAGCTATTTAAATCTACGTAAAGTGAGTGCACTAAATCAAAGAACCACTAAGACATGTACAAGCAGGCTTTACTGCTTTTTTTCCTTTCTTTCTTTTTTTTTTTCTTGGCATCAATTTGATCCCCTGGGAAGCTGAGCCAAATTCAGACGTCACTAAAGTCATGACCTCCAGATTTGTACAGAAAGGTATGTATGAAACAAATTTCCCAGAATGATTCGGTACAGGAAATAGATGGAAACATTAAATGTGAAAACTTGTTGATGTTTTAAAGAACAGTGTTAAATATTCTGTTATTTTCGCATCTGGGAAATTTTTTTTCATAATAATAATAATAATAATAATAATAATCAGCATCACAAACCTGCTAAAGCAAAATGAGATAAGACAATGCTTTCCTTGTTGGATTTAAATTTATAACACTGTATAACACAGATTTGCTAATCCTCATGAACCCGAGGCAAGAAAAGATGTACAGTATTAGCCACAGGAAGTCATCACCTTGTAACCTAATTACTATAAGGTTACTCTGAATCTAGAATGAAGTCAGCAAGCATCATCAAGCTGTGTGTGTGTGTGTGTGTGTGTGTGTGTGTGTGTGTGTGTGTGTGTTTTAACGCCTTTAACACACTGGAGAAATCATGATCTAATAAGGAAAAGCGTAATTGGCACCTTGGAGCAACAATGACAAAAATACTCCTGCACGAGGCATCATTACCGTACACTCACGCTTACATGACATGCCTGCTCCAGTAAAGAAAACAATGGACGGCAACCCTCAATTCCTCTTGCCACACTGTGCGGTGCACGCCAACATCCACAGAATATTTCTGCATATCATTTCATTACAGGGAGACTGTAAGGCTGTGAGCTCACTTTCTAAAGACTGCAGTCTCATGATGCAAGTAGAGCAACGCTGTCCAGATCAAATAAACACACAGCGGGGTATCTTCAGTCTCTGTTGCAGAAACGATCCTCCTCATACTGTATGCGTGGAAATAGGATCAAATATGAATTTTGAGTTTGACTGTGCACTCATTTTGAACAGTGCTGTACACGACTCATAATTTCTCAATATTTCTCAGGAATATGATCATGTAATGGTTTATGCCTCTGTATCATTGACTGTACAGCATAATGAAATCAATTGAGCCTGGATGGGGCTGGAGCCTATCCCAGGAGACCTAGGGCATGAGGCAGGGTACACCCTGGATGGGGTGCCAATCCATCATAGGGTGCACACACACACACACACACACACACACACACACACACACACACACACACACACACTATGGGCAATTTGGGAACAACAATTAGAATGCCTAATCTGCATGTCTTTTGACTGGAAACCGGAGTACCTGGAGTACTTGGAGCAAAGAAGAATGTGCAAACTCCTCGCACACAGACACAGAGGTGGGAATCAAGCCCAAACTCTGGAGATGCAAGGCGACAGTGCTAGCCACTAAGACGCTGTGCCACCCAGATAAAAAAATAAAACCTAAACTAAAGTCAGATTTTTTTTTTTTTTTTTTTACCGCCGGAAGCCTTCTCCTGATACAACCCTCCTATTTTATCCGGGCTTTGGGACCGGCACTGTATCCAGTGGCTGGGGTTTGGACATTGCGTGGGAATCGAACCCAGTACCACTGAGCCACCAATGGCCGCAACTCGATAAATAAAAACAACATCAGCAAAAACTAAATTAATACATGTAATTAATAATTAAATAATTAAGTTAATAAATACCAGCCAACCCATATGCTACTTTATGTAAACCATACAGTATCATCAAGCCAAGATTTTGAAGATAAAGACAGATTTTGTCTCAGAGACAATGATGAAACCTGACACTAGGCAATATTTCTGAACTAGACAGAAATTAGATCATGTATATATATTTGTATTATATATTTGTTAAATACCTCATCTATTTATTTACCTTCAAGACGTTCCTGGTGAGCTTTCCGAAAGAGTTGGGAATGATCAGAAGGATGGGACTGGAGGAATAGCTCGAAGTCCTCCTCCTCTTAGGACCAACAACAGCCCAGTCTAAAGCCACCAGGCCGTCGTCACTCAGCTGTAAGTAATCCCGGATGAAATGCACGGCGCAGTCGTGCGGCCAGAGAGCGCCCCAGAGCGTCTGCAGACTCGGACTCGCCCGCCAGTGCCACAGCGGGCTCCTCGGCGCGAGCGTACAGAAGCTCGTGCAGTGTTTGAGCAGGTATTTGGCGAGCGCCGAGGGCTTGCAGATGAACGCGACGGCGGCTGGGGAGTCACCTGCGGGCTCCGCGGGCTCCGTCCCGCTCCCACACTCCGATGCGCTCCTCCTCCTCTCTCCCGGTGCGGTTTCAGGCCCCGGTGAAACCGCTGCCGCTGAATGTTTGAGCGCCGGCCAGACCACGGCCACCAAGAGGAGGACACAAAGAGCGCCGATCCATTCCAGCATTTGAACGGCTTCTCAGGACGAGAGAGAGAGAGAGAAAAAAAAAATCCAGCGGCAGTGAAAGAACAACAGCAGGGGTTCATTAAACGCTTCCCTGATTCACCAGATGCGTAAGAGCCCACGCGCTGAAATAATCCCCCTGATGAACGCGCGCTCCACGCGCTCCAAGCCGCGAGCGCGCTCTCTGATCCCGCAAGTTCAAACAACTTTTACAAACCGACGCCTTTGACTCTCATCCATTTCTCCAAGACTGATTCATTTCCGGAGCCAAAAATTACTCTAAGCTGGTATCCTTGCGCGTTTTAAATAAACCAGTGTCCACGGTTGGCGCCATCAGGTTTTAAAATGCACTCTGTGGGTGTGGGTGTGTGTGTGCGCGTCTGTGCGTGGTGTGTGGAGCTCAGTGCAGGAGCTCTTCTCACGCTGTCAGCGTTTTTAAAGCCAGCAGCAGGCGCCTTTCTCTCCAACACCACATGCAGTATGTAGCATGCATCTGTATAACTCGATACACCCCTGCTATTACTCAATCCAGGGTCCTAGTCCACATTTATGCCAGGAGCAAAGCGAACTACGGTCATTTTATCCTTTATATCTTAAGTCCTTACAAATAATAATAATAATAATAATAATAAAATCCAGAATTAGGACATTAGAACACACACACTCACACAATCTATACAGTACTGCTTTATCGTGTATATATAATTAGGGTCGCCTTTTGTGAATACCAGTTAGTTTAATCTGCATGTCTTTGGACTGTGGGAGGAAGCCGAAATACCCGAAGGAAACCGACCAAGGACGGAGAGAACTTGCAAACTCCAAGCACACAGACCCCGGGATGGGATTCGAACCCAAATCCTGGAGGTGCAAGGCTCAGTAGTTAACGTCTTGGGCTGTTCTAATGATGGGGGCGTCCCACCCCCAATAATCAGTTGCCCGATGTGCCGGGCAGCACATAGACAGACCATAACAATATTTCAGATACATTTTTTGTAGTGCCTATTTTTAGTATGGGTTCGAATCCCGGCTTGGGTCTGTGTGCATGGAGTCTGCATGTTCACCCCTTGCTTGGTGAGTTTCCACCGGGTACTCCTGTTTCCTCTCACAGTTCAGACATTCAGATTAGGCTAACTGGCGTTCTCAAATTGCCTGTAGTGTGTGAATGAGTATGTAAGTGGGTGTGTGTGTGCCCTGCGTCCAGGCTGCACCTAGTGTCCTGGGATAGGCTTCCCACAACCCTGTATACAGGATAAAGTGGTGGAGGTTATGAGCCGACGGCGATTTTTAATATGGTGATGGTAAGGTTGATTTAATCAGTGATGTCAAGTGCGTCATGGGAAACGTGATTCTGGATCAGGAATGATCAGTGGCTTTGTCTGAAATAAGATACTTGTTTGTGTATTTACTGTACAATGCATCAGTCAGCAAAATGCCCACAACGCATGTTACTGGTTCATGGAGGAAAAGGAGTATGTGGAGGAAACCCACATATACAGGGACATGGGGAAAACATATAAGCACTATACATATTCAGAGTGGAGGTAAGATTCCAGCCCAAACCCTGGAGACACAGGGCAACAGTACTATTCTGCACAACTGCTTGTAAGGAAAACGCAGATAAACATATACTGTATATAAATAAATGAAGCTGGGGCTAATTTCTTTCTAGCCCAGACTGTGCTATTTACAATGCCTTTGAAGGAGAAAATAAAGATAGACAAATATGCTGTATGTTGTGAATACAAAATACATTGTACACATACAGTATAAATATAAAACAAACACAGTACTGTACCTTGCCAAAGTCTTGAGCCACCGCTTATTTCTTCATTTCTAAATTAAATTAAATTAAATTATATTAAATATATTACATTTAGCAGCAACCTCGTTTCCCCTCTTGTCTGTTCAAATCATACAGCATTCAGCATCACCAGTATACTAATAACTGGCCTGATCACTGGTTCATTGCTTAAGTTATATTATTTATGTTTGAATGTTTCATAGGTTATGTGTGACAAAAAAAAAAAAAACTCTGAACTTGGTCAGGTACAGGGACTGGATTGAAAATGAGAGGCAAAAACGTCCTTCAGGAGACTTGAAGAACTATTCCCCAAGAAGACATTACAAAATATAGGAAAGTCTGATTTTTGGAGCCAAACCTGCAGCTATCAACCTTTTATGAAAGACACTCTCATCATTGTCTATACCGCTTTGTAGTGTTAACATGGTCATGGGGGCCTTTAGCCTATCTAAGGAGACTTATGGTACACCGCAAGGTGTTGGCTGTGTTGGAGAGTTTTGTTGATTGTGAATCTTGATATTCGATTGTGTATTCTGGTTTTCCATTGCAGGGCATACACACATACTGTATACACACTCATTCACACACTACAGGCAATCTGGGAACGGCAATTAGCCTAATCTGCATGTCTTTGGGCTGTGGGAGGAAACCGCAGTACTCAGAGGAAACTCACCAAGCTTGGGGAGAACAGGCAGGAATCGAACCCAGAACCACTAAGCCACCTTTTATGAAAGACAGATTTAAATATTTCTCGTGTAAGGACATAAACATTGTAGGATCTTAATGTACTAGAGTGGAAACATGCATTAAACAGCAATACTGCCTATGTTGAGAGCATCATGTTCTTCTTTAGACAATTCACTAAAGAGGCTGTTTGTTTATTAGTGTTCAGGTATATCCTGACAAAACTGGAATCAATGTTTTGTTCGCAAAACAACAATTTCTAATCCATGTAAAATTCTGTATCTAAAGAATTATAAAGGTGCGTTTTATCCTCTGAAAGGATATCGGCTGCAATTTTGCCTGAAGTTTTCTGGATCATATACGCGGGTCTGCTCTGAGCTCCTCTGGCCTGAGCTGTCATGATGTTGCATACTCTCTGAATTGTAAAATGAGTTACACAATCCTGATATTACAGTACATGCTGTACAAAATTCTTCAGCTTGATTTTTAAAATATAATAGATATATAAATAATTTTTATAACAACTATAATCATATAATTTTTTAATAATTTTTTTAATATTCCTTTTTCATAATAATAATAATAAACATTTATTTATTATTATAAATAAATATATTATAATTATAATATATTATAAATAAATATGTATTAATAAATATAAATATAATAAATATTTATTGTTATAAATAAATATAATAATCAATTGACCATCGTAAAACTGGCCATCGTAATCTTTTGTCTTTCTTCAATAGAGGTTAAAACAACTGCTGTAAGTACATAAAATATTTATTCTCATGCTTCCTAATTTTCCTATTATTGTGTTGTTTCATCATGCGTTGTTTAATATGTTTTATATTAAAACATTTTAAAATGTCCACTGTATCGTAGTGCAATATTAATACATAATAAACAGTACACAGTCACCTTCAAGAGTAAAACATTTTGCTAACTGAAGGTCCACAGTGTGCTCAATAAATGCTAACTTTAGCACTTTAGCAAAATAATGTCCACCCTGTCATACTAATGTCCATTCTGTAATCAGCCCTTCCATAACAGGGTGGACATGTGCAAGTTTTTTGTCACATTTTGCATGGATTTATTATTATCAACATACTTTTCCACCATTATACATGGTGCTTGGGACCACATTTTATAAGCAATTTAAATGTATTTACTTTACCTTGAATTTGTTGATGACAGGATGGAGATATGGTATTTTATGATTTGCTCTTACATCGTCCACATGCAGTTTATTTATATATATATATATATTAAAAAATGCTGGAGCTTTAATGAAGTTAAATGGAAAATGCTTGTAAATATCATCCTGGTGAAGTTACATGGAGGTTTTCTTGGAAGAAGCTACATGGATGAGTAATGAAAGCTTTCTACCTAATACTGTAAGAAAGAAGTCCAATTGACAAGACTCAACTTTAAGTTAAATGGAAGACGAAGGCACTTTATAGTAATATTGACCTTCCAGGTTCTCAAAATTGCATTAACAAATGAATTTAGAGATAATTCAGTTGTTGGTTTTAATTTTGTATTCAGACACTTTATTAGGAAGCCTAATATACTAATACTTTGTAGTAACTCTCAAAACCTTCTCCCAAAACAGCCTCCATTCTTCATGGCATGGCTTCTACAAGATGTTGAAAACATTTTCTTTTTTTCTGATTCTGTTAGTTGTCGAATTAATAAGTATAGTAGAGCGACAATGCAGGCAGGATAGTTTGTGACAGTTAGTTTGACAAGATTAGAGAGGCCACATTAATATATACAAGTTTGGATATTTGCACAGGAGGGATGAGGGGTATATCATGAAGAGAAGAGTTATGGATAGTGCTGCCAGGCAGGAGGAGAAGAGGAAGGCCCAAGAGGAAGCTGGGTGACAAAGGAAGATGTGGTACAGAGAGTTAAAAGGAAAAACAAATGCTCCACTATGGAGAAACCTAACCTGAAAGTTGGGTAAAATTGGGTAAATTGTTCCCAAGAGGGAACAAAAATCAGACTCTGGTTTTAAAATGCCCAAAGTAATGTTCCAAGTAAACATTCCCCACACCATGACACCATTTTCACCAGCACCAGCTGTTGTTTCGAAGCAGGTTGGGTCCATGAATTCATGCTGTTGGCACAGAAATTCTGACTGCGCATTCTGAAGTGTGCATCAGCAGGAATCAAGATTCCTCAGGCTAAGCTAAGTTTTTCTCAGGCTTGGTGAGCCCATGCCCACTTCAACTCCAGCTTCCTATTCTTGGCTGACAGAAGTGAAACCTGATGTAACGTACTGCACTTATGACCCATCCACCTGAAGGACTGATGTTTTGTGCATCCTGTGATCATTGTTCTGCTGAAAACAATTGTAAAGAGTAGTTACCTGATTAATGTAACCTTTCGGTTACTGTATCTCAACCAAGGTTTTTGCTTTGATCATGAACAAGGCTTTTCCATGCGCATAACTTTTTCCTTTTTTTTTATTGTACCAGGCTGAGTAAACTGTAGAGACTGCTGTGCATGAAAATCCCCAAAGATCAACAGTTATAGAAACAGTTAAACCAGCCTGCCTGGCACCAACAATCATGCCATGCTCGAAATGACTGAGATGACGTTTTCCCCCATTCTATTGGTTGATGTGAACTGAAAATGAACTGGACATTAACCTAAGGGTGCTGGCCTGTATCTGCACCTAGTGTAAGTAGATGTAGAGGTGTTCCTAATATCATGTACAGTGAGTGCATGTATAAGTGGCTCACAATATCACAGAAATGATGATATAGTGATAGAAAAAAGTGCATTTTAATGCAACTAGCGATCTTAAAGTGCCTCTGGCTGGCTATGGAATGTAACAAAAGTAGCCTATAGATGTCATTTGGGACATTTGGGCGTATTGCAGGCAGAGAAAGCTGGCAGCCTCACTGCTATTGTTCTCTATGTATTATTATCACTTGGAGAATAGATACCAAAATATCTTTTATTCAATTACAAATACAGGGCAGTCCAGGCAGCAGAGTTAGTGAAAAAAACACACGACTCACATTTGACCTCTTTCTGTCCAAAGGTTGCCTTACACATTCAGCATCATTCTGTAAGCATAATGGATGCTTTTATGTGGGAAAGAGTGGATATGAATTAGATTTTAGACATGGCGATGTGTTTATGGCCTATATAACATTTAAGTGTGTGTGTGTGAGAGAGAGAGAGAGAGACTTTTGTAAAAGGGAGGGAGAGAGCTTTTGAGTTATTGCTGCCATCTTTAACCTTCATGAAATAGTCCCTTAAGGGACTAGCGCAGGAAATCTAAAATCAAACATGACTCACTGATGTATTTTTGTTTGATTCAGTGACAATTAGCATTGCTGTTGCTGAACAGGAAAGGCTTAAGAATGGTCTGTGAGGGAGGCCGGATCACCAACAAAGACAGTGAGAATAAACAAAGACAAAGAAGATTGTTTGTCAAGAGGCTCCAACCCGGAGGGCTCGAATCCAGTTCTTGATTCTCATCTTGTCTGGTGGATTTCCCTCCACATAAAGTGACGACCTTGTATCGATCCTTTGTTGCCCTCGGTACTATAAACCGAAATCGAAGAAGGTTGGGACAGAAGGTTACATTAGAATTGATAACGATTTGTAAATGACCTGTGACTCATATTTCATTACAGACAGTACGGACACAAGATATTTCTTATTTTGTTTGGTTAACCTAAATTCATTTGTAATATTATTTGCATTCGTGACATTCAGGCCTGCAACATGTTCCACAATTATGATCCGATTTCAGTCATGTGACGTCAACAGGTCATTGTAATCATAATTTGGTACAAAAGCAGCAGGCAGGAATGTCCTAGTCCTTTGGCCAAGAATCACCAAGTTGCCAACAAACTCATGAGAAAATTATGTTAGACCTGTTAATGAATAAATTCAGGTGGTTCAATCAGGCCCCTTATTGCCAGGGAAGGGCAATCCTAATGCTTTCGCATACCAAGACATCTTGGACAATGCTATCCTTCCAACTTTGTTGCAGTAGTTTGTGAAAGGTTCTTTTCTATTCCAACATGACCGTGCCCCACTGTACAAAGCAAAGACTATAAAGATATGGTGTGATGAGGTCGATGTGGAAGAACGTGAGCGGCCCTAACACAGAGCCCTGATTGACCTCAACCCCATCGAGCACCTTTGGGAGGAATTGGAATGGAGATTGCGAGCCAGGCCTTCTCATCCAACATCAGTATCTGACCTCATAAATGCTCTTCAGAATGAATGGGCACTGATTCCAAAAATGGAAACACTCTAAAATCTTGTGGGCAGCCTTCCAAGAAGAGTGGGAGCTGTTAGCTGAAAAAGGGGGACCGACTCCATATTGAAGTATACGTATTTGGATACAATGTCATTGCAGGATTGGCCAAATACTTTTGTCTATATACTGTAGTGTAGTGTTCCTCTAAGAAATAATAGGAAGGGGTTTTGATATTTTACTTTAGCGCATTAAATAATTTTATAATACAGTGCGCTACGGTGCACTACATAATAAGATTCAAGAAATCTGGAAGAATCCCAGTATGTTGAGTATAAGGGTGCAAACCTAAGCTGAACATGCTCTCTGATCCCTCAGAAGCCACTGCATCGTTCATCTATGCACGATATGGATACATGGACTCAAGATTACTTTGACAAACCTTTGTCGACCAATACAATACATAATTACTTCCATAAATGCCAGTTAAAACGTAACTGTGCCAAAGTGAAGCCGATCATTGTTGACTTAGAGTTTGGGCTTAGAGGTATCTGGCATAGAATCTGTCCATCTGGGATCAAATCATTATTTCAGAAAGAAATGGGTACCGTGCTCTTGGGACCAAAGAATATAAGGACGATCCTGATTCGTACTAGCAACATGTCCGAAAGCCAGGCTCTGTAATGCTAAAAGGTACATCAAGGGTTTGGAGGAACATATGTTGCTGATGTTAAGACAACATCTTTTCCAATGATGCCCATCTATAGTTCAACAAATCAATGCAAAACCATATTCTGCGCACATTATAAAGGCATGGCTGTGGAAGAAGTGGGACAGGGTGGTGGGCTGGTGTGCCTGTAGTCCCCAATGGAGAATGTGTGTCACATTTTGAACAATGAAGCACTGTTGCACACCTGTTTCTAGGAAGAATGGGACACAATTACACGTAACACGCTTCATCAGTTGGTGGCTTTAGTTTTTAAATGTCTTTCAAGTGTTGTGAAAAGGATGGCAAGATTACAAAGTGGGAAGTGTTTTTTTTTTTTTCAAGAATAAAATCTAAAATAATGAAATCAAATCAATTATTGTGCTGCTTTATTGTTTTCAGTAAAAAAAAAAAGGATCAAAGATTATTTACAAATCACTGCTTTCAGTTTTAATTTGAATTTTAATGTAACATACGTTGTCACTTATGGAAAAAAATATGGCAATATATTACATTAATAATACATTTCCATATATAGGAAACTAGTGCTTATATTTATTAATATATTGCAATATACTGTATGAATGGACCATGCATGGATATATACAGTATATTACAATGTAGACAAAAACCATTATATTTATATTTTATTGAAACATTATTGAAACTTTATGCATGTTTAAGAATGATGCTTTTACTTTGTTGGTGGCTCTAATTAATGCCTATAAAGTTCATATTGTTCCAACTACATTAACATATAAGCATACTGTATAATAATGATAATAATAATAATAATAATAATAAAGAATATATATATATATTCAATTAAATTCAATATATTATGAATATAAAATTACACACATTAAGATATACATTTTAACATATTTTTATATATTTCTCAATATATGAAAAGCAATTCCTTATGTATTTTAAATATGAATATCTTTTTTTCTGTTAATTATTAGCAAGTATTAGTTAGTGTAGCATTGAGGAATATAAACATTATTAAAAAAAAATCTTTCCAATTTACCAGTAGATCAGAACACTAAATCATTTGATATATTTACAGTTATTATATAGGGAAATATATTTTCTTTGCATAAGGGATTGGTCCGTACTACTGTACAGTCATGTTCCTCTTCTGTCAACCTCCCTGTGAAGGTTTGGCCTTAAGCTGGCTCCTTGCTCGAGTGCTGACTCTGAGGAAAATCCTAAAATGAACTTAAGCCTGCATAATTACTTGAATGATAGCATATGTACCATCACATCATGTATTATAAATGAAAGATCTCCGGCGCAGGCAGGCTGATGTTTTCCTGCAAGTCCTGCAGCTTTACTGTAATACAATACATCTTTGCTTTGCCTTCTTAGAATTACAACACTGTTGAAGGTGAATGAAGAGATCTGACAGAATATATTAGAAAATCTTTTCTTTTCTTTTTTTTTTTTTAAAGGAAAAAGGAAGTGCACAGGGGTTTCAGCTGTGACTTACTGTACTTCAGTCTGCACATTTGGTGTGCTAAATTCCTGAATTTGATAGGTCTCATTGCCGGTTTTTAATGGAAACCAGCTGTGGCTGTGCTGAATGCATTGAGTGAGCTCCTGGTTTTGGGTTCGCACTAACTCAATAAGACTCTCGCTCACGCTCTCCGTCTCACTCTCAGCTGAGAAATCATTCTCATTACCATTTCCTAAATGCCTGAGACAGAGCATTCTCCTTTCTTTGCCCTGTCAAGGTTATGCATGGTCACTGTAGCAAACATTATCTGATCTTTCAGTCCCATAGTGTCCAGGACGATGACTCCTCATGCTGTTCAATTCCTGGATGTTTTAGCTCTGTGAACACCGTTTAACGAGACTATACAAATACAAAGAGCCTCATAAAGAGGGGGAGGTAAAGAGACAGATCTCTGCTCAGGCAGGCGCTCTGACGTCAAGCACCAGACACACTTCAATTCCACCGAGACATGATCTTGAACCCTGCGCTGTGCACTTCTAAATAAACACTACCAAAAAAAAAAAAAAAAAAAAAGATGGACTCGTTTTGCCCCAAGGACTTTTTGCTCCAGCCTTCATAGAAAGTCTGCTGAAATCGTGCGACATGTAGAATACATAATGTATAGTATGCGTGCACAGATTATCCCTACTGATATGTCATGCATAGACATAAGCTGGCTTTCATAGTGATTTTTTTCGTGGTGTAAATACATGGGTGCACATTATTCAGCTTTGTGTAGTAACGCCACAGTGACTCACTATGAAATTTGAAGCAGTAACGCATTCAACCACATCCTTTGTGGCACTCTTCCTGCCCTTCTCACACTTCCTGCCTTGCAATGCAAAATACAGGAGACCTGCAACTGACTCCTGTCACAGTTTAAACTGCTGGGGATTTACACACAAGCACGCAATGACTCTGTGGAAAGGGATGTAATTATTCTGTTTTGTAAGTTCACTCACTCACTCACTCACTCACTCATCGTCTATACCACTTCATCCCAGGAGACATCCCAGGGCATGCCAATCCATCGCAGGACACACACACACTACGGGCCTAATCTGCATGTCTTACGGTTGTGGGAGGAAACCCACCAAGCACATTCAAACTCCAATGCGCACAGACCCTGATGTGGCAATCAAACCCAGACCCCCAGGTGCAAGGCGACAATACAAACCAGGAGGCTTGGACAGAGTGGACACCCTTGACAGGGTGCCAATCCATTGCAGGGCACTCACACTCATTCACACACTACAGGCAATTTGGGAACGCCAATTAGCCTAATCTGCACGTCTTTGGACCGAAGTACCCGGACAAAACCCACCAAGCATGGGAAGAACATGCAAACTCCATGTACACAGACCCCGATGTGGGAATCGACCCCAGACCCTAGAGGTGCAAGGCGACAGCGCTAACCGCTATGCCAACCGTGCCGCCTTTCTTTCAAGTTATTCATTAATAATAGTTTACAGCTCTATTATTGCTTTGTGATTTATTAACATATACAGTCATTCACACCATGATTAATGTTCATATGTTGGACGTTTTTCTCCCAATAAAGATTTTCTCCCAATGCTCCTGATGAGGCGTTTCTTTCCGTTTTCTTCAAACGGAATCTCAAGTCTGACGAGCACGAAAGTAGGTCAAGGCAAGGAGCTAAAAATGAACGCGTATCATTTTTCTTTTATCTCTTTAATTATGACTTTGCGATTTATAGGTCAAGGTAACAATAATCCTCATTAGGTTCCGTAAAAGCGTGTAGATGTCTATGAGAAAGCGCAGTAAAAAGCTCCTTCCTCCCAACTGCCATTCACGGCCAGTAAACCTGTCACTATAACTCTGCTCTTGCAGGACAGGTTGCTTTTAAATGGTGTGCTGAATTATCTCTCCTACAGGAGTTCCCCTTCGCTCCACTCACGCTGCACAGTCTGGCTGTCAAGACCAATGTAGCAATGTAAAAAAGATGAATGGCGATATGTTTTTCAACACTTGCGCTGCCTCTTGCTATTCTTTATAGACTATGATATGGTGCAACAGTATGCTGCAGCACATTAAGTATGGATTAAGTATAATCCGGAGGGAACTTTCTTCCCTCTCTGTAACATTGTCAATGGGAACACTGACCGCTGTGGTTTTACGCGGCGTACAAATATCTACATCCGATTTAATGCAGCAACAGTTTTGAAAAACAGCACTGCAGTTGCGTCGTTAACTTGCTCTGGATATGAGCCTGGGAAGCCCATAGTTAAGCAGACCAAACCGAGTATTGACTACTGTATCAGATGCGATAAACATAAGGAAAATAAGGGCAAAGATCAGGGGGCACGGTCATGTAATGGTTAGCACTGTCGCCTTGCACCTCCAGGGTCTGGGTTTAATATCCGAATTGGGACAACGTGCATGGAGTTCGCATGTTCTGCCCGTGCTTGGTGGGTTTCCTCCGGGTACTCCGGTTTTCTCCCACAATCCAAAACATGCAGATTAGACTAATTGGCGTTCCCAAATTGCCCATAGTATATGAGTGTATATATGTTTGCGTGCCCTGCGATGGATTGGAACACTGTCCAAGGTGTACACCGCCTCGTGCCCTAAGTCTTCTGGGATCTTCTCCAGGCCCCCATGAGCCTGTATACAGGGTGAAGCAGTATAGACAGTGATGAGAGTGTCTTTCATAAAGTGTTGATAGCTACAGGTCTGGCTCCAAAAATCCTGACTTATTTGTATTTTTCTATTTCCTGTGCATAGTGGGTTTTACTCCAGGTACTCCAGTTTCCTTCCATTATCCAAAGACACGGAGATTGGTCTAAATGCCTTCCCTATACCCTGCCTCGTGCGAGTACCCTGCCTCGTGCGAGTACCCTGCCTCGTGCCGTAAGTCTCCTTGGATTGGCTTCAGGCCCCCATGACTCTATATACAGGATAAAGCGGTATAGGTGATGAGTGAGTGAGTGAGTGAGTGATCCAGTCAGACATTATTTGTTTTAAGGGATATTTATAATGAAAAAATTCAGTTGATCATTTTTGGATATTAACATGAGTCTCCAGTTTGAGTGTATACACACACACACACACACACAAAAGAAAATTTGATTGAAATAATCCTGTGCCTTTTTTCTTTTTCCATTTTGTGTTTAAACACAGCAATCAGATCTTCCTCTCTTTATGAGATCAAAAAAGGGGAAAAAAGTCATTTGCATAAACCCCTCTTCCTGCTCGATGCTCAGCTCCAGCCAGGAGAACCTTACAGACTACTTCACTCAGAGCAAGTTACAGTCAGTGCTCTGTTGCTGGCTGTACTGTACCAAGGAACATACAAGTCTGTTTTTACTCCCATCCTCTGCGGATATGAAGAGACTTTGGTTGTGGTTTATTTATGGCGGACATTTTCAGATAGAAATCTCTAATCGTCTAGTAAGCGTGCTTTCTCAATGAGGACAGAACGCTGGGTTGCTGCAAGATTGAAGCTGTAGGGTGGACTGATTCCAAATGTCCATGGCCCAACTTCAGATCCTGATTAATGGACTTCTGCGGTAAAATATCTCATTAAAATATCATTTAAAAATAATTATAAAGGGAATTTAAATTTATTGAAACATACTGTAACACGGAGACTACGAGAGCCCATTATGAAACAAAAACGACACTGCCAATCCATTGCAGGGTACACACACATACACAATCACACGCTCATTCACACACTATGAGTAATTTGGCAAAAGCATAATCTGCATGTCTTTGGACCAGAGTACGCAGAGGAAACTGAGAAAGCATGGGGTAAACAGGCAAACGCCATGCATGCAGGGACGGGAATCGAACCCAGGTGGGAATCGAACCCGGACCCTGGAGGTGCAAGGCAACAGTGCTGAACGCAAAACCACAATGCTGCCTTATTGGTATTATATTTCATTTTTATTTGTTTCTACTGGTGTGTTTGCTGTTGCACCAGGGTTGAGTTGAACCAGTCAGCCATAAACGACCTTGCTAGCATCATCCCCAAACCAAACCCAACGGTAACTCAATTCAAATTAATTCAGTTTTACTTACACTTCATATCCATGGAACATCTCTACAGTTGCACATTCATGCAGTTATCTATTCAGCCAATCATGCAGATATTTCAGCACAATGCAAGAAATCAGATGCAGATAAAAGTTTGAAGTCTCTGTGGCTTTGATCAAGACATAGATCAAACGAATTTTCATATACTGCTGATCTTCTGGGATTTTCACACACAGCTATCTCCAAAGTTCACACGAGAATGAAAATACGCCGAGTGAGCGACAGTTCTGGTGGAAATGGCTTGTTGATAAGAAAGGTCAGAGGAAAATGGCAAGATTGGTTATTAACTGCCAGGAAGGATATAGTAACTCACATAGTTAGCAAAAACGTATCTCAGCCCGTATAAAACAATGAACCCCGGGCTCGAATAGCTCCAACTGCAGAAGCCCACATCAGGATCCAACCGCTTCAGCCAAGAATAGGAATCGGGGGATATCATCGGCATAGACTCGCTTAAACTAGACAGCCTAAGATTAGGAAAAAATAACCTGGTCATTTTCCAGTCCAGTTTGGACTGGCCTGACGTCTTCGGCTGACTGAGTGGATCCTGATGTGGTCCTCAAGGTTTGATGTGTTTTCCTGCAGTCACTGTAGTCTTTCTGTCGACTCAAATCATCCTAGTCATTGTTCTTTGATCTTCCCCATCAAGCCTGCAGACCATCAATGGAAGTTTTTTTTTTTTTCATTTTTTTTTTCTTCATATTTCACATCATTCAGTGTCTGTAAACATGTGTAGTCAAAATCACAAGAGATACTCAAACGTGGCCATCCGGTTCCAATAACCGTGCCACAGTTACTGTGAAAAACTAGTACTGTTCAATATGTTGCCTTAAGAACTGGTACAAAAGAAAAGTTTTATTAGTGTGATCAGAAACTGAACAGGACTGCTTTGTCTTCTTCTTCAAAATAATAGTAATAATAATAAAGGCGGCACGGTGGCTTAGTGGTTGCACATCCAGGGTTCCGGGTTGCATGGAGTTTGCATGTTCTCCCTGTGCTTGGTGGGTTTCCTCCGGGTACTCCGGTTTTCTCCACATCCAGATTAAGCTGATTGGCGTTCCCGTATTATGTGAATGAGTGTGTGAATGTTGACTGGAGGTCCTCCGACGGTTGTAAATAATAATGCGAATAAATACAATGGTCAACAATGGCCTCCATGGTTGCTAATTGGACTACAGCGATTCCTAGATGGATTGATGGAATATTCAATTAATGCCTGAAATATTCAAACAGCTAAGACACATTTAGTGTCTGATTTGTTTATCTAGTTCTGTACTAGTTTTGCTCCAATACTAACAAAGTCAATGTCCCAAGAACTTTTTCAAAGTGACTACATTCCTAGATGGATGGATATAATAATAATAATAATAATAATAATAATAATAATAATAATAATAATAATAATACAATTTTGCCATTGGATTAAAAGATTTAAATTTAAAGAAATACTCGGAAGAAAAGTTCATTTAGTTCATTTTCAAGGCTGTGTCTTTTCACATACAGTAGGAACCATTAATCACTTATTCCTAAATGATGATCATGTGGCTAAATCAGTTAAGTTACTCTATCTAACTTCCAGTAATTAAACTAATTTAATCTCAAATTTAATACCGATTACTCTGTAGCATCATAGCCAAATACACCCTAAGCAAAGTAAGGCATCAGCTGGAAAAAAAAAAAAAAAAAAAAACTGGAAGTATGACTCTCTGCTCGGTCTAAAAATAAGGTCAACAGTTTTACCTGCTCACCTGCAGAAAAGCACTAATAGTCTATGTAGTGTGACTGTGGTGTTGGTTTCCATAGAGATGTGAGAAGATGTTTCCACACCGGAGCACTGAGGGCACGGTCTGGCTGTAAAACAACCCAGTAAAGTGCATCAGTGACCCATTTTTATGTCGAGGCCCTAAATTCAAGTTAACCTTTGGTAAAAGTGTGCGCTTGTTAGCAGCTGGCCAGCAGAATAAGGTAGCGTGCGACGAGAGAATATCCCAAAAGCGATTGAGAAAGCGGAAAGGGTCTGGTGAGCAGGTCGAACCTTTTGCAATAGGTCATCTTCGTCATGCATGACTGACTTTCACACAGGATCCATGAAAAGTGTCTGATGTTCACTTACTGTACGTCATCAGCTGTTTGGGGCACTGAGTTAATGTGCACAGAGCAGCGTAAGAGCACAGCTGTTCTTAAGGGGTAGCTTAATGGGAGAAAGGAAGCACGACATGTACAGATGGAGAATGAAAAGGGAACATGTGAGAGGGTGAGTTAGCACATCCACTGTAAAGGTCTCGAGCTTGTTATTTTCACTCCGGTGCCTCCGTGAAGAAATGGAGTTATAAGCTGGAGTGCACTGGGTACTGGATATCTGTTCCTCTTCTCAGTTCCTTTTTTTTTTTTTTTTTGGGCTATCAGTGCATAGTAAACAGAGCATAGTCTTGAAATACTGTCAATGAACAGCCAAAATGGGGTGGGGGGGGTGGGGGGGGAGGGGGGGTTTGGTGAGGTGCTGATAACAAGGGGATAAGGCATCTCAGGGGAAACAAGCTGCTGAGACAAAGCAGAAACATTGCTGCTGCAACGTACCTTTACATATTCACAGAATTAATGATTGTGCTTTCAGCAATGTACTGCAAATATGTTCAGATTATTAAAATGAGAAAAATCATCAATATTCTCAACATATTTGTTTGTGGCCAAATAGACGCATAGAGGTCAGAAATATGAAGGGCTTTTCATAATGAAATGACATTTGAATTGCACATTGGAGCAAAAATCTGCACTTATGCAAGACCTTGACTGGCCCACCAACATTTTATGAGACCACCAATTGAGCATTGTTGCCTTATGTAATGCTGACAGTAATGTGCTGCACCCTATGATGAACCCATGCCAAACCACACTGACTCGCGCTGCCAGCTCTCTTTCAACAGATGTAATAGGCAGACTGCTGCTATAATGCATTTTTTTTCTCAATTAATCTGCAAATCTGAAGTGCATTAAAAGACTTGAACGAGCTAAACTTTGTTTTGAGGCATTAACACACTCTTTGCAATTCAAATGGTACAGTTTTAATGCATGTTTAAATTAATTGACATCAATATTACAAAAACAAGCAAAGGCAGAACGAGACAATAATTCACTTAAATCCATAAAGCTGCAACCGTTCGCAAGTTCAACGGCATGTCCCTATAGTTTCTGACGTCTCTCCAGCGTGCCTGTTACCTCCCATTCTCCCACTTCCATGAAACGTCTGGAAGCTTTTAGAAATGTACTTTTCACAGGTCACGTAAAAGCCCTGCCACATCATCATATGAATACAAAGACCTTTTTGATTCAAAAGAAAACCTGGCTCGGGATCTGTGTATGTCTAAATCAGCTTAGTCTCATACTGATACTGTATCTGAAATCAATTTAGATAAACTCAATTAAACCTACAGTGTGATTTGTTGTTAAAATAATTTAAAATAAATAATAAGGGAGAAATGGCAAGGGAGAAAAAAAAGAATAAAATATATATTGTTTCTGAATTGCCATGAGTCACCCTGAAAAGCTGTTCACAGTTGGAGGGATGGATTTGCTGGGAATTTTCAAATTTGTTTGTCATATGATTTCTTTATGGAACCCGTAAAGGAATATAAAAAAAAAACCAAACATATTGTGTGTGCACCAGAAATCAGAAACTTTGAAGAAAACACTTGGTTTCTGGTGCTCACTAGAAAATTTCCCATGCTCACTAGTTAGTTTCCGGTGCTCACTAGAAAGTTTCTGGTGCTCACTAGAAGGTTTCTGGTGCTCACTAGAAAGTTTCTGGTGCTCACTAGATAGTTTCCGGTGATCACTAGATAGTTTCTGGTGCTCACTAGAAAGTTTCCGGTGATCATTAGAAAGTTTCTGGTGCTCACTAGATAGTTTCCGGTGCTCACTAGAAAGTTTCTGGTGCTCACTAGAAAATTTCCCATGCTCACTAGATAGTTTCCGGTGCTCACTAGATAGTTTCTGGTGCTCACTAGATAGTTTCTGGTGATCACTAGATATTTTCTCGTGCTCACTAGAAAGTTTCTGGTGCTCACTAGATAGTTTCCGGTGCTCACTAGATAGTTTCCGGTGCTCACTAGAAAGTTTCCGGTGCTCACAAGATAGTTTCCGGTGCTCACTAGATAGTTTCCGGTGCTCACTAGATAGTTTCTGGTGCTCACTAGAAAATTTCCCATGCTCACTAGATAGTTTCTGGTGCTCACTAGAAAGTTTCTGGTGCTCACTAGATAGTTTCCGGTGCTCACTAGATAGTTTCTGCTGCTCACTAGAAAGTTTCTAATGTACAGTTAAAAAATTCTAACGCTCATTCAAAGGTTTCTGGTGCAAACTTGGCAGTTACTGGTGCAAACTAGAAAGTTTCTTTCACATTCCCCTTAAGGGGCTCTGTATTTCTCAGATTAATCTTAATAATTTCGCTTCAGCTTCAATCAATACAGCTCTGGTGGCAATATAGCAATGGGGCTATGGCGCTACCGCTTAGTTGGTTAAAGCGACTGTCTAGTAAACAGGTGATCCTGGGGGCAGTTAAATCCCTTAACCCAGTCTGCTCCAGGGGGTTGTAATGGCTGACACTATGCTCTGACCCCAGCCTACTTACAAATGTCATGCGAAGAGTAAAGAATTTCACTGTGCAGTAATGTATTTGTCATGAATAAAGCCTGAACTTAACTTACTGTAGGCAGACTATGCAATTAATGGCAATGAATCTGGGAGAAAGAAAGAGGTGGAGAGACAGTCCAGACAAAACATAGTCCAACAAAACAAAGAAAGAGTGAAAATTTACCTTAATCCTATAATAAAAGCAGATAGAGATTGTGGAATGTGTATTGTTACTTTTTGTGAACTTATTAATCTATTGATCTGCTTAAGCTAATGGGTTGACATAGAGTATAGGTTCATAACAGTTATATTCACGTGGGTTGCTATAGTATATATCAAAATCTCCCATTAAAAAGCATTTATAAAAAGGCATAAAATAATATCCATAAATGGTTAGGGTATAGGATCATTTTTATAGAGTAGATTGTAGCCAAAATCGACACTTCTTAAGGCACTATTTATATCCATTTAGCCACATTAAGCTGTTTGTCTTATGGAGTTTTAAGGAGACGAAATTCTGACAGTGTTTATGACAAGCTACTGTAAGTGTGTAAGAGATTTGGTATTGATTGGTCATTCTTTTGGCTGCTAACATCAAGTGGTCGATATAGCGGACCAATCGATCCGCACACAACTTGGATCTTGAACCTGGATCCTTAGATCCCCAAATCAACACCCTATAGCCTTAGCCAACATTATGGTCATTACAGTATGTAACTGATACCTTAAGCCACTTTAAGCATTTTGGAATGTATTTGTTTGCTTGCTTCTGCTTGCTTTATCATGTATGTTTTATTATCTTTTATTATCGCCTAACAAAGATGAGCTAGTGTCTAACAAGAATATATTTTTTATATTATTATTATAAAATATTATTATATTTTATATTATTATGCTGCCAGGTATATTATACATATACTGTATATGGCTCATCCATCGTTTGTGTGTGTGTGTGTGTGTGTGTGTGTGTGTGTGTGTTTCATCCATACTCTATGTTTTTCCATTCTCCTATGTTTTAACTCATATGCTAACATTTTCCAGCTATGACTCAACGGCCCATCTTATGTGTTTCTTTATAATTTACTGGGACAGAAAGGACATGGACACAGGCAATGTTCATCATTTCGCTTGTAGACACACATATCCATGTAGGGGATGCTGCGAGTGGCTCACTCTCTTGAGTGGCTTGCTCACTCTTTTATCACTCCCCTAGACACATTCTCATCACATCAGACGTGCATTCTTTCCCAATCACCTGGCCGTCACTTCCTTTAACCACGCCCCTGCCACCACCACATTCATGTATTTCAGACTCAGCTATATAGATGAGATTATAGCATCAGATAGTTACACTAGTGTAATTCTGTACATCAGCGAGTCATTGTTGTTTAGCATTCAGCCTGAATTGTTAATGAATTTGCCTTATTTGGCATGTGCAGCTTTGAGATGAATCCAAACCATGAAACATTTAGGAAATGTTCCATCATGAGTAGCTTGCAATGGCATTTGTTTACTAAAGATGTTCTAATCTGACATTTAGCAGATTTAAGACTAATTTCTTCCCTTTCTGCCTAAACACAAATACAGTACTACAAGCTAGAAATGGGACTTGCTCTTGTGATTGCCATGTCTGACTGAGAATTTATACATTCTTCATTCCCTCAAGGCCAAGGCACAACTGCTACATTAAACAGCCAGAGCAGCTTGGGTTCATTATTCATTGTTCATTATTTATTCATGCTCTAATCTGCATCTCCTGTCATTTTCTCCTCTGCCTTCGTCTTTCTGTCTCTATAACCATGGAGAGATGAAAAATCTCCAGATATTGTATTATGTATAAAGAACAAATAAAAGAGCAATATCGACTCTCGTGGATGAGTGAAGAACCACTCGACTCGAACCTGCTCTTAATACACCACAACGCCAGTGACGAGATAAAAGAGAAAGAATTTTTGTTACCTCATATAAGTGGAATTACTGAAATTATTTTCAATTCACCATTTCATGTTTAGAACCTGGTCAGCAAATTAAATAAATAAATAAATAAATAAATAAATATCCTCTGTCGCCTTGCACCTTCAGGGTCCGGGTTCGATTCCCTCCTCGGGTCTGTGTGCACGGAGTTTGCATGTGCTTGTTGGGTTTCCTCCAGGTGCTCCGGGTTCCTCCACAGTCCACAGACATGCAGGTTAGGGTAACTGGTGTTCGCAAGATTCCCGTAGTGTGTGAATGAATGTGTGTGTACGTATGTGTGTGCCCTGCGATGGATTGGCACCCTACCCAGGGAGTACCACGCCTCATGCCCTAAGTCTCCTGGGATAGACTCCAGGATAAAGTGGTATAGATGATGAGTGCATGAGTGATAACCTCTGTTGGAAAGTTGCCTCTTTCCAAAACAGTGATTGACAAGTACAACAATATATTTCTGACACAGTGGTTTATATCGAAGTAACAGAGTATAGATAGAAAAGTAATGACAATAGAAAAAAAAAAATCATAAATTCCATCAAAGTTCTCACACTGAGAGTTACAGTCCTGCTCTACAAAATTACTTCTGCAGGCATCAGTTTAGGCAAAAGAAAACCATTGGAAGTTAAACACTTATTACACTATTAGAAGTTACACTATTTGGCACCATGAAAAGAAATAGAGAAAGAAAGGGAAATATTATAAGATAATCAGTCATTTTACTGACATTAACTTTAGTTAAAAACGATACTTTAATTGCAGATATTTTATTAAATATACACTGATCAGCCATAACATTACAACCATCAACATTAAAACCACCTACTGTAGGTTTGGGTTCCCCTTGTGCCACTGTGCCATCTCTGGCCCTCTTTGGATGTCCTGTGGTGTCTGGAACCAGAACATTGGTAGCAGAGTCCAATGTTGGGTGGGGTGGGGCCTTCATGGATCGAACTTGTTTATCTGGTGCATCCCAGGGTTGCTTGGTCCGACTGGGATTTGGTGAATTTGAAAGCTGGGTGGGTGTGTTCTTTGCCTGCATGGTGGGCTGTGGTGCCTTTCTATCATTGACTTTTTTCTGTGATTTATGTTGCATTGGCTATTCTTTGGAATTGGAGCACATGGGCAGACCTTTGGTTCCCGCGGTCATGGGTGAGCGTTGGCCGTCCATGATCCTGTCACTAGTTTACTGGTATTTAATTGGTGATCAATGTTGTTCAGTTCACCTGGCAGTGGTATTGATGTTACAACTGTTACTGTACAGCAGATAAAGCTAAAAGCCAAAACCTGCATTTTAGTACTAATTAGGACCTGAGGACACTTTATGCTGCTATGGACCAGTGTAGACATTACGTATTATCCATAACCAATTTAAAATAAGAAAGGTCTATTGACTACTCTCACAATATACTGTAGAAGTAGCTCGACCTAGTTTGTGTGTCAGAACAGCTAATCATCATTTCAATCTTTACATGAGCATAAAAATATTCTTCTATTAATAATTGAATTGGCCCTTCATGAGATACAGTACCACAGTCAGGTGAAAAACCCCATTAAATGTCATGAACCCAGAATAGTCTCAATAGTGCTTTACATTGTTCGATTGTACGAGTCCGTGTAACCTTACTGGAGGGATGAACGCTGTTCTTCCAAAACATACAGTACTGTATTTGATTCATTGGAATTTGGATGATGGTAGTGTAGAGTACTGTTTAACACATCGCTCTGCAATCTCCCATGGGCGTTTCTCTTGGGCTGATATCTGGCAACTACGAACAGCATAGGATTTATATCGTATTCATACTGATCAAACCATTCACTGAGATTTTGTTCCATTTTCATCCTGGAAGGGACCCCTCCCATCAGGATAGAAACATGATCAGACAGAAAAGCCTACAACTGCAGTGACAGTTCCATCTACAGAAGACGTTTTCAAATTGTGTGCCACATGCATACGGGATGTGTGCATTTTATTATTATTATTATTATTATTTTATTTTTATTTTTTAGAAATATACATACACAAATGCATCGTTAACATCAGTTAAACTGGGTCACAAATAATTCGAGTAAATAAAAAAAAAGGATAAAAATGATAGCCGCGGCGTACAGTATATATGAGATATAATACATATACTGTATGTACCGAACATATGTGCTTACCCACTGTGAGAACTTAAAAATGTTATTCTTGTAAGTGTGAATTAAAAACATTATTGGCCATGTGCAAACCTGACCATCACACCCATATCCAGGTTTTAAGAAGCAAAATTAGAAAAACACAATTGTAGACAATGTCTTTGCATGTTTAACATTCAGTTTTGTCTTTTATGGAGCTAACGGCTCTTAACCTGTTCCAAATGTGCACAAAGCGAGATCCATTAAGACAGTCCTTGCCAAGGTCGGTATGGATGAACTTGAGTGACCTGACCTCAACCTCACTGAACTCGTGAACTTAAACACTGACGGTGCCCCAGGTCTCCTCATCTTTCTTGTATGTTCTTGTGGCAGAAAGAACAAATCCAACCAGAGATGCTTCAAAATCTCTTGGAAGGTCTTTGCTGAACAGTGGTGGTTATTGTAGTAGCATGTTGCAAACTGGCTCAGGGTTCTGGTGTTAAATGGATGAAATAAAAATCATTTGGCTTTTTCTGAAGATGCAGAAAGCTTCAATTATACAGTCAGTATGTTAACAATACATTAGAAGTTTGTCGTTTGTTTAATGCTAGTTAGCTGCATAACAGTAGCTAGCATGCTAATGTGTTTGCCAAGACTTTAATATTAAGTAGGGCTGTCAATATGAACACGTTAAGGCACGTGATTAATCTAGAAATTTTAACGCATTCCTTTTTTTTTTTTTTTGCGCGCAAATTAATCATGTGACCTAGTTTGACCCTGATGGCTTCCCATAATAGTTACCCTACTGTGTATGATAATGGCATATTTAATGCAGATAATATCACAAGAAAACTGAACTGAAGTTTCATGATAAAAGGCTTCCAGATGGAAGTTCAGATAAAACCAAAGTTGTGTGGTCGAGCTACCTTCAAGGGGAATTATTTTTTACAAGAATACATTAAATGCAAGATGTGAGAGTGATGGCTCAGGCGGCTGTTGTTGATTTTTGGATCTGATAGCCCGTGTTTGAGCCGGGTTTCAGCATGCAGTGCCGGTCCCATTCGAGAGATTTGCATTTAACATTTGTTAAATCTTAATGTTTGAGATATTATAAAACTGTATAATCTGTTTCCTCTAACCGATTTGTCATGCATTTATTTATTCCAACATTACACGTTTATAATACGAGTAAATCTTAGTATTTTAAAATTGTGATTAATCCTGATTAATCACAGACTATGACTATTAATCGATAGACAGCACTAATATTAAATGACACTTTGTTAGTAAAAAATACTTTGATATAACATTGATCGTTGTTAACTGTGTTTGCTCTCTCTCTCTCTCTCTCGCTCTCTCTCTCTGTTTGCCTGAAAGCACATATGATCACTATCATTAGAGAACCTTTTACGTCTGAAACAGTGACCTTTAAAGAACAACATTTTTATTTTCGATGCACAGTTACTGTACATTCATGCGCCTGAATGTAGGTGTTTGCCTACTCTCAATTGTCGCCTTTTGATTAATAAAATCTATCGATAATGTATGAACTACTAGCTTAATTACTGTATGTGCCCTTTATGTCTTCTCTCTTCTCTGATTTTGTTTTTCCTTGTCTTGAAAAAATTTCTTAGGGATTTGTGGCACGTACAAGACATTACTCTAAACATGCGTCAGTGGATTTTCCCCTGTAACTGAGATGTATTCCAGCTGACCCAGTCTCTTCTGAGATGCTGGCTGCGGGCCATGAGCAACACAGCTCTGTGTTCCCCTTTCTCCCTTCTGAAAACGCGCACTCATCTATTTATGCCAGAAAACACCTGTGCCAGCAGAACATCATGCAAATGAGACAAGTCGACTTCAGTGCTCACGCTGACCATTAGCTGACCTTTCACTGCCGGAGAGTGTATTGTATACCAGGACCATTGCAAGAAACCTGATTTATTGGCCATCATTGTGGAAATATACACTTTTGGGTATTTGGCTCCATTCTGAACCAGCGTTATTATAGTAAACTCAATTTAGATCCAAACCATTATATTTCTATCATAGCATACGGGCAATTTTCCAACTCTACCTTAGAATTCCAAGACTGTCTAGACTCATGCAAATGTGTCCTCAACTTACTGTATGAGTGGACTAATTCACATTTCAAACTAGACCCTCACTAGACACAACTACACTATATATACTAAATGTTAATAGAGAAGATTGAACGTATGAGGTCGTATTGAAAAATACATTAATCAGATTGCAAAATAAAGTAAGCAACTTTAACATCACAAAACACTGCTAATATTAAGCAAGGGGGAATAAACATCTGAAGCTAACACTCACAAAATGCCAGCAGTGATTCGCGGAGATTAACAGCAAGCATAGACTGGAGGCCCTCACTCACTCCCTCACTTATTCACGTCTATACCACTTTGTCCTACATACAGAGTCATGGGGGGCCTGGAGCCTATCCCAGGAGACTTAGACCCCAGGAGCCCCATGCCAATCCATCGCAGGGCACAGACACATACTGTATACATACACTCACATGCTCATTCACACACTACGGGCAATTTGGGAACACCCGTTAGTCTAAACTGCATGTCTTTGGACTGTGGGAGCAAAACGGAGCAACCGGAGGAAACCTACCAAGCACAGGGAGAACATGCAAACTCCATGCACACAGAGACCGGAATCGAACTCAGACCCTGGAGATGCAAGACGACAGAGTTAACTCCTATGCCATAGACGTATATTTCAGATAAAGGCGGCAGGGGTGTCTCGGTGGTTAAAGTGTTGGGTTCCTGACCAGGAGGTTCCCAGTTCGAACGCTGGAGGCATCACCAGGTGGGCACTGTTGGATCCTTCAGCAAGGTCCTTTCACCCTAAGTGCTCAGATACAGTACAAGCAGTAGTCGAGCCTCCACACAGATCCTGAGGCGGGAATCAAACCCGGATCCTGGAGGTGCAAGTTGACAGCACTAACCACTAAGCCACTGTGCCGCAGTTGCATAATCAATGCTTGTAGTTTGTCAGAATTAGTTTGTTCACCCGCTTCTTCAGAATTGAACACAAGTTCTCAATGGGGTTAAGGCCCGGGGAGTTTCTATTGATCCAAAATTTCGATGTTTTGTTCCCCGAGCCACTTACTTATCACTTTTGCCTCATTTCAAGATGCTCCATCATACTGGAAAAGGCATTGTTCATCACCACACTGTTCTTGGATGGTTGGGAGGAGTTGCTCCCAGAGCATGTTTTTGTACCGTTCTTTATTCATGGCTGTGTTCTTAGTCAAAATTGTGAGTGAGCCTGCTTCCTTAGCTGAGAAGCAACCTCACACATGAATGGTCTCAGGATACTTTACTGTTAGCATGGCACAGCACAGCTGTTTTCATGCTGTATTCACGCTGTATTATGTTGATGAATCAATCCAGGGCAAAGAAATCGGTGTAGCTATTGAAAGGTTCACTGCTGCAAATGTGTGGTTCTCAAAAACACATCCCGGCCCACATCTCTATTCCCACAGCAGAATGGAAATTAAATAAATAAATAATAATAATAAAAAAAAAAAAACCTTAGGACACACCTTGACAGCAGGAGATGAAAAAAATCTATTTGCACACTGAATGTTTTGCACTGTATTGTCTGTGCTGCATTATAGGAGCAGCTCAGGTGAAAATGTGGCAAACAAGCTCCTCAGGCTGACTGGAGAAAATGCTTTCTGTTTGTTCGTTTCGGATGTCTGCAATCGGTATGAGGCTAGGAAAAGATAAATATCAAGAGCTTCTTTTCTGTACGCAATTCACTGTTGACCCAAACAAGACCTTTTAATACTTGGGGGTTTCTTCCCCACGTGTTCTTCTCCAATAGCGCTACAACAGACTCAATTTATCATGATACGCTTTATTAGATTGAATATGTAAACGTCTTTATTGTAGTGACATCACGCACATGAGAGATTATTGATGCAGCTGTGTCTTCCAAATATGGATTGTATGGATTGTAAGCTTAGAGCAATAAACATATATAGGCAAAGAAATAACACAGATAGACATGATCACATGTTTTTCTGGTTGTTTTCGGATGTTTTTATGACCAAATAATAATAATAATAATCTCACTCATCATCTATACCGCTTAATCCTGTATTCAGGGTCACGGGGGCCTGGAGCCTATCCCAGGAGACTTGGGGCACATGGCAGGGTACACCCTGGTCAGGGTGCCAATCCATCGCAGGGCGCAGACACACATACACTCACACACTACGGGCAATTTGGGAACACCAATTAGCCTAACCTGCATGTCTTTTGGAATGTGGGAGGAAATCGGAGTACCCGGAGGAAACCCACCAAGCACGGGGAGAACATGCAAACTTCATGCACACAGAGACGGGAATCGAGCCTGGCCGGGGACCGAACCCGGACCCTGGCGGTGCAAGGCGACAGTGCTAACCACTACACCACCGTGCCGCCTAATAATAATAATAATAATATGCTCATTTTCAGAGTCCTACATTTTTGTGACATGTTTCCCATATTTTCATAAAATATACCCATATATGTTTGGGTATATATGTTTCCCATATAATCATAAAATATACATGTTATAAAGGTAATGATAACTTTCATTCTACCCGACATACTGTATCCAGGAACCCAAATATACAGTTTGAAGTCTGAAGCCTCCCGATTAACACACACTGGCAAAGCTTATCTATAAGCATTATTTATTTATATTATTAAACATTTAGGAAAAATAAAAATAAAAAATTTCCCCAGATTTTCTCCCTAATTTAGTCGTGTCCAATTCCTCCCCGTCACTAGGGGGCGCCCAGATTAAGGCTACCACTACCACTCAGTCGGGAGGGCCGAAGACTATCACGTGTTTTCTCTGAAACACGTGACGCCAGAATTTACCTGAATTTAACTAAGCAAATAGATCCTTCCAGTGAATAACTGCTGCAGTGATGTTTAATAAGAAGAGTAAGAGCATTTCCACACACACAATGCGAAGAGAACTCAAGGGACTGGGACTAAACAGCTGTGTAGCCACTTATCATTGAGGCTAATAAAAGAAAAAAAAGCTTCAATTTGCAATTCAATTTGGGAGCATAAAGAATGAACAGTAGAGCATTGCAAAATTGTCCTGTGATCTGATGAGTCTAGATTTACCCTTGTTCCAGAGTAATAGGTGCATCAGGGTGAGAAGAGTGATGCACCCATCAAGAGTCTTGTTCCTACTGCACAAGCCTGTGGGGACAGTGTTATACTGTATAAGCTCTGGGGTTGATACTGTTGGTCAGGTCTAGGCTCAGAAACGTTATGCGTCCAAAAATGTGTTGACACGGCCATATTCCAAGATGACAATAACATTCAGTATTCATTGGGTTCGAATTGTGAAAGAGTGGTTCAGGGAGCATGAGACATCATTGTCACACATGGGTGTTGGCCACCACTGAGTCCAGACCTTAGCCACCGTGAATTCTGGGGATGTGCTGGAGAAGACTATGGAAACAATTAATGTGACTCTGGATGGAAATAAATGTTGTGACATTGCATAAGTTTATTGAAACAATGTCACCACTGCAATCAATACTGTATTAAAATTATTATTATTTTTTTTTGCAGTCCAACAAGATATTATAGTGTGTGACTTTTTTTCTTTTGTTAGGCAGTGTGTAAGAAACCAGAAGTAAGTTTTAGTGTACTGTTCCAGTGAATAATGAATACTGTAATATACAGCTTTATACTGTACCATGTCATTATTATTTAAATTAATTAGAGAAAAAAAACCTTGTTTTAGGTAATTGTTACAGAAACAGTGAATAGACAAAAGAGTAAAAAAAAAGATAAAAGGTTTGGTATTCCTTAGTACAGGTTTCAAGTGAAAATGTATAGAAAAAATAAATTGTTTATCAAAGCTAATTAACTGATACAGAAACTGAAATTCAGACGGGACTTAAATGCAATTTAAAAAGCGAATTAAGAGCGCAACACTATTATTACTTTGTGCTGAACTTGAGCTAAAGGGCATCCAGTTTCCATCTGGATATCCATCTCTCTGGCCTTTCTGTTGAGCCTCTGAATGACGTCATGGCTGAGACGCACTCCCTTCACTATGAGGAGGGCATCTATAAATACCATTCCAGTGGAGCCATGTGGTTTTCTGCTACCCTGCGTCACTGCCTGTGTACAGCGAAGCTGCTTGCTGAGATGATCTCCACTTAGCTCCACTCAGACCTTTCACACAGCAGACACACAGTCTCACACCTTATTCTGAGCCATGATGATGGTTAACATCTACACACACACACACATACATATATATAGGCAAAAATATTTATGATGTATATTCTACTAATATAACATTAATAATATCATAAAGTTATATAACGTATAGCAATAAAATTTTTATAAAAATATTTATACACGGTTCCTTTCCTGTAGTGTGTACAATTTTTTTGGTTGACTTTATATATATATTTTGCTGTTTTATTGAACATTATCTAACCTTTTACTTATGTTTCAAAGGAAAACATTCTTTAAGTATGTTTTATTAAAGCATCCAACGTCTAACATTTTCATTACAGACAACTTCAGAAAAATGACAATATAACAATTAAGCAATACTCACATGAGAGAGAGAGTGCTGTTGTACTGAATATCAGCACTGCTGTAAAAGGGCACAGCACAACCTCAAGGGTTGATATTGCTTTTTTCTTTCAACAGTTCCATAAACACCATTTATTATTAACAGAATATGATTTGTTTGTTTATTTAAGCAAATATTTTGCATCGCCATCGCATATCCTTCTGCCCCTGGAGGAACTACTGTAACTAACCACGACTGCCGGAGCTGGCGACTGACAGTTAGTGTAAATTAACACTTCTTAAAGGTCAGGAGAATAAACCATGAAAGTGGTGGACAGTCCTGTAAACCTTGTAAGTTCATCTTTATATTTCTATTTATTCAGCTGTAAAATATCAGCTCCGTTCATTTCCGGTTTCCGAGATTGAATCCCAAATAGTGTTAAATGGAAAGTGTTAAAAGGGAGTATATGTCATGCGCACTCCTAACACGACCAGCACTAGGACCTGGAAGTAGTACGGTCGCTATTCAGGAAGCATAAAAGGAGACAATATGGCTCCGCACATCGCTCAGTCATTGAGTTTGCCCATGCTATCGCCGACGCTCTGTCTGTCTAATCGTGAGTACTCACTTTCTTGGGTTTCGCTTTAGATTGAGTGTGTGTGCTCTCGCTCCGGGAGAGTTCTAAAAATAAACAGCGTGGTTATCCTGCCTGTTCACGCTACTTCCACGTTTGGGTTTACCATCTATGCTACAGGGCTAACTGCTAGTCTTCTGGTCCGTCTCCGTTTGTTTGTGACAGAATGACTGAGGCATCAGCAGTAAACCCAGCGGATTACGCTCACCTCTGTGATGTGGTTGATCAACATGCTAAGCTGATTGATCAGCTCCGTAGTGAAGTCACGGTTCTCTGCCAAGGCATCCAAGACATCGCGGCCCTGCGCCGCGAGGTGGTGGAGCTACGGCAAGAGAACGCGACGCTCTGCGGAGCGGCCGCTCAGCCGGCAGTTGCCACGCCCGTTGCAGCGGCTGCTGCGCCCCCACCCTCCCCCCCTTCTTCTGATGTCTTCATTGCTCTACCGGATAAGTGGGATGGCACGGATGGGAAATGCAGTGTTTTTTTAACCGCGTTGGATCTTGTGTTTGAGTTTAATTCCACCAGATACTCCACAGACCGACTGCGCGTTGCTCTTCTCGTCTCATTGCTATCCGGGCAGGCAGCGGAGTGGGCCACGGCGGTCCTGTGATCTGATTCAGATGTAGCCTATTCCTACACAGAGTTCACCCGCCAGCTAAAACTCACCTTTGAACATCCTGCTGCTGAGGTGGAGACTGACTCCAAATTATATCATCTGCGGCAGGGAAGCTCATCCGTGAGCCGCTACACGGCTCGCCGTCCAGACCGACTGGGGAGACTCCGCCCTCCGGATGGCCTACTACGAGGTACTGGCTGCGCGCATCAAGGACGAGCTCGCCGGACGAGAACTTCCAGCTTGGGTCGGGCGACCAGCATCTGCTTGCCCGACCCAAGCCGGCCCCTCGCACCCTGCTGCCCATCACGCCATGACTGCCTCATTTCACGCCCCTTTCACTCCTTCTTCTCTCACACGCCTGTTCCGGAAGCTCGCTCCTTGTTTTCTGCTGCACCTACCAGACCCGTCGGCTCTCCACCTCCCGCCGTGTTTGACAGCGGAGCTGGGGAACCCATGCAATTAAGGCGCGCCTCCTTAACCGCTGCAGAACGGGAACGCCGATTTAGAGAGGGCCTCTGCGCGTATTGCGGGTCAGTAGCGCACCACCGAGCCATCTGTCCTCTGCGCCCGGGAAACGCGCAGCCCCGGTGAGGAGTGAGAATGACTCACCGGGTTCCATCTCCCTCTCCACCACCCTGACCAATGATTCCCGTCTCACGGTAAGAGTAGACCTCCAGTTTGGCCACAAACGTAGCTTCCTGTTTTTCGTATTGTTCCCGCGAAAGTTCCTCGTCTGTTTGGAACAGCGTTTTAGATTATATTTTGTTTAGTTTTTTATAATTATATATTTTTCCCGTTTTTACGCTTTAATACTACTGGACTTTATCCGATTTTTGCGCTTTTTGGGAGAACACGCGTATCATCTGACCAACAACAAGCGAATCCATCACCAAATAATCACAACTCCGGCACAAAGGTACGTTATCATGTCTACCATTCAGCTCGCTCAGTGTGTGGAGTGCAGGATGTTTAGACATTCTTCCTCCGTCATTAGTGATAATTTTATTTGTGATAGGTGTGTGTTAGTGAGCACCCTGACGGAGAAGATAGTAGCATTAGAGGAGCGCATCCAGACTTTAGAGAGGGTTAGAGAGCGCGAGAGCAGCGTTAATCTTGTAGTGGAAAGTCTGGGTGCCGCAGGCGGAGATAATCAGCCCCCGACTCCGGCAGTAGAGCCCTCACAGCGGGGCGAGTGGGTGACGACTCGGCGGCATACTCGTTCAGCCAAAGCTAACGCTAAGGCTAGCCCACCGGAGCACACCTCTTCTGCGCTTCACGTGTCCAACAGGTTCGCTCTCCTCAGTGATGCACCCGCTGAGAAACCTGAAAGAGCTCTGGTTATAGGAGACTCTATACTGAGACATGTGAAATTAGCCAGGCCTTTAGGGGCGCCAGCGGCAGTGGTCAGGTGTATCCCGGGAGCCAGAGCACCGGACATAGCAGGTAATCTTAGGGCTCTAGGTCAGCATAGGTTCTCTAAGATAGTGGTACATGCTGGAGCTAACGATATACGCCTTCGTCAGTCAGAGGTTAGCAAGCATAACTTTACAGAGGTGTTTAAAATAGCGAAGGCGATGTCCGATGAAGTAGTTTGCTCTGGTCCCATCCCAATGAGGCGTGGCGACATAGCTTACAGCAGGTTATGGTCGCTGAACCGCTGGATGTCCAGGTGGTGCTCCGAGAACAACGTGGGCTTCATAGACAATTGGAGGACCTTTGAGGGCAAAACTGGCCTGTTAGGGCGGGACGGTGTCCATCCCACTCGGGAAGGTGCTGCTCTCATTTCTTGCAGTATAGCACATAGTCTCAGAAGAGGCCTAGTTAATCGGTGACAATCCAGAGCCCAGGCCAGGGAGCAGACAGACAGGCTAAACCAACCGTCTGCTAGCTGCAGAGAGTCGTCACTCAGGGTCCATCATATTGAGACTGTGTCTGTTCCCCGAGCTAAACATAAATTTAGAAAGACTCAGAAAGTCTGTTTTAGTAATTTAATTAACATAGGTACCACAAACTCAGATCACACTGAATGCGCAGCCGGCAACTCTGATCTGAAGCTTGGACTGTTAAATATTAGATCTCTCGCATCTAAAGCAGTTATTGTTAATGAAATTATCACAGATCAGGAGTTTGATATCTTATGTTTAACAGAAACCTGGATTAAACAGGACGAGTATGTAGCTCTAAATGCAGCTAGTCCTCCTGGATACAGCTACATACACCAGCCTCGGCTAACTGGTAGAGGAGGAGGAGTCGCAGTTATTTATAACGATAATCTGTCTCTCGTACAAAAACACAGTTTTAAATCTAATGCATTTGAAGTTCTCTATAGTAACATAAAGTCAGCTCAGTCGATCCCGCTAATCATCATTTACAGACCCCCAGGGCCGTACTCGGAGTTTCTCTGCGAATTTGCAGATTTCCTCTCAAACCTTGTTGTTTCTGTAGACAAAGCGTTAATTGCTGGAGACTTTAATATTCATTTTGAGAATCCAGAAGACCCTCTGAGAACAGCATTTATGTCCTTACTGGACTCAGTAGGAGTAAATCAGTGTGTAGTAGGACCCACTCATAAAGCAGGTCACACTTTAGATTTAATATTATCCTTCGGATTAATTATAGGAAATATAATCACAATTCCACAGTCTGAAGTTATCTCAGATCACTACCTTGTCTCGATTAAAGCGTGTTATAGTAATAATGTATGCAGCACAGCACCGCGCTTCCACCTTAAACGTACATTTACATCAAATACCGCACAGAGCTTTATCAATAATCTTCCAGAATTATCAACTTTGATTGGATCGCCATCTGACTTCACAGAACTCGAACAGGCGAATGAATATCTAGAGTCAGCACTTCGTTATAGCTTAGATAATGTAGCTCCAGTTAAAAGGAAAATGATTAGAGATAAGAAACTCGCTCCTTGGTATAATGACCACACACGTGCTTTAAAACAAACCACTCGAAAATTCGAACGTAAATGGCGCCAAACTAAATTGATAGTATTCAAAATAGCTTGGAAGGAGAGCATCCTGAACTATAAAAAAGCTCTCAGTGATGCTAGATCAACGTATCTCTCCACTCTTATAGAAAATAACAAAAACAACCCGAGATTTTTATTTAATACCGTAGCTAACTTAACTAAAAACAAGACCACTGCAGAAATCTCCACAACATCATCATGCAGTAGTGAGGATTTCATGAACTTTTTCAATAATAAAATCATAAATATTAGGCAAAAAATTCAGGCTTTGAAAACAGACAATTTAAATAATTCAGATGATCTAACCACATCACATCAGAACTTAGAACACTTTACTCCCCTTGAAGCGAGGGAACTAATTTCACTCATCTCTTCTTCAAAATCGTCAACCTGTATATTAGATCCTATACCGACACATTTTCTCAAACAGATAGTACCAGCAATAATAGAACCCCTGTTGAAAGTAATTAACTGTTCACTCAGTAGTGGGTATGTCCCCAAATCCTTTAAATTAGCCGTTATTAAACCGCTAATCAAGAAACCTGACCTTGACCCCTGTCTGCTTTCTAATTACAGGCCGATATCAAACCTTCCCTTTATCTCCAAGATTTTGGAAAAGGTAGTATCACAGCAGCTATGTTCACATCTACACAGAAATAGCATAAATGAACTGTATCAGTCAGGATTTAGGCCTCATCACAGCACAGAGACAGCACTTGTTAAAGTAGTAAACGACCTCCTATGGGCCTCTGATCAGGGTTGCGTCACTATACTTGTGTTACTGGACCTCAGTGCAGCTTTTGACACCATTGATCATAGTATTCTCCTTCACAGATTAGAAAAGGTAGTAGGAATTAAGGGAACTGCCCTCTTGTGGCTCAGATCCTATTTGACTGATCGTTATCAGTTTGTAGATTTAGATGGTGACCATTCCTCATGTTCTCAAGTGGTGGTGTTCCACAGGGCTCAGTTTTAGGCCCACTGCTTTTTTCCCTTTACATGCTTCCTCTGGGCAACATAATTCGTAAACATGGTATTAGTTTTCATTGTTATGCTGATGACACACAATTATATGTCTCAGCAAAACCAGATGAGAAAAACCAGTTTGCTAAAATCGAGCAGTGTGTGCAGGATATACGAGATTGGATGTTAATTAATTTTCTTCTGCTTAATCCTGATAAGACAGAAGTTCTGGTCATAGGACCACAAGTAGCTAGAACTAAGCTTTCTGATCACACTGTAACTTTAGATGGCCTTTCTGTTCCATCAAGTGCAACAGTAAAAGACCTCGGTGTGATTATAGATTCCAGCCTTTCGTTTGAAGCTCATGTAGATAATATCACCAGGATAGCTTTCTTTCACCTTAGAAATATTGCCAAGATAAGAAACATATTGTCACTAAATGATGCAGAAAAACTAGTTCATGCTTTTATCACGTCTAGGTTGGACTATTGTAACGCCTTACTGTCTGGTTGTTCAATTAGGTGTATAAACAAGCTTCAGTTAGTACAGAATGCAGCAGCGAGAGTCCTCACTAAAACCAGAAAATACGAGCACATCACCCCTATCTTATCTACACTGCATTGGCTCCCTGTGAAATTTCGCATCGATTTTAAGATACTACTTTTGACATTTAAAGCACTAAATGGTCTCGCGCCACAGTATTTGAGTGAACTGTTAGTGTCTTACGATCCGCCACGCCTACTTCGATCAAAGAATGCAGGCTGCCTGTCAGTACCACGTATTATTAAAACTACAGCAGGGGGCAGAGCTTTTTCTTACAAAGCCCCAAAGTTATGGAATAGTCTTCCTATTAATGTTCGGGACTCAGACACAGTCTCAGTGTTTAAGTCTAGGCTAAAAACCTATTTATTTAGCCAAGCATTTTTGTAAATAGATTAACCTTAGGTAAAGGAGCAGATCTGGGGGACTCATAGACGTAGAGTATTCTGGTGAACTGGTATGTTTAGATGCTGTCCTCCCCACTCTCATTGTTCACTCAGGTTTGTTGACGGTGAGGTGATTGGTTGCTTTACATCTCAGGGAGCCCTCATGTTTGTGTTTCCTTCTGGCTCTCCCTTTTAGTTATGCTGTTATAGTTAGTCCTGCCGGAGTCTCTGCTTGCACTTTGCACTAAATATACATTCACCTATACATGCTGACTGTGACCATACCTAACTGCCATCTCTCCTTATTTTCTGTTCTCTCCTTTTCTGCTCTCTTCTCTCTCTCTCTCCCCCTCTTCTTTCCCTCTCTCTGTCTCTCTGTCGAGCTATACATGTTTCGCTCCTGAGTTGCCAGTGATCCAGACCCCTCTGCCCTCTGGAGCCGTCTAACCCATCCTGGAGTCCTGCTTCTGGTTGGAGATCTCGTCGCATGGATGCCCCGTGTGGTCTGCCTGTATTCGTATGGTGGCTGGGGATGGTTTCCATGAAGACTCTCCTGTCATCGAGTGATGCTCTGGGGACCTGTGACTTCAGTTGTTCGATACTCAGGACCGGAATCCCCTACAGTCTACCTGAGCCTCCGGGAACAAACTGGACTCCTTTTAATTTTAAAACATCTCTTGTTACACTGAACTTCCAGTCTTGCACATTATTATGCTGAGCAATTCCTGCTATCCGTTATCACCCAGATGAGGATGGGTTCCCTGTTGAGTCTGGTTCCTCTCAAGGTTTCTTCCTATTACCATCTCAGGGAGTTTTTCCTTGCCACCGTCGCCCTCGGCTTGCTCATCGGGGACAATCTTGTCATTTTGATTCATATACATTGCATAAAAACTTACTTCTTTTTATTGTGTAAAGCTGCTTTGCGACAATGTCAATTGTTAAAAGCGCTATATAAATAAAATTGACTTGACTTGACTTGACAAACGGGTCGGAAGTACCGCATTCATCGACTCCGCTGCTGCTGGTAACTTCATTGACTCTTCTTACGCCAAGAAACTGGGGGTAAAGATCGACACGTTATCCCAGCCCGTAAATATTACATCTGTCGATGGTCGGTCCCTCTCCTCCAGCCCCATCACCTTCCAAACCCAACCCATCACCATGAACATCGGCCAACAACAGGAACAGCTCCACTTCTACCTCACCCCTACCTCCTCGCCTCCTCTTATTCTCGGACACCCCTGGTTATTTCACCATGACCTGCTCATATCTTGGACATAAAGTCGGATCTTGCAATGGGGGCCGACTTGTTCTGAACTCTGCCCTGGACACCCTCTCTGGTGCCACCATTTTTACTAAGTTGGACCTCCGGAGCGCCTACAACTTGGTTCGCATCAGGGAGGGTGATGAGTGGAAGACGGCCTTCATCACTTCCACCGGCCATTATGAAAGTTTGGTAATAACATTTGGACTCTGCAACGCTCCTGCTGTCTTCCAGCAATTCATTAACGACATTCTAAGCGACATGTTAGGTTGATGGGTGTTCGTCTACCTAGACGACATCTTCATATACTCCCGGACTGTCAGTGAACATGTACAACACTTCAGAGCGGTTCTAAAAAGATTGCTCGCCCACTAGCTGTACTGTAAGTTGGAGAAGTGCGCTTTCCACGAGCGCTCCACCACGTTCCTGGGTTTTGTCATCTCGCCCCAGGGTGTGGCCATGGACCCGCAGAAGCTGGAGGTTGTGAGTCACTGGCCCCTACCCAGGACTCTCAGACAACTCCAGCGTTTCCTCGTGTTTGCGAACTTCTATCGTCGCTTTATCCGGGACTACAGTACGGTTGCAGCTCCGCTAACTGCTCTGACGCGCCCATCATCTCACACCTTTCCACCTCACCTCTACTGCCATCACAGCCTTTCGTTAACTCTGCCGCTGCTTCACTACGGCTCCTATCCTCCTTGATGCCAACAAACTATCCTCCAGATGCCAACAAACCATTCGTTGTGGAGGTGGACGCGACCCAACGAGGTCCAGACCAAAAGCTGCATCCCTGCAGCTTCTTCTCCAAGAAATTTGACCCCACTCAGCAGCGATACGGAGTACCGCAAGATGCTGGCCATAAAGTGGGCCTTGGAGGAATGGCGACACTGGCTCCAGGGCACCAGAGAGCCATTCATTGTCTGGACTGATCACCAGAACCTCATCACCATCCGTTCACTGAAACAGCTAAACACCAGACAGGCGCAGTGGGCTCTATTTTTTGAAGACTACAACTTCCACCTGTCATACCACCCTGCGCCTGTCCTACCACCTACCAAGATCATCGCACCGCTCCGTTGGGACATAGAGACGAGTGTTCTCCAGGCACAGGCTGCAGAGACCGAACCGGCAGGTGTGCCGCCTGGACGACTCTATGTGCCCAACATTGTCAAGCCAGAGGTTCTTCAATGGGGGCACTCCTCCCTCCTCTCAGTTCACCCCGGAAGGCGTCGCACTCTACAATTCATCCAACGCGCCTTCTGGTGGCCCAACATGAGGAGGGACATTGATGAGTTCGTCCAGGCGTGCCCAGTGTGCGCCCAGGCCAAAGACAGCAATTGACCATCCCCAGGAGTACTTCAACCACTCCCAGTTCCACGTCGGCCCTGGACGCACATTGCCATCAACTTCATCACGGGCCTGCCGGTTTCCGAAGGAAAGAACACCATCCTCACGATCGTCGACCGGTTCTCCAAAGCTGTCCAACTGGTGGCCCTCACCGGACTCCCGTCAGCCAAAAACACAGCCGAACTGATATTAGAACACGTAATCCGCCTGCATGGGTTCCCAAGGGACATCGTCTCGGACAGGGGGCCCCAGTTCACCTCAAGGTTCTGGAAGGCCTTCTGCCGTCTGATCAATTCCACCTGTAGTCTGTCTTCTGGATACCACCCACAGACTAACGGTCAGACGGAGCGCTACCTGAGGTGCTTTGTCGCTGATCTCCAGTGCTCCTGGGCCCGCTACCTAATTTGGGCAGAATTATCACATAACCTCCACGTCTCCTCTGCCACCAATCTAAGCCCATTTGAGGCATGCTACGGTTTCCAGCCTCCGATGTTCGACCATCAAGAACCAGAGGTTGAAGTACCGTCGGTCCAACAGTTGGTCTGCAAGTGTCGACGGCTCTGGAACCAAGCAAACAATGCCATCCGACGCTCCAACATCGCCGTCGACTCCCGACAGCGTGGTTATCCTGCCTGTTTGCGCTACTTCCGCATTTGGGTTTACCATCCACGCTACAGGGCTAACTGCTAGTCTTCTGGTCCGTCTCCGTTTGTTTGTGACAGTATAATCACTTGTTCCACGTACCAAACTGAAGATGAATTAGGGATTCAGCCTTGTGTTAGAAGCTAGTTAGTTTTGTAGCCTGCCTTAGGTGTAAATAAAATGACATAATGGAAATTTGCAACAACTTACAAGTAATTAAGGATTCAAGCGATTGTTTAAGATTACATCATCATCAGTTTCATTTTTTTCATGCTGAAAGTTCTTCATTGTCTGGGTTCGTACAGTATGTGGGTTTTGGCAGGCATCTGCTCTCGCCTCAATACTACGGACTGTACCGATCTACTTTTACCCATGATGCCGAGCAACAGTTATCAGTTTTTAGAATACCTGTGAGACAGAGTGATACAAACTGTATAGTTAAACGTCTCAGTGCCATCACCGTCTATTAACGCTACTCATGGAATATCTCTCATCGATTTTCACCATCTGTTGTAAAAGTTACTTTAAAAAAAAAAAAAAAAAAACAGATAGATGAGGACCCCAAAAAGTTGCTCAGGTAAAAACTGTTTTATCTGATAAAATGTAAGTTATAACAGGAACTCACAACATTAATCATAATTATGAAGAGACAAAAACGACAATGTTTTATTCAATAATAATAATAAAAAAAACATTGTTGGGAAAAACAAGTTTTTTGGGGTGAACTTGTTGATTGTGGGACCTTTGCTGGGGTGCCAACCCTGGCCTTCCACATACTGTAGCAGGCAAGAGGTTTATCACTGAGCTTTAAATTGTATTCATGACATACTATCAATATTGCATTTTTAATTCTTTTCATCTATGGACCATTAGCATGCCACACACACATCGAATGGAAACCTGATCCTGCACCAGTATGGTGTAAAAAGGCTTAACGGGGATTAACTGGTTTAGACACTAAAGCACTTTGTTTTTTCAAGATAGCCTTATGCATGATAAATGAACCATTGCGCCTTAGGCCACTAATCTTCCACCACGTACACATATGGTACATGAGCACCCAAGCACACTATGTATTCCCCACCACACACGTTCACCACTTCCTGTTTTGGACTATAAATGTCAATGTGTTGTCTTCACCTGCAGCCCCTGCACATTGCAAAAAGAAGAAAAAAAAAGCATCTCATAAAGGCCACATCAAAGAAAAGTGACACACCATGTGCATGCAACAGCTTGAGGAACACCATCATGTATAGAGTGAAGAAGAAGAAAAGGTAGTGCCTTTGTGTTAGGATCTTCATTATAAAAGAACATTGAGTTTATTCAACCACACAATGCTTTCCCCCATAATTCCAGCTGGGTGATGACGCTGCTCTTGACTTGTTTTGTTCACTTCACAGGCTCTATCTGACCGAAGGATAGCGCGTACAATCATGATGGTAACTGTCTGAGGGCTGCAGTCACGGCTGCGTGCTGTCATTAAAGGAAGTAGCTCTTAGAAAAGCCTGCTTGAGCTCTGTAGGAGTCCTTCATAGCAAATGACCTCTGTTCTATCTAGAGACACTGATGTTTACATGAAGAGGGCGATTCAGGGACACATTCATGAGCGCCGTTATAAATAATAAATGACTTCAGACACCGTAGCTCGTACGTCTTGGTTAAAAAAAAAAGGAGAGACATTTTTATTATTTTTATTAAACAGTTCCAACATTCATTCGTAGTTTTATTTCTTTTTTTAATTTATTATTGTTAAGCCATCCACATGTTCCTGGGAAAACATTACGAGTTGTATTTCTGCCAGTACGATACGTCAGAAGAATAAGACCGATCGATGACACGGTAACACTCAGGGTGGTGTTCTTGCTTTTTTTTTTTTTTACTTTATTTTATTCCATTTCCATTTCCATTTCCTTGGTACATTTCCTTAATGGCCAGGTTGCCTTTCATGAAGAGAGCAGACTTAACAGTACATTATGCTAAAAATAACTAATGAATCCCTATCTCTGCAGGAGGAAATTATCTTTCTAAATGTGCATTTGTGTTTCTGTTTGTGTGTGTGTGTGTGTGTGTGTGTGTGTGAGAGAGAGAGAGAGAGAAAGCGATGTTGCTTTTCTTTCTATGTACGTCACACAGCTGCGGTCACGTACTGTACTGTAGCAGAGGCCAATCTGAAGAGCTTATAATCTTCACACCAGAACTGCAGGGTTATTTAACTGTAATTAGTCGAATCAATACACATTTCAACGACGCAGTTCATGCGCTCTCTGTACTGATCACTCCTGAAAGCATCCACGACACACAACAAGCCAGGGATGTACACATGAAATGGAAATGTAGCTGGTGCTTTAGTGTATCATGAGCAATAGGATGCCCTGCTGCATGATTTCCTCTTTAATTACTGTTGCTTTTAATTAGCGCTAAATACTGTAAGACTTCGAAAATAAGATTTCTTGCAGAAGCGCCATGCGGGTCTAGTGCTAAAATTAGAAACACAGTTCTCTGCTTTCCAAGACAAAATGAAATGTCCTTATTTCAGCACAGCGTGTACTGCGAAGCTTTTGGGAACCTGGAATAAACATCTCAGAAAGCCTGGTGTAATCTTTAAATAGTCTCTATATTGCTTTACCTGTTTGGTCCATCTTAATATGTCAGTTTCTTAAAAATATGAGAGAGAGAGAGAGAGAGAGAGAGAATTGCTATTTTTATTTATCTATATAAATAAAAGAAAGGTTTTGTCTGTACAGTAGTGATGGGCAGTTTGAATCATTTTAGTGACTCGCTTCTTTGAATCTCGTTCATCTAAATGAACGAATCTTTTTTGAGTCATTTGGTTCATTTCGTTCTTTTGACCAGAAATAAAATAAAATGTTACATTTTCAATAAACAGACCCCCAGCGCGTTTACATACACAAATTTTGGCTATAGTTCCAGTAATGAAAATATTACAATGCTGCTAAGGACATATTATAAACAGAATGAGCAGCTCACCGTCATATATTCTAGTCTGAGTCGTTCGTTCTTTTGAATCTATTTCACTTCATAGTGTCTTTGGGAGTCACGTGACAAAAGAACGAACGACTCGGACCAAAAGTCTCAAAGGTAACGACTCAATTCTGTTTCCTGTACATAACCTACGGAGGGCAGGTAGAAAATGAACAAATCACTCTCCGAGACTACTCGTTCTTCTGAGTCACGTTAAAGATTCGTTTGAAAAGAACGAATCGTTCATGAACGACCCATCACTACTGTACATTGGTCAGAACTGAACTCGCTCGTCCTATGATATCTTATACTGGTCTCAGAAAATGTTGTCTGTATGTCTGTATGTCTGTCCAGCCAGAATTTGTCACAGCATCACACAAAACTGGCAAAAGAGAATGTAATGAAACTTTGCCAGTGCTTAGGTATTTGCCTGAAGTTAAACCTGCACCATAAATGTTATCAAAATGTTGATTAGACATTTTGGGGCCACATAGAACTTTTTGAAAAGAAAATGTCTTTTATAGAGCCCTTGTTTTCCTTTATAGAGTCAGAAATGGTGCCTCAAAGATGCATCTTCAAATAATCTATTTCTGAAATGTTTCTTTGAGGGAACAAAAATGTTTAAAAATCTTCATGGAATCGCCAGTTACCCACTCATTAATCTCATTGTCTATACCACTTATACAGTATACAGGGTCGCGGGGGGCCTGGAGCCTATCCCAGGAGACTTAGCGTGAATCTATCACAGAGCACTCACATATACATATTCCAATTTGGGAACGCGAATTATCCTAATCTGCATGTCTTTGGACTGTGGGAGGAAACCAGAGTACCTGGACGAAACCCACCAATCACAGGGAGAACATGCAATGATGCACACAGACCCAAGGCGGGAACCGAACACGGAACCTGTAGGTGCAACGTGACAGTCCTATCCACTAAGCCACTGTGGGTCTATGAAACATCCTGTGCAGTATATTTGTATACAGCATATTTCTCTGACATTATAATAAACCTTTTGTTTTCTCCTGCCACTGACCCATCCTCATTTACACAACCAAATACATTTATGAATCCAGTCTGTCACCTGAGAGATGTGATAAGAGATGTAACCAAATTGTATGGTCACATATATTCATGCGCTTACTGCAGCCTAATCTTAAACCTACTGTCACTTGCATAAATATTCACCAGTGTCAACTTTTCCACATCTTGCAGTTTTACAACCTGGAACCAATGGACTTAATTGGGAATATGTTTTTTTCTTGGATATCCTGGTGTTCCTTGCATGTTTTAATCATGCAAGGTGGCTTAGTGGTTAGCAATGTTGCATTGCACCTCCACGATCCAGGTTTGATTCCCGCCTTCTGGTCTGTGTGCATGAAGTTTGCTTGCTCTTCCCATGCTTGGTGGGTTTTTTCCGGGTAATCCGGTTTCCTCCCACAGTCCAAAGTCATGCAGATTAGGCTAATTGGCGTTACCAAATTGTCCAGTGTGTGTGCCCAGGATAAAGCAATACAATGATGAGTGAGTGAGTGAGTAATAGAATTCAATGAGATGTTTAATCTTTAGAATACTGTTTATTACCATACAATCATTTTGCATACTATTTTCATTCAATCATTCTTCACACACATATTATACTCACTCACTCATTCTCTATGCTGCTTATCCTGTATATCCTGGGTTACGGGAGGCCTGGAGCCTATCCCAAGGGATGCGGTACACTATTTCAACCATGCACACACTCATACTCTTACAGGAACAATTTGGAAACGCCAATTACGTACCCAGCTCTGAGTGCCTTTAGGCTGCAGGAAGCATGGAGACAACTTACTGTAAAAAAAAAAAACTCCACACCCAGACTCAAACCCTCAACCCCGGAGGTACAATTCTACCACTGTACCACCCATACTGTACATGCTGTAAATATATTTCATGCTTTTCACCATGTATTTGTCAAAGAGGTTGAGGCATGGGCAGCACGGTGGTGTAGTGGTAAGCACTGTCGCCAAGCACCTCCAGGGTCCAGGTTCGATTCCCATTTCTCTATGTATGGAGTTTGCATGTTCTTCCTGTGCTTGGTGGATTTCTTCCAGGTACTCTGGTTTCCTCCCGCAGTCCAAGGACCTGCAGATTAGGCTAATTGGCGTTCCCAAATTGGATATAAAGGATAAAGCTGTATAGACGATGAGTGAGCGAGGTTGAGGCAGTTCCAAAATGTAAAAAGTTGTTAATGCTGAAACATTAGCCCTTGCACGGTGACGTATCGGAAAACATCTTTACATGAGTCCCCTGGATTTCCACCACCGCACACTGAAATGATGTTGAGACCATGGCTCCCTGGCAGACCCCCAAGCTTCAGAGTATTTCCAGTTTAGGCTTGATAGCTTCTGGGACTCGGTTTTCTCATGTCTGGTTAGTGTAGAGGTCTCAAACACACGAGGGGTAGCATTACCTTATTCATAATCAATGTCACCATAATAAAGTCAATTCCACTATCAGTTCGGCGCTATATCGCTCTTACTGTGTTTACTTCCCGTTTAGGTCATACAGGTTTAAACCCTAGATATTTATTCCATTGCGTTCGTTGCATTTTTGCCAAAAAACTAAAGAAAATATTGCTGTTGTGAACCAAGTGAATGATTCACCAACTGGGATTAATATAACAAATAAGTGCTCAAAACGACGTCATCCAAATTCAACAAATCTCCCACGAGGGAGGCAACAGTTCAAATGTCCTCCTCGCCGATTTTATATACTTCATTCATAATGACATTAAGTATTGTTGTTCCTGTTCCCTGTGCCCCTTGTTCTTACTTTTGCCACACATTCCTTTTCCCTGTAGATAAATATGAGGCAGGCACATTTCCTTGTCTCAGCAGCTTTATAGGGCAGTAAGTGAGCTTAATGGCCTCAGCGAGGAGGACATTGTGGGAATCAGTGGAGGAAATTACAGATGGCCGGGTTCTCCGTGTGCCAGGTGAGCGAGTGTTTGTGTAGAGCTTAGTGGTGAGCACGAGAGCTTTTATGGAGCCTGGATGAACGGATCATTAGCCTCCGAGTGACTTCATTAGTGAGCCTGGATTGCATGACCCTTTATTTGCGTAGACATTTTTCTTTAACTTCAGGCAAGGTACAAATAGTGCAGTGCTCTTAACTTATCAAACAGCAGATTATAACCTAACAACGGCAATGTCCTTCATCCTCTGTTGGAGAGAGAAGGGGCACAAGGTCCAGCAGGTCGAGAGGTTTAAAGGATCTGGCTGTTATTTTTACGCACTGTACTGATTATGAAAAGGAAACTTGTACAGTGTACTTTTAAAATTAGTATTATTTTACATCATTTGGCGGACACCCTTATCTAGTGACTTACATATGACCTCATTATACAGCTGCGCAGTTGAGAGTTAAGGGCCTCACTTGAGGGCCCCACGGTGGCAACTTGGTGGTGCTATGGTTAGAAGCTGCGACCTTCCGTTCAATAGTCTAATGCCTAATAGGAGTCAGGCTGAATTAAATTGCATTTACATTCCATGGCCATCATGTACCGTAAAATAAGGATTTTCGATTTTCACCTTTTCTACTGAAATCCTATCACGTTATCTTTACTAGCAAATGCAGCCAGCATCTACAATACACTGACATTCTATCTCTCTTTTTACACTCCCTCATTCTTAATACTGTTCATCCTTTACAGGGTCATTGGAGGTCTGAAGCGTTACCTATCCTGGGTACACCCAGTCATCACAGGGCTCCAGCATGCACACACTCACACACTACACAGGAGCTGAAAACCCCAATCAGCCTACTCTGCATATACTGTATTTGGACATTGGAGGAAACCCGAAAGAAACTTACAAAGCACAGAGAGAACGTTCATTTGCACTTTCATAGGCCGTTTGTTGTAAGTCGAGTAAGTTCCCAACATAGGAACGAGTTCCGTTTCGAGGGCTCGTTCGTAAGTCCAATTTGTTCATAAGTCCAACAAACGTTGTCTAGGTACTGGAATACTAACACAACTGGCTATACACAATATGAAACCAACATGTTCCACGGACTTGTTTTTTAGCATCATGCCGATAGTTGACAAATTCACATTAAAAAGTAGAACGAGCAATGTTTGCCATCTTTCCAGCTCGCTGCATTCTCTCAATCATTTTCACTTTCGTCTCCATCGTTATTGCTTGGTGCTTCTTAGCAGTGCTAGCTTCATTGATGCTGCTTTTACGTTCATATGTAGGGGACTGACTGTATTCAAGGTAAGAGTTTATTTCTTCTGAAAACAAAAACAAGATCTCATGAGGTCATAAAAGGAAAATGCTGACCCTTCACCCAGCTGGATAAAGATATAAAAAGTGTTAACAAAGAAAGGGCATCATCCAATCATTTGACCTAATAAGACTCAAAAAGAGACTTTTTTATTATATTCAGAAATTCTTGTTCTTCTTGGTTTCATTATTTCAGAGTAAAGGTTATGTTATGCAAACACTGCATGTAACTGGACAGCTAAGAAGTAAAAACAGTGTTATACAGTATAAGTTTCTTTTATTAAAAACAATCAATGTTTTTAGTTCGCAGCCCTGACTGATTTGGCTGAGGGGCATGTGGATGAGAGCTGAACCTTTCTATCACATGACACAATCTCTGAGGCTCTTAAAACAACAAAGCAGCACCTGGCTACTATCACTGAGTAACACACCAGTTCAAACCCCCCCCGCGCCCCCCCCCCCCCCACACACACATATACACATATATACACCCAACTCATAATTTATTTTGACCTATTTCTACTTATTCAGAGAGTACATCATGTGTGTTTATGTGTGTGTGTCCACGTGTCTTTGCATGTACAGTATACTGTATACGTGTGTGTGTGTGTGTGTGTGTGTGTGTGTGTGTGTGTGTGTGTGTGTGTGTGTGTGTGTGTATGTGTGTGTGTCTGAGTGCGTGAGTGTGTGTGAGTGTGTGTGTGTGTGTGTGAGTGCACGTATGCACGTGTGTGAGTGCGTGCGTGTGTGTGTGTGAATGCATGTGAGCACATGTGTGTGAGTGTGTGTGTGTGTGTGAGTGTGTATGTGAGTGTGTGCGTGTGTGAGATAAGTGTCCTACAGGGAGTCTATTAGGCCTATTGCCAGCTTTCTGATGTGTTCAACTCCTCTGTGTCCTGGTAATAATGAGGATAAGGCCTGCAATATAAAACCTCACTGCCCTGACTGCAGACTCAGTGACAAGTGCGAATAAACACACACAGCTTTTTTAATGCCCACATCAACAGTCAGTGTCAGAGATGAAATGCACTAAATGTCACACAGAATTTAATACACACGAGCTCTTCAAGAAGCACAGACAGAATTATTTGTCCTTATTTGGTTATTATACAATTCGGGCTTTGTCTTACCACGTTATCTTAATTGTGTTTTCTTTGTCTAGTTTATATTTTAAAAGACCAATACCCCCACCTAATGGATGACATTTTCCACCAAATTAGAAATCACATTATATGGAAACTGGTTTATTGTGAAATTAGAATAAAAAGATATAGCAACTGATATACAGTAGGAACTGTGAAGAAAACAAACAAAAAAAAAATGTCAATCTCCTAGAAAGTCTTGTAGGAAGACCAAAATTAAGGAGCTTTACTATAGCCCATTGGATACGTTGCCTCCTCCGTTATGAAAACCTCAACACCTGCTCGTTCATTCAGTGATTGATTCAGTCATGTGGCACTAGCACAATGCATAAGATACAATAGATATTGGTCAAGTACTAAACCTTAATGCACATCAAAGATCAAAATAAGACAAATATGATGTGAATAAGACAAATTATTCAGACATATATGAATAAGACAAATATGATCAGAATACGGCAAATATTGACTGTGGCATGATTCTTGATGTAAGCCAGGCAGCTTTTCAAGAAATCTCCAGGGATTTGCGTGTGTGTGTGCGAATGGTGTGGAGAAAAAAGAAAAGAAAAAAAAAAAAACACCCACTGGATGGCTGCAGGCAGAAACACTTTCTTGGTTAGAGGAGAATGTCCAGACTCTAGGCAAGAAGTAGTAGTGAGTGAGAGGAACATCACAGGTGATTGAATTAAAGCAAGGTGGCAAGGTTAGCACTGTCGCCTTGCAATTCCAGCGGCCGAGTTCGATTCCCGCCTTGGGGTCTGTGTGCAATGAGTTTGCATGTTCTCACCATGCTTGGTGGGTTTTCCTCTGGGTACTCTGGTTTCCTCCCACAGGCCAAACACAAACAAAATTGCCACTGGGTCATGGTGTACCCGGCCTCATGCCATAGGTGTCCAGGGATACTTGTAGGCTCGTAAGCTAGTAAAGTGGTTTTCAGTATGTTATATTCATGTATTTTAATTTTCTCCCCAGATCCACCATCCTACTGCTAGGCCCTAACAACGAACTGCTCAATTATATTTACAAAAGATCAAACTAAATCACTTTGAGTAAAGGCTCCTGCCATAAATAAATAAATAAATAAATGTACATTCACCCTGCAGTCCAGCACCAGCAACATGCTGTGAGATTACATTTAATTCTACTAACTAACTACTGTACCTAACTAACTAGATGAAACTTGACCATTATAGATTTTACATAAAATGCCTTAAAGTTGTAAAAGTGTGTTATTCTAAAATGCAAAGCTGTTAAGATATTGCAACATGAATTTGACATGGTTACGGACACTACAGATTTTTTTTGCTTTTTACGATTTTACCAAAAACAATTTAAACAATAACTTCCACAGGTCATATGCCTCCAGAAGCATTTAATAATTAGCATTTTTACCTATTATTGTTTGCAGCGAGACAGTATAACGCTGAAAAATGGCATATAAAATAACCTCTCCAAAACAGTTATTTCTCCCTAATTTCTCCAGGTTTCTCCCTAATTTAGTCGTGTCCAATTCCTCCCCGTCACTAGGGGGCTCCCACATTAAGGCTACTACTACCACTCAGCCGAAGACCATCACGTGTTTCCTCCGAATCACATGACGCCAGCCAACCACATCTTTGGGGGCGGCGTAACACACTCGGAGGACGGCGCTATCCGCTCGGTCCGCCTGCGCGAGCTCACAGACGCCCCTGATTGGCTGTAGAGCCGTGATTAATGGTCGTGATTAATGTACCTCTCATACCTCTGAGAGCTCGGCCAATCAGCTCTCTGTAGACCTCCGGCTGTGAGAGGTTACAGCATCACCCGGGGATCGAACTCGCGATCTCCGGATGATAGGGCGAGCACTTTACCACTGCGCCACTCGGAGGCCCTGTCATCCTGTTTCTAATGTATAAAGTGAATGCTGTGGATATTATTTCACTTTTGAAGTCCAGGCTTTCATCTGTAACCCAAAGAGAACGACCTGTACTGGTTTGTCTCCAGGTGCTCATAACTTTAAGTTTTTTGGCATGTGTTACCTTTTACAGAGAAACTCAGGATGTATGTACAGTAGGTGTACAAGCCCTCGTATTGGGGTATTAGTTATTCAGGGTTGTGTTAATGACTAATTAGCCTGGCAGCTGTAAATAAAAGAAAACCTATTGGTTCAGAGTCAATTCAGAGCAACTCTCAGAAGCAATTACAGGGGGACAATGTGTTAGTAAACTGATAAGGGATCAGATTTCTTGCAAAAAGTGCTTCCTTTGAATGCTGCTCTTTTCAGTACTGCGGGCTGTATTAACGTTTTCTCCCATGCTGGCAACAGTTAGTGACTTATTATTATTAGAGCACCTGAGTGATACGTATACAGTGGAACCTTGGTATAAGAAAGCCCCACCTCGTGAATTTTTCACCTCAAGAGCTAAAATTTTTGCAATATTTTAATATTTTGGCAAATGAGCGCAAACGAACCGGACCGAACCAAGCCAAACCGATTTAAATGGTGACTTAAATTTTAAAAGCTTGCGTTATGTTTTTGCACAATTATTTGTTTGGCGTGACACTTCCAGATGCAAGCCGCCAGTAAACACAGACGAAGAAGAAGCGCTTACATCACCCACTAAGCGAAAGGAGACGCAAACAGTTAGCTGTGTATTGATTTGAGGGAACGTTCTGTTGCGGGCTGCAAAATGGAAGGAAGCGATATAAATATATTAAAATTTATTTTAGTGGCCTCCGAGTGGTGCAGTGGTAAAGTACTCGCCCTATCATCAGGAGATCGTGAGTTCGATTCCCGGGTGATGCTGTAACCTCTCGCAGCCGTAGGTCTAGAGAGAGCTGATTGGCCGAGCTCTCTCAGAGGGGAGGGATGAGAGGTACTTAGTGCTCCCACATTAATCACGGCTCTACAGTCAGTCAGGGGCGTCTGTGAGCTCACGCAAGTGGAAGGAGCGGATAGCGCTGTCCTCCGAGTGTGTTACACCGCCCCCAACGGTGCGTGAGCGAGCAGTTCGAAAAGATGCGGGCAGCTGGCGTCACGTAGTTCGGAGGAAACACATGAAAGTCTTCGGCCCTCCCGGCTGAGTGGTAGTAGTAGCCTTAATGTGGGCGCCCCCTAGTGACGGGGAGGAATTGGACACGACTAAATTAGGGAGAAAATCGGGGAAAAAATTGGAAATTGGTGATATTAGTAATATTTTTGGGTGGCTGGAATGGATGCATTTCGCAATACAAAATTTCACCTTGAGAACTCGCCTCTGGAACGGATTAAATCAGTATGCCGAGGTACCACTTAGCTACAGTTAATGGCCCAGTAGTGTTCCCCTCGATCAGATTGCTCGGTTGGATCTGTATGATCAGAATTAGCACCTGTACTGTACTTCTGGCTAGATTTAAGCCCTGCCTGGGACCTGCACTCTAGAGATGTCTAGATGATTTTAGTTATTTGCCATAGAGGATTCCAAAGATTGAGCACTAACTGGTAGTAACTGGTAGCTTTTGTTGTAACTAGAAGTTCTGTAATTTTATCCAAGTGTGAGTTACAGTACACTTTCTGTACTTTTATACGTTGTATTATATTTCAGTACTACAAATAATGCCATCATTAGACATGGTGAAGCATGGAGGCGACAGCATCACGCCTCAGGCCTGCTTCTCCTCAGCTGGGACTGTGGCTCTAGTCAAGATAAAGGGAATGATGGATCGCTCAAAATATCAATCTATTTTTGCACCAAACCTGCAAGCCTCTGTCAGACGTGGGGAAGATGAATAAAACCTTACCCCGCAGCACGATAACGATCAAAAGCACAAATCCATGTCAACAGAGGAACGGCTTCAGAAGATGACTTTCATGGTTCTGAAGTGAGCCAGCCAGAGTCAGGATCTAAATCCTATCAAAACCCAGTGGAATGACTTGAGAGGCCTGTGCACAGGAGATCATCTTGGCAATGTAATAAACCTTGGGAGTGGAACAAATCAGGATGTGTTACAGTTGAAGACACTTACCAAAGAGACAGAGTCAAAAGTGCAAAATGGTTATTGCTGTTGCATGTTATTACTGTTTTACTTTTCTTTTTATTTTCCATTAAGGATTGAAACAGAACATGCATGGTTCTCAAAATGTATATTACATCTGTAAGAATGTTAAAATGAGGAGAAAAAAATGAAAGTCACTTTAGTTAATACAATGTGTTGTATAAACATTGAAATAATCGGACACAGAAAAGGCTGATCCTGTGTACACGCCCATCTTTGGCAGATGCTAATGAATATTAATGAGTATGCAAATGCATCAGTCATATGAAACAAATGAAGACTCGGTAAAAAGCTTGCTGGTTTTTTGTTTGTTTGTTTGTTTTTTGCAAGTTAGCTCTGTTTCTGCCATGATGGTTGTTTTGAAGAAAATTATAATGAGGTCTCAGGTCACATGACCTCAGTGCCATGCAAGGGAGGTTGGGCCTAATTAGCATACTAAAAGTACAGGCTGCACAAAACAATTTTCAAAATGTATTTTTTATAGATAGATGTGCAAGGCCGAGACAATAACGGTATATCACTCGTCATTTTTATGAATATTCGTTTTCACTTGGAATTTCATTTCAGGTAATGTACAGGTGTTTGTTATAAGACACGCCTTCATTGGTCATGTTTCAGCTCACAGTTAGATTTTGCTTCATACATTAATTAAAACATTTAAATAAACTTATTAATTTTTCTAAAAAATCTTTGTAAAAAAATATCTAGTACATAATCATTAACATTTAAAACCATCATTACAAATTTGTTTACGTATGTAGGATTAATAGCTTCTCCTTACTACAAAAAATATTAAAAAACATTCATAATTAAAATCACAAAGAGGTAGTTACAGTACAATGATTAGTCACAGAGAGAGGTTAATGCCATTATCATAGCTGGTTGAAACAAATAACTGCACGTCAGTTCATGTTGACTCTCTTCGTGGTGTGAAGACTCTCAAGGACGTGAGATTTATTTTTTTTCCAGTCGCAGATCTCCTCATAGGGACATGATGTGCATTTCCAAACCTCTTCTATATCCACCCCCTTCGGCTCCCTCTGTCCCCTCCAGTATTCCACGTACCCTCGGAGCTCCGCCCTCAGCTGGGACTCGTCGAACTGCACCACCTCTGTGCCGATCGAGCTGCCCGAGCCCTGGTGACAATACTCCAGCTGGAGCACGTCGACACATGGCAGATCGGAACAGCACAAAGTGAGGAGGAAGGCGTCCAGCAGTTCACCGAAGGTGACTACGTTTATTCCGACATGTGCGGCGTGAGTTATGATCTCGCTTCCAAGAACCGAGCAGGCTTTGACTTTGAGGCGCTCCAGAATGTGTGCTTTCTTCATTTCCCCTCTGACCAATGCATCAAACAGAAGCTTGTACAAGCCCACCTAACATGCATACAGGGAAAAGATGGTCAGTAAAGCAAACACGGGCAAGAAAGAGATAGCAGTCTGTCTGTAAAGGTTCTCAATAATCCAGTGACGACTGGTGGTTTATCGAAACACAGTAACAATACCGAGTTTAACTTATAAACGAATCCTGTACCCTCCTCCTCTACGCTACGAGGGGAGTTCAGGTCAAACTGGGACTTGTGATGTGAATGGAGGCGGAAAACCGATTAACTTTAACAGGAGACTACAAGCACCGGACGGTGATGAGACTCTTACCAGCAGTAAAACATTTTGAACAGTGCAAATATTTTAAGTAAATCCGTATGTCTGTGAATGAGGATCCCGGCTGAGGTGGCTCGGAGCCCTCTGCTGTCTTTCCCATGAACATTTGAGAACCTGATTTTTAAAAATTGACGGATAAACCTGTCACCAAGTTACGCATGAGACGCATCTGTCTAAGTCACTCGAAGGCATTTCCAAATGTTAAAGGAGTTCCTGGGAGGCCAGCGTTTCAGACATGAAGCAGGCAGTCCGATCCTGGCTCTGGCATACGGAGAAAACTTTTCACCTTGATGGTATTCAAGCACTAATGAAATAAGTGCATTAGCATAGCAGAGGGATTACATAGAGAAATAAATGAATAGGGCGGGAGGGGAGGTTTTTTAAAGGGATTGAAATCTCAACGTTGGTTTTGCGCCCTTTTCTTTACCGATTTAGAAATACGATGGTTATCATTATACCGCTAAAATATCCATCTATACCCACTGCTGCCAGAGACAATAAACAAGGCCACTGGCTAAAATATCTTAGTACATAAAAAAATTCATGATCCCATCAGTTCTTAACACCAACCCAGATAATAAAGCCTCAAACCTTCAAAGATCCACCGACAGCTCTGATGTATATTGTTTTGTGGTGCTTTTCCTTGTGTAGTCTTCTTTATTTAAAACAAACAAACATACAAAAAAAAGCTTATGGAAGGCTAGTTTAATTTTGGTCTTACGTGGTCTTACAATCAGGCTGGCTTCTTCCATGCAACACTTCCAAACAGCATACTCTTATGAAGGCGGTGCCTAAAAACTGGTTTTGAATATTTTATATTTCAGAAACGGTAATGAATGGATATATATATATATTTTTTTTTTTTCGCAACTTACTTTTTTTTATTACGGTGCACTGAAGCGTTTTGCGCATGCATCTACTACCAGGCACATATTCAACTCTTCCAGGCTAATGAACGTTTTCAAAATGGACAGTAATAGTATTGGGACATTTAAATATGCATCAAAGGTGTTCTACAATCGTTAATTACACTAACTGTTGGTCGCAGCACGGGTGAGAAATACACTATATGGACAAAAGTATTTGACCAAACCTGATGATTGAATCCAGGTCCAGGTCCAATCAGGCCCCTTATCCCCAGTGAAGGGCGATCTTAATGCTTCACCATACCAAGACATCTTGCACAATGCTACACTTTCAACTTTGTGGCAAGGCCCTTTTCTATTCTAACATGACCGTGGCCCAGTGCACAAAGCAAGGACTATACAGACAGGGTTTGATGAGTTTGGTGTGGAAAAACTCGACCGGTCCTAACACAGAGCCCTGATTGACCTCAACCCCATCGAGCACCTTTGGGACGACCTGGAACGGAGATTGCGAGTCAGGCTTTCTCGTCCAACATCAGTGCCTGACCTCTATATAAATGCTCTACAGAATGAATGGGCACGAATTCCAAAAACAGAAACACTCCAAAATCTTGTGGAAGCCTTCCAAGAAGAGTGGAAGCCGTTATAGCTCCAAAAGGGGCACCGACTCCATGTTGAAGTATATGTATTTGGATACAATGTCCTTGCAGGTTTGGCCACAATGAGGAGAGAGCAACTGCCTGGCAAAAACCACATTCAAAATATTTTCTCTATTTAATTGCTGAAGGCCTTAGGCAGGCTACAACGCCAACTAGCTTCTAACGCATTCCTAAATCCCTCTGTACTCTATAATCAAGGGCACTACTTGGTGTGTTGAACAAGTGCCCTACATATGATCACACAGCAGCACTTTCAGAAATGTCGTGTGATATTGCTTACTCAATTCCAGAGAAACTAAGGGATACTTTGGGAAAGAAAGTGTTTCACACACCTGAAAGCGATGGCCGTGGGCCTGGGCAGCACCAGGCAGGGAGTCGTGCTTGCGGGTCTTCAGCTCCTTCAACACCAGCTCCCCCTTCTGGTTATAACTCAGCTCATCGATGATGCCCTTAAGATACACACCCTCTACTATACCGAACACCGGAAATTCGCGTACACACTGCCCTGGAGCCACAGAAATACAGAGGTAAGGAACATACAAGATAATAATTCAACATACATTCCATGTTTAATACCATCACCTTTTTTCACTTACCAGTCTCTAAACTCGGAATCATGTGCAACATGTTGATCAGACTAAGAGCTGCGGAATCCTCGCGCGATTGAATATTAATTGGAACGACATCGTGGACCTCCAACTCTGAGTGAAGAAAGATAAACAGTAAGGAACATGAGAACTGGGGCTGCAACAACTAATCGATAAAATCGATAATTACTGATAATGAAATTCGTTGTTAACGAATGCCGTTATCGATTAGTTGGGCTGCGAACACAAGATGCACAAATACACAAAGATACACACAGATACACAGCCGCTCGCTCTCGCAATGGTGGTTACAGAAGCGAAAACATGTTGGTGTTACAGATGGCGAAAGTAAAAACTGTATCCCTTCATCGTGTAAAAGTTGTATAGTTTAAGTGCTTTTGTTTAAACTGGTTGCTAACTTCGGGACAGTCGCTCCAGATCTGTTCACTTGCTACTCGCGAGCATCACATTGCGCAATCACTTCATGAGCAATAGTGATTAGTTAAATGGCGATACTTTAGATTAGCTTAAATTACACGGTGCAAATAACAGCAGAATATTACATTTAGTGATTGTTGTGGTTTCCAGCGAATACAAATAACAGTACATTTGTGACTATTAGCTTTTTCAATTTCTACAGTTTTTACTTATGCATATATCATTTGATTTTACAAAATTACATTATTTTAGCTGTTTATATCTTAACTACTGAACATGTAAGTGTATTTTTAATAAACAAATATATATTATACACAAATATACATATATACAGTATATACAGTACACACACACACAGTCAACTTGCCATCTACAATTATTGTTAAACACAAAAATGTTGATTTACATGAAATGCTGTAGTTTGCATACTCAAATGATGTTATTTCTTTCTTTCTTTTTCAGAAAGAGACAACTCAGCATAAGTGAGTTCATTCACTGTGAAAGTTGACCTTTTCTTCCGATTTCTACCTCTCTTTCAAAAAGTAATATTTGTTTTTTTTTATTTATTATTTTGATATTTCAACAAATTCTGCTGCTTAATATAATTTTCAGCATGTTTTTGTCCTAATTTCATAATGTGAATATAATAAGAGTACAAGAATTGTTTTGCTTTTTTATTTATTTATTTATTTATTTATATTTTGGATATTTAGAGGAGTCTTTCATTTAAGGTTAAAAATGTCAAAATTAAAGATCATTAAACTTTATATGTGGCTTTTGCATTTTTTAAAGTTTACTTTTATACATAATACCCTGATTTATGGTTTTATACAGTTATAAGCAAAACATCAAATTAAAGAAGCGTTTAGTTTTCATCCGATTAATCGGAAAAAAAATTAATCGCCCAACTAATCGATTATCCAAATAATCGTTAGTTGCAGCCCTAATGAGAACACGTTACAAAAACATTACACAATCCACAACAGTTTACACTGCAAATTCCCACCTCTTGCTAGATGAATGCTTGTACCAGCCTGGATCTCGGTTCGCTGTTTATCTTTCTTTCTGATTTGGGGTTTCAGGAAGCCATACACAAGTTTCTTCTCACACCAGGTCTGCTCGGACAGCAAGCTGACGCTCAGGTGAAGCTTCCCAAAGCGCAGAGGAAGGACAGAGCTGTCCTCGGCGTCTCTCTTCCTCTTCACACCCGTCTCCTCGTTTCTTTTAACAGGACTCTCTGCGGTGCTGTAAGTCAACACGTCAGGTTCGTTCAATGCTCATTGCATTTACATTTTAATGCACAGATTAGATTAGTTGACAGCATTTTTTAAAAATATAAATAAAATATAAATGACTCAGTCACTTGACATGTCTTATGTTAACACGTCTGGTGTTCTGCATGTAACTGGAACAATTCATGACCTCAATCCAATACAGCCATGAAAATGATTTTGATTAGACTGCAATTTAAAATGCTTTCTTTAAATAAACAAAAGATAATAAATGACACAGAAAGTAAGCATGAAAAAGTTTGGATGACATTCTGCTAAAAGTGTTCATGTTCCGTATGCACAGAGACTTTGTAAATGCCGGTGACTTACGAGTGAGATGATGTTGCAGAAGTGATGGTCGTGTCATTCTGAATGTATCCACTTGTTGCACTAGAGCTGGCTGGCTGAGAGGATTCTTCTGAAATTTTGTAAACACAATCATATAGAAAGAACTGAAGCAGGTTTACTGTAGTAATGATAACACGTTCAATGTATTTGATTAAGCCTTGCATTTTGGTATGATTTAAAACACTGGAATACTGTGTATGACTTACTAAGGTGTGGGAATGAGACAGTATGCCGTGGCCATGAGAAACTAAGGTGTGGGAATTGTATGCTCACTCATCGTCTATACCGCTTAATCCTGTATTCAGGGTCACAGGGGGCCTGGAGCCTATCCCAGGAGACTTAGGGCACAAGGCGAGGCACAACCTGAACGGTGCCAATCGATCGCAGGGCACACACACATACTCACACACTCATTCACACACTACGGGCAATTTGGGAACGTCAATTAACCGAATCTACGCCTTTGTAAGTAACATACTATCTGGATTTCACACCTTAGTAAGGTGTGGTCACAGATTTATTTATTTTTTCCTTCCAATGTCCAATAGAGGTGCTCCCTAGAATACAATGTTTTTTTTTTTTTTTTTGGCATCTCATGAATATTGCCTGCGAGTATACTGACGAATATAATATTTCATTAGATACAGTACAATTCCATATAATAGTTATTATTATAATATAAATATTTCTATAATTACTCCTGAAGTAAAATGGCAAAAAAAAAAGTAGCTTCACTTTAAATAAAACAAAACAAAACAAGATGTTTCATGTGATCAGTCCACCAACAAAAATGGTAAACCAGCGCCGTCTTGCGTTTAAACATATGAAGTACATGTTACTTATGACGCAGATCAATAATATCCTCAGAAATTCCGCATGGAATTTTTTTGTTGGTCAGTAGAGCAAACAGATGAATGCGATCAGTTAAAACAAAAACAGCTGGATGGCAAAGGTGTACATTATTATTAATAATAATAATAATAATAATAATAATAGATAGATAGCACTAGTATGCATGTAAATGACGGTTTTTAACAGACAAACATGATAATTTCCTTTTAACAGGCCAACATCTTGTAATGTATCGCACGTGTACAGCTTTTGTTTACCGCTGCAGAAATGTTCAGACTGGATCTCCAGGAGCTCCGAGTCGCTGATGGAGTCCCACTCTCCTTCCATCGCCACGGTCACGTGACACAACAACGCAGGCGCACGGAAAAAAAAACACGATTGTTGTCTTGTCTACGGCGTCGAAACGAGCTCCTAATCCGCCATCACGGTGATGTTTGAAATGAAACGTTTAGTTATAATCGCTATCACATCTCTCACCAACTCGTAATTCAGTGTTTTTACTCGAATATCCGCGTGGGTCATGTCCGGACATATTCGTTATTCAGACACGCCCACACACTGTACACCACGCCCATTTACTACAGGGCACGCCCACGTAGTTTTTCAGCAGCGCTTGGAGTTCTGTGGGTTTTAATCGTTAGCATAGTACGTCCAACGAAGACACGTCTGTCTGTGAATTCTGTTTGGCTGGTGTTTGAACAGGTGTTTCAGTCACAGGCGTGTCTTTACGTCATCAACTTTTATGTCATGTTGTGAGGTAATAAGGGCAGCGTGGTAGCTTAGTGGTTAGCATTATCACCTCACACCTCCAGGGTCTGGAATAAATACAATGGTCACCATTGGCCTTCCCAGTCCCTAGTTGGACTACAGAGGTTCCTAGATGGATGGATAAAATACATATGTGTATTTTTTTATTAATAAACATCTGTATTCATATTTTTTGAATTTTATGAATTGTAGCTTATTCAATGTCAGTTTAGTAAAAAAACAAAAAAACAAAACAAAAGAGAGGCTTAGTAAATAAACTGTGGTAACCTCTTCACAGTTTGAATTACAAGTATATCAATGTGTTTAAATTTACCACATCCAGAGCACTTCGGTAAAGTTGGTTTTATATTGGACATTATTGGACATTAAAATACTGCTTTTTAAGAAATAAACACACCAAAAATGGCAGCACATGTATTTTCTTAGTCTGGAGTAGACAGAGAACTGAGTAAAACTGTATATATTTTTACACCTAATGCCTGCTAGAGCTAAATATTTTTTTCGCGTACATAGTGATGGAGCCACTAAGGAACTGTCTAAAAAGTGCTTGATGAAACTGTAAAAAATGCATTGTGTGATTAGGTGATTCAATAGACTTTTTTTTTTATTTTTACATAGATTCTGATTTAATGTTATTTTACCCTGACTATCGGCTACTGGAATTTAAGAAATTTTCTCCCTAGAAAATTGTTACCTTGGCCTTCACACCTTACCTTTATTTACGTTGCCCTTCCTCTATGAGAAGAAGACTCTGTGTAATTTATGCTTGTTTGAAACTAAAATAAAACGGAAAACACACGCACATACTGTACAGTAACTATTCACAGCTGTTGCCATAACAGTAAAAATTGAGCATCATGTTTCCACTGTTCATCTTTGATACATTTCTACAACTTGATTGAAGTCCAACTGTGGTACATTCTGTTGATTTGACATGATTTGGAAAGTACACACCTGTCTATATAAGTTAACACACAGTTAACAGTGCATGTCAGACCAAGCCATGATGTCTAAGGAATTGTGTGTGTAAACCTCCGAAACAGGATTGTATCGAGGCACAGATCTGGGGAGGGGTACAGGAAAATTTCTGCAGCATTGAAGGTCCAGATGAGCACAGTGGCCTCCATCATGGGAGAAGTTTGGAAGCCTAGAGATCCCTATATGGGTCCCCTAGGTCCTAAATGAGTACACCCTACTGTTCACTGTAGGTGAACATGTCAAACCTGTGTCCAAAGTGACACTATTTTGTGTGAGGACCACTGGTATCTAGAACGGCCTTAATCTTCCTGTGCATGGAATTCACCAGAGCTGCACATGTTGTTGTTTGGTATCTTCTTCCAGTCCTCTATAATGATATCACTGAGCTGCTGGATGTTAGACACATGGTGCTTCGCCACCTTCCACTTGAGGATGCCCAACAGATGCTCAATAGGGTTCAGGTCTGGAGACATACTTGGCCACTGACAAACACATGAACATGATGAATAGGATATGTGACTTTGCATGGTTAAAGAGGTACAGCTGCTATCACTTAGGGTGTACTAACTTGATTGTTTCTATAGTATTGTCCTTTTATAAGATATACTAAAACGTTTGCAGAAATTATAGGGGTACACACACAGTACATCGTAACCACTAGATGGCGTCAGTTCCGGGTTATTCATCTAGAGTCAGGTGGTCCTTCTCTTTCTTTGGCGGTGTAGTCACGCACAAAGAGTGCTGATTGGTTACGTTATCGGTGATGTCAGAAAAAACGTCACACCCGAGGGTACATTCGGGACCGCCCCCCCCCCCTCACAATCCTCGGATTCATACTTTACATTGCTAGTAGTGAGTTGTACTGAGCTGTAGCATTAGAGCGGGAAGGTCGTGCCTGAAAAGCTCGTGTCTTGTTCAACTAATAATGGCAGACGAAAAGTTAACTATAGAAAGACAAATTTCTAACGGCGAACCTTCCCGTTCTGACCCGGAGACGAGTAGCGCCGTACCAGAAACATGCTTGAAGAAGTTTAAACGGTTTGCCATGGCGAATTTACTTGTGATCCTGACAGTGTCTGCTGTGATCATCGGCGTTTTTATTGGACTCGGAGTGCGGCAGGCTAACCTTACCCACACGCAGGTGGTCCATTTCGGCTTTCCCGGAGAACTCTTGATTCGCCTGCTGAAAATGATCATCATTCCGCTGGTCGTGTGTAGCCTCGTGTCCGGGGCTGCCAGCTTGGACCCTAAAGCTTTAGGGAAACTCGGTGGCTGGGCGATGCTGTTCTTTCTAGTAACCACACTCATCTCATCGGCAATCGGCGTTGCCATGGCGTTCATCATTCATCCTGGGTCATCTCAGGGCGGCATGGTAAATAGTTACAGCGACGAAGGAGTGCCTGAGAGCAAGGAGGTGGTGGACTCGTTTTTAGATTTAATCAGGTAAGTCAGCTACAGTGATGTGATGTGACGTGACGTTTCCCCCTCCATCTGGTTGTATCCGAGTTAGTTACACGTGTTACGATCAGTGAACGCCGGTAACTTTTTGTCTCCCCGAGATCAAAGGGGCAGTGTATCCATCCACACGAGAGCGAATCGTAATTTAAATAATTAAAAAAATAAAAATAATAAATAAATAAATAATTTATAATAATAAAAAAACCCGTCGCCCCAAATCTCATTTCGGTATGATTCACCAGTGATGGGAAACTATGTGAGCTGGTAACACGTGTCTGTGTCTGGGCGTACAGTACAGGAAGTTCCTTGCGTGAGTGTGTGTGTGTGGGTCAAATACACGCACGCACGTTGTTGTAACACGCACGCGTGTTGCATCAGCTACCTACCGGCCTGTATGAAGGTGTTCGTGGTGGCACTTTTTGAATGCCAGTGTAACGTGATAAATTTGACGTGACAAAAAAAAAAAAATGTACCAACAATATAATAAATACACAGCTCCTTTTGTGACGGTGGGGATTTTTTTTTCTTTCTGTGACCCTGGCTTACTAAAGTGTGGGAACGAGAATAGTTATGTTGTGGGCAAGACTTGATGGATAACGTGTGGGAATGTTCAGTATTTACACGTGGACAGCAAACTCCAGTTCTAAATATAGCAAGCAAAGCTAAATGTAGCAATAAGTGGAATAAAATAAACCACAACAACAACAAAAAAAAAAAAACTGAAAAAGTTAACCAATTAAAAAGGTGTCTAATTGGTGCCCCAGGACTGGGCTGTTTGGCTGCGGTTGGGTGGTGGGCTCGTTGGTCCGTCAATCCAAATTCGAGATCTCATGCTTCTTCCCTTTGAATTAAGCAGTTTTGCTCCCAGCGTGACGGTGGCATAGTGTTTATCACTCTTGCCTTGTACCTCCAGGGGTCTGGTTTGATTCCCGCCTCGGGTCTGGTGCTTGTTCTCATCATGCTTGGTGGGTTTCCTCCGGGTACTCCGGTTTCCTCCCACAGCACAAAGACGCGCAGATTAGGTTCATTGGTGTTCACAAGTGCCTGTAGTGTAGCGTGTGTGCCCTGTGATGTATTGGCACCTCGCCCAGGGTGTACCCCGCCTCATGCCCTAAGTCTTCTGGGATAGGCTCCAGGCCCCCCATGACCCTGTACACAGGATAAAGTGGTCTGACCGAGTTTTGCACCCTACAGTTTGGAATCTTGCTTCAGTTGGATGAATTGGACTCTCTAGACACTGCTTTGACCCGTCACTTTGATACGTCAACGTGTCCACCATATTAGTCCAGGGCAGACTGGACTGTAAGCAAATACGCATAAATCGGGTAGCTGCAGGTTTTCTGTATAAGATCACTATAACATTTACATTTATCTGATTTCAAATATAAAGGACACATATGATAAAGTGGAAAGAGAAAGAAAATGAAAAAACTTTACTCTGAGAAATTAGATTGAATGCCATATACATTATTTGGACAAAATAGTAATGATAACACTGATCTATATAACGCAGCAGACTGGATTAGAAACCATGACGGCAATAGGTTATCTCAGTTTTTGGACTAAGTGCATACGTTTTGTGCAAGTAAACAGCTCATAGTGCAAGATCTGCTCATTCACAAGCAAGAAAAGTGAGAGAGACTGCTAGCTTGGAACCCAATACTTCGGGGAAACTCGATGGATGGGCGATGCTGTTCTTTCTAGTGACAGGTAAGGTGACTCCATTTTGGCTCAATTATTAAATGAAACAAAATCACTGGGTCGCCATAGCGGACCATCCCATCCGCACACAACTTGGCACAGTTTTTACGCTGATTGCCCCTTCTTACACAACCGTCTCATTTTATCTGTGCTTGGGACCATGGCTGGGTGGCATGCAGTGTGGTAACCCACCTACGATGGGGCTCGAACCCGGATCTTCAGATCTCCAAATTGACAACCTGTAATTCATCCGTAATCAGAAGTCTGTAAGCTGTTACACGTGTCTAAACGCCCAGGAACTTCCTGTCAGAAAGTCCGTGCAGTGCGTGTGTTTGTTTGTGGGTCAATTAACACGCACGCTGCTGTAACACTTAGTGTGGTTGCATCAGCTACTTGCCGTGTGATAAAGATAACCCTAAAGGTCTGCGTGGCACTTTTGTAATGCCAGTGTAAATGCCAACCTGTTGTGCTTTAAAAAAAAAAAAAAACACAGAAAAAAAGAACACCAAAAAATTTCTAGATAAAGGACCTTTTTTTTAATTTTTTTTTTTTACCAAAAATATAATATAGCAGACATCAGATTTAAGATGGAATTTTCATTTATAATTTACAGAAATAAACAGTTCAGTATTTGTACACAGTTGAGGGGTGGCCATAATGGACCATCACCATAACAACTTGGCACAGGTTTTTACATCAGATGACCATCCTGACACAACCCTCCCATCTTATCTCACACACACACATACACACACACACACACACACACACACACACTAGCGGCTGGGAATTGAACCCGGGCTTCCACGTGGCAAACGAGAAGCCTACCACGTTTGTGGCAACCCACAAACGTCAGTATAGTAGTGTAAATATGAAATACTTGTGATGTTTATAACAATTTGGGAAATTGAATAGAAGACTCACTGGTGGAAAAACTTTCTCTTCATATGGCAGCTTCCTTCTCAACGCTTTCTCTTTGGGAAATCTTATGTTAACCAAACAAACAAATTTTGGATTCATTGTGGCGATACGTTATTTGCCAAGTTTTGTGATACATCAATGCGGCAATTTTTTTCTCCCATCTATAATAAATAGTCTGACTCTGCTGGACTCCAGACAAATGTAAATCAGTAGGAGTCTTCAGCTCCCAAATATAACAATATAGTTGCAAGCAACGATGACGGGCCAAAGCACCCTGTGCCATCGCCACCCCGGGCGCACCGCACAACATGTTATTCGAGTGTGTTAAGACCTCGAAAAAGCCATCGCCACTCGATTGCACCGCACAACCTGCACACATCACACACTATACAGGGCTAATGTCAGTTTGGGCCGTAAATATTTGTTGAGTGCGTGTGTGTGTGGGTAAACATTTGTAATATGGGTGTATGTATGTGTGCATGTGTGTGATGTATGAGTGTGTTTGCGTGCGTGTGTGCGCGCGCATTAAGTGTGTAAGGGTTAGTGTGTGTGAGAGTGAGGGGGAGAGGTGTGTGACGAGTAAATGTGCTTGTTTGTGTGTATGGTGTGAGTCTGTGTGTATTAACATTAGTGATTATGATGTTCCTGAATGTGATGTCACTGAAGGTGTCACTGAATATAATGTCACAAATGGCATCAAAATCTCGTGTGGAGGCATCTTGATGGCAGCAGATTCCAACCTGTTTGCCAAGTTTCATGAGTTTTTGAGCATGCAAAGACCCCCGAAAAGTCCCAAAGTGTGGGGAAAAAAAATCCTTAGGAAAACAAGAGGGTCCTGCGCACCTTATAGTGCTTGGGCCCTAATAATTAGGATAATGACAAGAGCGCATGTGAAACATTGACGAATGTATGACAGTTTAACGGTCTTATGTCCAGGAGCGCTTCTCTCATTGTACACGTCCCTGCTGTACTATCAGGTGTGCTCTTGTACCGTCATGCCAGGTAGACAGACGGAATACCACAAGATGAAAAGATCTCTGCAACCCTTTTAGATTTTTTTTTGTCTGTGGAAGAGTGGCCGCGACTGCCAACTGTCTGGATGAAAATTAGTCGCAAAATAAACACATTAGGTGCATTGACAACCATTTCAGTCGCAGCCTGGAGCATTGCTCTGGTTGCCAACTAGCTCACGCGTATCATTATAATGGCCAAATACCACCGGATACCACATGGCTGAATCCATGTTTCACAAGAGTTCTTAGAATTCTTTTACCAGAATATCGCAATGCCGTATCACAATGCCTCGTTGAAATTTGTTAAATTGTAAACAGATTTTTCCAGGAAAAGAAAATGGCTCCTCCAGTTACTTGATTTGTTTACGGGCCAACCTGCCGTGGACCAAATGGCAGATATGTTGAGGTATGAAGCAGCTGCCAATATGTCGTCTAACACAGGTGTCAGGGAGATGAGGACGTATCTAGTTTAAGAAGTAGTCGGCTTCCTTCCCCCACTTTTGAAGGGGGAAAAAAAGCCAGCATTACATCCACATCATGTTTTGGCAAGAACATCAACTACGTCATGCTTTTGGCAAGAAATGGACATTCTGGGTGTACACAGATTTGTGGAGAGTGTTCAACAAGAATAAGGAGTTCATGACGAGTCTACAACGAGTGAGGCACAAGAGAACAATGCTAGCACCGTATGTGCCCAGTCTCACTAGAACAACCAGAACAAGTCCCAGTTCTTTAATGATTATGTTGAACATTCTAAGACAAAGAAAATGCATTCTTGAAAATGCATTCTTGCTGAACTGGTAGGACTTCTCCTTGATTAGGACTTCTCTTTGATCTCCTCAGTCATTTCAGTTCCTGTTTCCTTGTTTGCCTTTAATATATTGTTAGAATAAAGAAATAAATCTGTCGGGCATACCTCACATAATTTGGAAGATTACATTATAGTAGGAATATGTAAATGTAACCTTGACACACGTTGTAGAAGAAGCTTTGAGAGGGTATTTTTTGCAGATACTTGCCTATACAGCAAGTCCCCTACATCTGCACATTCTGAAGATACGAGCATGCCAGTGCGCATGTTCAGTTGTGGAAGTTAGATTACGTATCCGGCATACATTGTCACGCGAGTGCGGCGTGCATCCCCTGCAGGTGGTTGTGGTGAAGTGTACAGTACTGCACTGTATAGAGTATAGTAGTGGAGTACAAGCACAGGATGCCCGGAAGCAAGCGTAAAAGCAGCGAATGAAGCTAAGAAGCGGCAAGTAATAACGATGGAGGCGAACGTGAACATAATTTTGAGAACGTCATCTTTTAACATGAATTGTTCAACCATTGACGCGATCCTAAAGAACAAGGACAAGATAGTGAAATGTGAAGTCTGCTGAGCCACTGATGTCGACAATAATATCCAAGAAGCGTGGAAAATGGAGAACCTTCTCAGTGTGGTTTAATGTACTGTAATGTACAGTCCCTGACAAAAGTCTTGTCGCTTATCTATTTTGTAGAAACACCTGCTATTAACCTGGCTTTTAATTAATCAATTGGTGTTAGAAATAACTCATATGAAAAGCCAAAACCCTCACAAATGATGTTTAATGCACTGAAATAAATTAGTTTCACTGAAAAAAGATTTATCATTTAATCAAGACAGAAAGGTCAAATTTTGGCAAGACAAAAGTTTTGTCGTCTATACAGAAATTGAACAAATTTACTGCAAATACAAAAATATGTCAGCAAATTAAGTAGTAGTGCTGTGAGATCCAAATGTAATATCTTGTGTGACTTCCATGAGCTTGAAGGACTGCATCCATGCGGTTTGGCAAGGATTCTTACAATTTATTGATGAAGTCATCAAAAATAGCAAATAAAGCAGTCTTGCATGCCTCCCAGAGTTCATCAATATTCTTTGGTTTCGTCTTCCATGCTTCCTCTTTCATCCTACTCCACATGTGCTCAATAATGTTCATGTCTGGTGACTGGGCTGGCCAATCCTGGAGCATCTTGATGATCTTCGCCTTGAGGAACTTTGATGTGGAGATGGAAGTATGCGATGGAGCACCATCCTGCTGCAGAATTTGGCCTCTTTTATGGTTGGGAATATAAGAGGTAGCTAAGATTTCTTGGTATTTTAGCCTATTGATGTTGCCTTCCACCCTGCCGATCTCTCACACACCCCCATACTGGATGTTACCCCAGACCATGATTTTTCCACCACCAAACTTCACTGTTTTTTGGGTGAATCTCGGATCCATGCGAGCTCCAGTAGGTCTCCTGCAATATTTGTGGCGATTGTGGTGTAATTCAACAGAAAATTCATCTGAAAAATCCACCTTCTGACACTTTTCCAGCGTCCATCCTTTTAGCAGGCTGTGGGCCTTGGAAATGCCACACGGTTTTTCAATTGTCTTTTGTTTAGTGCTGGCTTCTGGGCACTGATTCGACCATGGAGGCCATTTCTAGACAGAATCCGATAAAATGTTCTGGTTGACACAGGGACTTTAGGTGACCAGGTCTCGTGGAGCTCTGCTGCAGTGGAAATTAGGCTGGCCTTGGATTTTCGAGCCAACAAACGGTCCTCTCGAGCAATTGTCTGCCTGACCTGGGCTTGTCAAAAACGTCTCCAGTCTCCTCAAATCTTTTTTTTATCCTCTGTACTTGACGCTGAGACACATTGAAGATGTCTGCCACATCCGCAGTGGATCTGGTCTTCAACCTCTTGATAATCAACACTTTAGTCTCAGGGTGAATCTTAGGCATGTTTGCAGAGGTCTAGTGACAGTTGATGTCAAGGTCTGGTGTAGTGGTATTTTACATACAAACATGTAGTGGCTTTTTATACAAACCTGAGACCTAATTGATCCATTATTAGTCACGGGTGAGGCTCATATGACAAGGCGACAACACTTATGTCTTTGTTAAAATTGACTCAATGGGCTTTACCAAGCTGTGAATATTAGAAAATTTTTTGACAGTTTCGTTTTGCACTGAAACATTAGTACAAAAGCTGTTGGGATTAAAATGAGCCATTTCTTTTTTTTAAAAATCTTGATTAGAAATATATTTCAGCGGCACTTCAGGTCTATTTGTACACAAGCGACAAGACTTTTGTCAAGGACTGTACTGTGTACAGCCAATTGTGTTGGTATCCAAGTACCTAAGCAATGTTTGTCGGACTTGCGAACAAATTCGACTTACGAACGTGCTCCCAGAACGGAACTTGATCGAATATAGATGAACCTTCTCTTGATCATATATAGACGTGACATGGTGTATACTAAATGTGCTACCAAAATATTCAAGAACTCAGACAGTTTTGCATGAAGTGACACTCCATGAGCTACTGTAGGTAGTACTTGCCTCCCACCAGCTTATTTGATATGCATATTTTGTCACATTTGGCAGCAGTAAAGATGCATCATACAGGTGGGAGTAATAACATATCTGGTGCATTGTATGAATTTCATGCCCCAGGATGCATAATTACCTTGAATGTCCTGTGGCAGGGGCAACAAGGCGTTTTTAAAGTTGTCATTATAAGGAAATAACGAATGTCATTTACTGCACCTGTCAGAGCTTTTATTGTTATGGCTGGTGTGTGCGTCCGTGATGGTGTGAGACTGTGAGCACGCATACACACCCAAAACAAACACAGAATTCAGTTGGGAAAATTCTGGAGCCTTGCTTTATCTTCAGAAAAACCAGACCAGGCTTGCCCCAACACTGACCTTTGTACACTGTTAGAAGGAAGCTTTTCATCTCTTCAGAACACACTAATTAACACTAATGCTGCACAAAGTTGTCGTTAGTCTTTCGGCTGCTCCCGTCAAGAGTTGCCACAGCGGACCAAACGATCTGCACACATCTCGTTCCAGGTTTTATGCCGGATGTCTTTTTTTGATGCAACCCTCCCATTTTATCCGGGCTTGGGACCGGGACAGCTTCCAGTGGCTGGGGTTTAGGCATTGGCTGGGAATCGAACCCGGGCCTTCAGCATGGCAGGCGAGAAACCTCCCACTGAGCCACCAATACCCACAATCACTGTTCAGCAGCACATTCCCATCTCAACTAAAGGTGGTGCACATGGCAGCCGTTCCAGTGCTCCACAGCCGTTGATTTCATATTGTGAAAACAAACCTGCATCTGAACACTGCATGTCCTTGTATCCCCTTTTTATTTATTTTTTTTAACTGTGTGTGGGTATGTGTTGCCCGAAATAAGAAATACACACATGGACGTTATAAAAACTTGCATGCCTGTTATTATGATGATTAGAAACTCCACAAACAGGAAGAGTTGTCGAGAAATAAAGACTGAAAGGAATGTCGTTATACTCTGGCAATAACAAGTTTGTCAGGTTTCAGGGTACTTTGGGCACCGCCGATTAATGGTTAGACCAGAAACGAATGAAAACGTTAACCTGAAAGTTAAGGAACATGCTGAATCACCGACCCAAGGGTTAATCTCATGTTACTTGATATCACGTTGTTATTTTGCATTACTTTTATGCTTAAATAGCAGTTTCGAGTTATTGTGTAATTATACGTAATTATAGGTAATACGTTTTTTTTTGTGTAAATCTGTGTATTTCTACACTGGACAGAATATTAGCGACACAAGGTAAATGTTAACAGTAAATGTAGCCTGAAAGGGAGTGTTTAACCACATCATTATGACATTTGCCCTTTTGTATGTTATTATAAGCTTATAGAAGCGAGGAATGTTTCATGCAAAAAGGCAGAATGCACCAGAACAAGAGAGAAATTTTTTTAACATGAAAAGAAAATGATCTTAACTTTCATTCAGATGAAACTTGGCCAATTTGGATTTTACATGAAAAGATGTAAACCCAAAAAAGTGTATTATTCTAAAATGCAAAATTAAGATATTGCGGCTTGAATTTGACATGGTTACGGACACTACAGATTTTTTGCCTTTTAAGCTTTTTACCAAAAACAATTTAAGCATCGATTTTTACAGGTCATATGTTTCTCGAAGCGTACATCAATTTTAGTATTAATACTCATAATGAATTATGGTTAATTTGCATTTTAAATTATTATAGTTTGAAGTGAGCACATAAAATTATCTCCCAAACGGCTGAAGTTGAAATGTTTATGGAAGCAGCATTGGTCACTACACTATTGCATAAACTTTAGAGGTAGCTTCTTTGGCGCACACATTTTCATTTCGTTAATGCTTTGGCCATCTCTAAGGGTGGTGTTGGGGTGAGTTTTCATCCAGATGATCTGCAGTTCAATAAATATCTGGGGAATCCTTTAAATTAGTCTCATCTCCTTTTGACCCTTTTGCTTATTCACGCAGTTCTTAAAATTAAATGATTATTAATTAAATATCATTTTTCTTTGTCCTTTTAGAAACATTTTCCCCTCCAACCTGGTGTCTGCTGCTTTTCAATCTGTAAGTCTCTCACACACACACACACACACACACACACACACACACACACACACCTGTGTTGCGCAGTATTAAAAAGTACTGCACTATTAAAGCTTTAAAAATAGAACTATTTTTGCTGATTGTGCAGGCATCTAAAGATCATGAGTTCGAATTCCGCTTCAGCCATCTGTAGCCAGTAGCTCTCGGAGGGGGGGGGGGGGGGCTTAGCCCATCATGTGCGTTTTTTGCTTTATTCCCACCCTAACTGTGGGGGTAAATCAGTTCAAGAAGTTTGTGTCTGGGCAAGAAGTCTGTGATGGCCTTCGCCCTCTCTGCTAAATTCTGAGCATCAGTTGGATTTTATTTGTCCAAAAGAGCTCGGAGCGGAACCTGAAGGAACTTTTATAACCTTGAAGAAAAGGAAGTTATTTAACTATTCCCTTAAGCATAAAATTCCATTATTATCCAAGACCTCCTACCTGATATTGATTAGGTCCCTCTGTTTACCAAAAACAGTAATGCTCTGTGTGTTCTGACGCCTTTCTATCAGAACCAACATTAACCTTTCCATCACTTTGACCTATACTAGTGCTTCTATTGGCTGGGATTACACAGCCCAGCCTTTACTTCCCCAGCGGGATGCTTTACTGTTGGTGTGACTGATGGTAGCGCTCACCTTTCCTTTTCTGGACAAGCTTCTCCCACAAAGATGGCCCAAACAATCAGATTCATCAGAGGACGTGACTTTACCCCTGTCCTCAGTTGTCCAATACCTTGTCCTGTACCTTTTGCAGAATATCAGTCTGTCACTGAGAGAGGCTTCTTTGCTGCCCTTCTTGAAATGTATGAAGGTGAACGCTACCATCAGTCCTGTGTCATGCCAACAGTAAAGCATCCTGAGACCATTCATGTGTAGGGTTGCTTCTCAGGCCAAGGGACAAGGCTCACTCACAATTTTTCCTAAGAACACAGCCATGAATAAAGAATGGTACAAAAACATCCTCCGAGAGCAACTCCTCCCAACTGTCCAAAAACGGTTTGATGATGAACAATGCCTTTTCCAGTATGATGGGGTACCTTTTAATAAGACAAAATTGATAAGGAACAAAACATTTGAACTGTGTCCTCAGTCCTTGTTCCAACTGGGAACTTGAGGTCAGTCCTCAAGAGGCAGGTGAACAAACAAAAACGCCCAAATTCTGACAAGCTGCCATCAGTCAGGATGTGGACCAGTAGTTAGTTGATTGACAGCATACCAGGGTGAATTGCAGAGGTTTTTGAAAAAGAAGGGTCAACACTGCAAATATTGCCTCTTGAGAATTTAAAGCTTAGGAAATGCTTGTAAATATTTGGTGTTTTCCGTTTCCCGCAGTATGCTACTGGTTACAAGTTTGTGAAGTTGAACCATACCAACATAACTACAGAAAAGGTAGGTTCTTGTTTTTTAAAGACAAACTGTGTTATAAATAGTTTGTGCAGGGAATGTAGCTCATGTGTGTACTCGTGTTCAGGTTCCAGTGGGTACAGATGTGGACGGTATGAACATTCTGGGCCTCATCGTGTTCGCTATGGCTTTTGGCGTGGCCTTGAGGAAACTGGGAGCGGAAGGGGAGATCCTAATAAAGTTCTTTAACTCCTTCAACGAGGCTACCATGGTGCTCGTGTCCTGGATCATGTGGTAAATATTAACCCAAGCTACATGAAAATGTATTCCTATACTGTGTATTTAGTTGATATAATGTTAATTTTGGTAATGTTATTTTGAGAGTAGTTATTTGAATCCTGAGTTTTTGTGATGTTCTGTAGGTACGCGCCGCTGGGTATCATGTTCTTGGTGGCTGCCAAGATTGTCGAGATGGAGGATGTGGGCTCACTGTTTGCCAGCTTGGGAAAGTATATCGCCTGCTGCGTGATTGGTCATGCAGTGCATGGCCTGGTCGTCTTACCACTAATTTACTTTGTGATAACTCGGAAGAACCCCTACACTTTTCTCATGGGCCTGATCACCGCTTTGGCGACCGCTTTCGGAACCTCGTCCAGGTAAGAACTCAAGAAGCCTTCAGCCTGAAACAACGGACCTTCTTCAATGATATTTCAGTTAGATACTCTCATGCAGTTTCTTTGTTTTGTGACTCAACAACCTTAATTCAATTGTTGAATTCACAGAAGCAACTGTGTTTCATACTCTGTAAAATATGATGGTCCAGTCATCATTGTCAATTTCACAGGTCCATATTTTATTTGTTTGTTAATACAATGGCGGCACAATGGATTAGTGGCTTGCACTGTCGCCTTGCACCTCCAGGGTCCGGGTTTGATTCCTTGCCAGGTTTAATTCCCGTCTCTGTTTGCATGTTTACTCTGGGTACTCTGGTTTCCTCCTACAGTCCAAAGACATGTGGGTTAGGTTAATTGGCATGTAGGTTAGGTTAATTGGTGTGCCCTGCGATGGTTTGGCACCCTGACCAGGTTGTACCCCGCCTTGTGCTTTCGGTCTCCTGGGATAGGCTCCAGGCCCCCCGTGACCCTGAATACAGAAGTAAGCGTTATATATAGCGGTATAATTAAGAGTGAGTGAGTGTTAATACAATATGACGGCACGGTGGCTTAGTGGTTAGCATTGTCGCCTTGCACCTCCAGGTCCGGGTTCAATTCCCGCCCTCTGTGTGCATGGAGTTTGCATTTTCTCCCTGTGCTTGGTGGGTTTCCTCAGGCTACTCCGGTTTCCTCCAGTCCAAAGTCATGCAGATTTGGTTAATTGGCGTTCCCCAAAGCCCCCCCCCCCGTAGTGTGTGTGCGTAGATGGATTGGCACCCCATCCAGGATGTGCCGCAAGTCTCCTGGGATGGGCTCCAGGCGCCCTGTGGCCCTGTATACAGGATGAAGTGGTGCATATGAGTGAGTGTGTGAGAGTAAATGGAGAAGATAGTAAAAGACCCAGCACACTGATTCATTTGGATTTATAATGTATCTAATAATTTTAGATTATCGTGAAGTTTTTTCTTTGTTCCCCTTAACTTAATACAAAAAGTGAAACTCTCATATATTCTAGAATTCACTGCATGTTTTTTTAATTTTATTTATTTAATACTTTTTATTTTGATGGTTACAGCTTACAGCTCACGAAAAGTAAAGTAACCGGACCCGTCCCCATCCTTAGCGATCGCTGGGATGGTTGTATCATCTGTGTATTTAGTGATTACAGTGTTGTCCATGGTGATGACGTAATGTTCTGCTGTAGTCCAGGTGTTGAACTTTAGGGTCATGGCTACTGCGTTGTCAACAGATCTATTGGGGAGGTATGCACACTAAAAAAAGGCTCGATGGTATCTGGGACAACCAGCTTCATGGCAAGTCCAAAGTCAATGCCATCTACCAGGAAATTTTTACAACAGTCCTACTGATGAGAAGTGCGGAGATGCTGATTTCCAGCAGGACGTGGCCTACCACTAACTGCTTTGCTGACCATGATATTACTGTATTCAATTGGCCATCCAACTGGCCTGACCTGACCCCCATAGAGAGTATGTGGAGTATTGTCCACAGGAATATGATCTAACAATAATAGATGGGCTGAGGGCCGCTATCAAAGCAATCTGGTCTTCAATAATGCAACAGCAGTTCCACAGGCTGATCGCCACCGTGCCGCGCCGCATTGTTGCAGTACCGTGTACTAAAGGAACCCAGACCAATGATCAAGCTTTAAGGCGAAATGAAAAACAAAAAAACGGCTTGAAAAAGGCTTTTCTCTTCATGTGCAGTTCCATTTAAATAATAATAAAAATTACGAAAAAGAACATATTTTTTGAGATGCACTGTGTATTTGTGTTTGTAGTTCTGCAACACTACCTTTGATGATGAAGTGTGTCGAAGAGAACAACGGCGTATCCAAGCAAATCAGTCGCTTCATCCTTCCCATCGGTGCCACCGTCAACATGGATGGAGCCGCTTGCTTCCAGTGTGTGGCTGCTGTCTTTATTGCACAGTTAAATAACGTTTCGCTCAACTTTGTCCAAGTTATCACCATACTGTGAGTGCAGTCATCCAATCACTCTAATTATAATTGGGTAATACAAGCTATGAATCAGTGTAAGCTTTTCTTTTTCTTCCCTTCATATCGTTGCTTTCCTCTTTCAGGGTGACTGCTACGGCGTCAAGTGTGGGTGCCGCAGGGATCCCTGCTGGAGGTGTGCTGACGCTCGCCATCATCCTGGAGGCAGTGGGATTGCCAACTAATGACCTGTCGCTCATCCTGGCTGTCGACTGGCTTGTGTGAGTAAAACGTGCAGACGGACAAAGCTGACAAGTGTTGCGGCTGATTTTTATTTATTTTCACGTCATACGTATAATAGAGAAAATGTGTGTGAAAGAAGCTACTTCTGAAGTCTATGTGACATGGAAGTGACCAATCTTGAGTCCCTAAAAATTTCAAGTTGTGAACTTCAGCAGTTTTGCAGAGATGATTTTATATAGATTTTTTTTTTTTTAAATATAGCGATCTAACTTTTTATCTAAAATTTTATATTGATGATTTATATACATCTGGCTTTTTTTTTTATTATTCTTTTGATTTTGGTCACTTTTTTAAATTGTTAAAAAAAATTTTTTTTTTTATATAGATCTGCCTTTTTATATAGATGATTTTATAGCGATGCTTTAAAAAAATGGCCATTTAGTCATTTTGGAGAATTTTTTTTTTTTTTTTTTTTTTTTTAATCTGGCTTGATTTAAAAAATATATATATATATATTTTAGTGATTCTTTTTATGATTTTTTAAAAATGATTCATGTAGAGCTGACTTTTTATATACGGTATATATGATCTAATATAAATTATTTCTAAAAATGGTCATTGAGTCTTTTTGGAGAGATGATTTTAAATGCGCCCCAAAAATCTTTTCAGCGTTATACTGTCTCGCTTAAACAATAATGAGTTAAAATGCAAATTATTCATATTTGTTCCTGAGTATTGATATCAAAATTGGTATAAGCTTCTAGAAGCGTATGAACTGTAGCAATAGTTGCGGTCTTTTGGTAAAAGCTTAAAAAGCAAAAAATTTGTAGTGTCTGTGACCATGTCGAATTTATGTTGCAATATCTTAACAATGAAGCATTTTGGAATAATACACTTTTTCAGGTTGATGGTTTTTCATGTTAAATCTAAATGGGCCACGTTCAATCTGAATGACAATTAAGATCATAAAGATTTGAATTAAAAAGAAATTATGGACACTACAGTACATAAAAGAGCATGAAATTGTATTTAGCAAATGTGTTTCTTTTGATAAAAAATAGAAATGTGTATGCGTATTTACAAAAAAACAAAAGTTTGGATAAGGAAATTAAGAAGCATTAAGTATTATGAAAAATGGTGTTATGATCCTATCTGAAAATTTTCATCTGGATGAGACCAATACGATGTTTTGACTGATACACATTCCGTAAACACTTACTGTTTGTGATTTACAAGAAAGGATGGGGGTTATATGTAAAATTGGGTGAAATATTACGCCGTTTTCTTTTTTACATGGAATAATTTCCCCCCGATTTTTCTGCTTTAGAGATCGCACCTGTACGGTCATCAATGTGGAAGGCGACGCTTTCGGAGCCGGGCTGCTGCAGTACTTTACCGATCGTACCAGCAAGAAGGAGGAGGTGGAGCTGAGCGATGTCCAAACGACAGACGCCCAGGATCCACCGAGACCTGAGCGATCTCCTCTACTCAAGAAACGTGGCGAATTGGAAATGCCTGGTTCTCACCGCTCGGAAGAAGAGTCTGTAATGTAGACGAAGAAACGGTTCGATTCATTCGTGCATCTAGTTCATAGTGAAGCTCTCTCTTCTAGAGTTAGAGGTGTGCAACCTTCTCAACAATGAGCACGTATATGGCGGTAGATTTTTATTCCAAACCCAGTTGGACCTATGACTTTGGCTTTGCTGAAACTGAAGCCTCTGTGGCCGTTATCACCCATTCGTGAATAAGGTACAATACTCCTCTTCTACGGGAAAAATGTAGGATTTGACGAAGAAATTTCACAATATATAATTTAACTATGCACCTCTAAGGTCCTTTATGGCCTTTCAGGACAGGAGCTTTAAATGTACTGTATATGAAACTAAGCCAAGGATTGGTTCATCGGTTGTTCTGTAGTCCAAGCTATTTATTTTTTTCTCATTGGTAGGGGATTTTAATTTAAATTTAATTTTTTTTTTTTTCTTCCAAGTTTTATTCATTTAGTGAGGTTAAAGGCTGGTCCTAGGTTTAAAATCCTTAATCGGTCCTCAGTTTGATGCCTTCGGATATTTATACAGCTAAACTACCAAAAGATTCTTGCATTCTTTTTAAATTCTTCGATCGTATTCAAAGTGTGAAGAATTATGCATGTGCTCGAAAGCCATAGCAAATATTTTCATTTCTGTTTTTACGTTTTTGATAAAAAAAAAAATAAAAAAAAAGAGTCTCAATTTTGGTGTGAAATCTTTAACGTGATCTGCCTGGACAAGTAGTTTGTAAAACTGCAAACTGTAACGTTTTTATCTATCCATCATCACTCCTGAGTCACTCCTTGACTCGTCGTATGACAATCCTCTACTTAATCAGGTATTTTCACGTCTCAGGTCTCTTACGGATTTGCTTTTAGTATTGCGTTAGAATACTGATTAAAAAAAAATAATAATTATACGAATGAAGATGCTGTGATTGTACTCTTTTTTTTTTTTTTTTAAATAAGAGTAAAAAAAAAAAACAGTCTGTAAGAACATACCATGCAGTTACTGAGTTTCATAATCATTCTTAAATTGGATGAAATTTAAATGTTCATTTGGGTTTATTTATTCATCCCATGTCTGCTCATTTGTATGCTGTTTTTCCTACGTACTGATTTAAAAAAAAAAAAAAAAAAGAATCTAAATGTAGCATTTGTTTGGTGCTAGGTATACAAACACGATTTAAAAAAAAGAATAAGAAAACTTTGGTTACATTTTGTGTTATTTTAGTGTCATGACCATTGAGTAGATGAGTATCTACTGTATGCGGGCGGTTAAAGACTTTATCATTCCAGCCGGAGGTCACTCAGTAGAGTACGGTTGTGTTGCGTGTGCTTGTTGGGGGGGGGAACAAAAAGAATGTGTGTTGAATATCCAGACTGTACTCCTACCATTCCTTTTAATAAAGTCTTTTTGTAATGATATTCTGATTTACGTTTGTTTTATTGTACAATATTTTTAAGGATGTAGATGTAGTTATATGCTGATTATTAGATCAATGATGAATAATCTGTACAAAAATCCACTTTACTGTGGTGATGCAGTATTGGTATTTGTGTGTGTGAATATAAATTTGCAGGGGATGAATCTAGTTTCCTAAGGTAATTACCTTGTATGTCCTATGAACTGCATAAAAGTGCGGGGGGGCATTTTTATTACATCGTACACATTTTTCTTATCATTGCATAACATGTTTAAATATCATTTAGGAAATAATATATTTTGCTATTTTGATTTTCATATCTGATGATGCACGATTACATGATTTTTGTAAGCCGTAATTATGGTGGGGGGGGGGGGGGGGGTTGAGGTTTGAAATATTTTTACGTTACAGATAATGAATCTAAAATTGCTCCTCTTTCATTATAATAAAAAAAAAAAAACTTTCCTAGAGACATAGTGTGTGTGTGTGTGTGTGTGTGTGTGTGTGTGTGTATATATGTATATATATACACACACACACACACACACTGTATATATACTGTATGTATGTGTATATATATATATATATATATATATATATATATATATATATATATATACACTGTATGTCTCTAGGAAAGTTTTTTTATTTTTTTATTATTATATATATATATATATAATATAAAATGAGCTGTAAAGGGATGTCTCCATAAGTAAATCCCTGGAGAATAAGCCAACATCCTGCTTGACAAACAAGCTTTCTATAAATTAATGAAATTCTAAGTAACTTAAAACTTTTTGTACTAGACTTCGATTATAAACACCTTAAAAAGCTGGAAATCTATTAAGAAAATGCAAATGTGTTAGTGCTTTTTATTCAGGAAAAAAAAGTTGTCTCAGTTTGGAGGAGGGGACATGGCTGACATCTCCATCAGAGATACACGGACTGGCCTGTAAGCAAATACAAGTAAACGGGAACTGCATTTTTTTTCCCCCCTCGAAGCATGCATGCGTTCACGTTGCATTCAAATGCAAACGTGTTGGTGTTACATGTGCAAAATGAGTTTTTTTGCACAGGTGCGACTTTTGTGATTTTACTTGCCATTATCTAAATACAGTACATGTTGATAATTTTGATTACTTTTTTTTTTTAAACACCATTAAAAAATTGCATATGGAAATCTATTGCCTACAGGTATGTATGTGGTTTGAATTGTACATGTATAGTGTACACTCTGAATATACGTAGAGCCGTGGACAAAGATTTTGAGAATGACACAAATATTAATTCTCAAAAAGTCTGCTGCTTCAGTGTTTTTAGATTTTTTTTTTTTCTTGTCAGATATTACTTCGGTATACTGATGTATAATTACAAGCATTTCATAAGTGTCAAAGGCTTTTATTGACAATTACATTAGGCATGCTGTCAATCAAATCTGTCCCACATCCTGACTGATAGCAGCCCATTCTTGCATAATCAATACTTAAAATTTGTCAGAATTTGTTTTTGTTTATATATTGTTTATATATAGTATATTTGTCCTAAAAATGATCCATGAAAACTCTTCAATCAGACATTCCAGGGACAGAGTGGATTTTTTCCCCTGAGGTCAGATGGGAAGAATAATAAAAAACAAAACAAAAACATACATACATACAAACATATGCCATGTTATAATTCATTTTAATGTCGGCACTTTAGATTTGACATTAAAACATTTTTGTTTCAATTGCAGGTGACGCAGTGATAGTCGCACCCTAAAAGCTGTAAAATGTAATATTAATATACACCTGACATAATTACACCTGAAATAAAAACATTGACAAAACACATTCCAGAAGTTGAGCTGACGACACATGTAGACACTGTTTCATTAAGTTCACCTTGAATCCACTGAAATTATTTTCTCTGCAAGTGCATGTTATTAGTACTGAACACTAGCTCCTTTCATGGAATCCCACGCAGAGGCATGCATGCAAACGCATGTAGAGATAGCAAATTCATATCTTTGAATGCTGCTTCCTCCTGACTGAGGGTAATAATGCACAGGATGATTGCTTCATGAGTTTGGATCTGGTTTAATGGATGTTTTTTGGGAGGGCGGGGGTGGTTTCGCTTTTTCACACGTTGCGGTGGGGAGGACATGAAAAAGTGATTGACCTGATAATAGTTAAAGAGGTGGATCTGTCTTTCTGTGCTACTGATTGATTGTTGTTTGAAGGACTGTTGTATGTGTCAAAAAGGATTGAACAAAATTATATATGTAGTGGTACCTCGGCATATAAAATTAATCCATCCTGTAGGCGAGTTCTTAAGACGGGAATTTGTATTGGGAAGTACATTTTCCCATAGGAAACAATGTACTGTAATTGCTAATTACATAATAATATAATCCACCAAAAATAAGAATTTAATCTGCTCCAGAGGCGAGTTCTTAAAGAGAAGATTGAAATTTCATGAAATAAAAAGAATATTGTGAAATGCAATTTTCCCATAGGAAATTATATAATAGATTTATATATAGCGCTGTCAATATTAATGCTATTTTTTAAACGCAAATTAATCATATGACCAAGTTTGACCCTAATGGCTTCTCATAACTGCATGTTTATCCAGCTGTGCGAGATAATGGCATGTTTTAAGCAGGATAATAATTTGACCGAGGGAACATCATCTTGTGGTGAATGGAAAGTCTCATTAAAAAAAAGCTTCCAGATGGAGGTTTGGATAAAACCAAAGTTTTGTGCTTGAACTACCTTTGAGGAGAACCATTTTCCCAAGAACACTGTATCCCACTGAAAAGGCTCGAAATGTGAGGCCATTGGCAGAAGCTACTTTTTTGCACCATAACTTAACCATAACTGCCCCAGTGAACCTCCACACCTAATCTTTGGCAAATGGCAACTGCCCTCATTCACTCTGGGCGTGTTAAACAGAAGTCACTTTGCTGAAGCATGTGCTAGCCAATTTCTTGAAGTTAAAAAGGAGATAACAGACATGGTTATAGGAACAGACAGGGCTCACGATGTGATTGCTTCTGCAATTAATCTACAAATTGAGAGATTTTAATTTAACATTCATTAAATGTTCGAGATATTATAAAACTGCATAATTAGTTTCCTCTAACCAGTTTGCCATGCATTTATTTAGTCCACATTACACATTTATAATACAAGTAAATCTGAGTATTTATGACCTCAATTAACTAGATGATTTTTTTAATCGATTGACAGCACTAATACAGTAGGTGTAGAAAAGAATCACCCTCTTTAAAAGAATCAATTTTAGTTGCTTTGCAGCCTGAAATAAAGACAGACCGCTTTTGTAAATTTTAACATTCAAGTGACAGATATAACACCATGTCAGAAAAAAATATATAAGTAAATAAAAAACAATCACCGAGTTGAAAAAGGATCACCCCTCTCCTAAAATTATGTGTAACCTCAATCAGGTGAGGCTTATCACCTTCTCAATTGCAAACAAAGCCATCTGACTTTCAACTGTGACCGGCTGCGGTCATTTTGATTAGCTTAGCATAAAAAAAAAACTGGTAGTGCAACTATCTTTTTGAAGCAAACTATCAACTATGTGTGGCAAGGCCCTGTCCAAGATCTCTGGGGTAAAGTTGTGCACAGGCACAAGTCAGGAGATGGATACAAAAAAAAAAAAATCAAAAGTTTTATCACTGTCTAGAAGCACAGTGAAGTATATTATTAAGAAGTCGAAAGTAAGTCGAAAGGATCAGGACATCGCTCCAATCTGAATAAAAGAGCCAGGCGGAAACTGATCAGAGAGGCTACCAAGAGGCCCACAGCAACTCTGAAGCAGTTGCAAGAACTTATGACAGATAAGAGTGGTCGTTGTGTTCATGTGACAATAATGTAACAAATTCTGTCCCAATAATTGCATGGGAGGGTTGCAAGAAAAGCATGTCACAACTGAGCTTTGCAAAAATGCATCTTGAAGATTCTGAGGCCACATGGAAAAAGGTCTTATGGCTGGATGACTAAAATGTAATTATTTGGCCAAAACACCAAACGATATGTCTGACAGAAATCCAGTACAGCTCAGCATCCAAATAACACCATTCCTTCAATAAAGTATAGGAGGTAGCAAGGACTGGAGCACTTGTCAGAATAGAAAGATGAGGCGAAATACCGTCAAATTCTTGAGGAAAATCTGCTGGCCTCTGTCAGAAAGTTGCCAACATGACAATAATCCAAAGCACACAGCAAAACTGACCACACAGAGGTTGAAGTCACAGTAGGTGAATGTCCTTGCATGGCCTACTCAGAGCCCGATCCACAAACAGTCACCATCAAGTGTAACTCAACTTGAACAGTTCTGCAAAGAAGAGTGGGCAAATATTGTATAATTATATATAACAAAATAATGGCATAAGGGGTGATTTTTTTTCCCTCTATTTTTTCTGACATGTTGGTGCTTTGGTGAACAGCTTTCACTTGGATGTTAAAAGTTACACTAAATAAATACAGTGTCTGTGTTTATTTCAGACGGCAAAACAACAAAATGTGGTCATTTTAAAGAGGGTGATTCATTTCGATACTCACTGTGTATACACACACACACACACACACACACACACACACACATACACACACACATACCTGTACGTGTGCATAATACTAATATCTTGACACCAGATAGCCATTACTGGGACAAAAATCCCACAAAATGTGATAAATGCATCCTGACATGCAACTTGACATGTCGAGTAAACAGGAAATTGTATTTTCGTTTTCCGATTTTTAAATTACATTTGCACTTTTTTGGTTCACATAATTATTATTAATGGTAAAATGTTAAAAGGTAAATAAAGCAATGTGTTTTAAGGGCCAAACTGTCTTCTTTGATTTAAGACTTTAATGACTAACATTAAAGGAATTCACATTAAAGAATTTACATGAAAAAGTTTGAAAAGTTTGAAAGTTTTAAATAATTTATTAGTGGTTATTTAATTTGAATATGACACTACTATATTGTGGTAGACAGCTACACAATACTTCTATCAAGGTTAAAAACTGAACATATTCGAACAATACTGGCAATTGTTTTTGCTATACACTGAAGACATTTGGTTTCAAGATCAAACTATGCATATGAGACTCAGATGATAGATCATGAGAGTTTTTTTTTTTTAGAATGCAGTTATTACAAATCAAGAAATATGCAAATAAGCTTATTGTAATAACTTAATTTGAGAATGTGTTCCATTACAGTGGTTTCATGTATTAATTTGTTTAACAGATCATGATGTACATATTAGAAAATGACAGCTGAAATTCTGTTTTCTTATATAAATTTTTTGATCGTATACCCAAATGTCTACAAGTACATACCACAACAAAAGAACTGGTGCTTCAAAACATTCAGCGGGAACAGTATATAACCTTCCAATCAACACATTAACTTTTCAGACGTTTTTTGTTAGGATTGGGATACTGTGGGTTCTCGATCACTCCTTCTCCAAACTTGAGCTCCAGGAAGGCACGGTGGTTGTTGGGTCCATAAGCAGTGGTACCAGCAAATGGCATGGGGACCAGTGGCTGCAGGAAGTGCTCAGGAAATTCTACATCCTGTTTGTGGTCAGTCCATGTGTCCTTGGTCATAATTCCATTTCGAGAGTAGAAAGGCCATAGATCAACATGCAGATGATTGGACTCACTGTACTGAATACGGTAGAAGTCTCCCTCAACTGCCCGCTCCCATACATACCCACTGGCATCCACCAGGGACCCTGAGTCAAGGTTCTTAAGGTATTCACAGTTGGGCACATCCTCCTGGTAGATACCCAAGTCAACATCATAGTCCCAAGGTATAATATCTTGATGTCTGGCTGCTCCTAACAAACTACCCCCTTCCAACCAGTAGCGCACACCGGAACTCTCCAGAATATTAATGACATGCTTTGTAGTTTCCCGGAGAGCACGCAAGCAGCAAGGTGGAGTCCATCGGTCTAAATAGAGGTACTCCGGTGTGTCATCGTGCACTGTGCCAAAGCATCGTGATGTCTCCTTGCTGCAGCCAAACCACTGGTCCCTCCCATCAGCCCATACCAAGTGCTTAATGCCAAAGTTTCTCATTAGTTTACTGGTAGCCTCTTTCAGATGATAGTCTGCCTTCCACTGGTTGTGTGCAGAGCTAAAGAGGGGCCTGTGCTTGGAAGGAAATGAAGGTCCCTCCACAAGTTTTACCTTCCAGCCTCTAAGTGCAGTCTGAATAAACAGTGCAGACAGCAGCGGGCGTGCAAGTGGGACTGATAGGTTGAAAAGGTCCTTAGCCCGAATAAGAATGACAGCATCACCAAACAAAGCAGTACACAGACTGTCACCATTCCCAAAAGCCTCAAGCGAGTATTTAGCTGTCCATTCCTTGAGGTTCACTTGCAACTGCAAGCACTGGACAGAAGCACGGGTTAGCACTGGAGCTGCAACCAGGCGCACTGGGCCATCTCCCTCAACCTTCAAAACATGAACAAGCCTCTCAAGGTCCCAGTGTTGCTCAAATTCAACACCATCAGGCACAAGCAGCACAAACTCAGATTGCACATGGGTTTCTGGACGATGTATTTGGGGAGGATTTTGAGGACTAGGGGACAGTACCAGTAAATGAGCATTCTCAGGCAGTGTAAGAGGAGGGTAAGGCATCGTATCCGCTATAATCAGGATATGTAGCTCTGGCATGTGGTGCAGGAAGGACTGGGCCACATCTCCTACATAGTTCTCAAAGTCTTCAAATTCACGGAGGATGACTGTTATATGAGAATGTTGTATACTCCCCTCTAGGCCTCCTACTCTGTTGTCCCTGGTCAGAGCCCCTGGGCCTGGCCCTGATTGGAAGGCTTTTTTTATGCCTTTCCCCTGCACACGTCGTTTCTCCATCATCTGTTGCTGGGCCTGGGATACATAATACAGGATCACCAAGTTCAGCAAAATGGCTCCTGTTAACAGGGCCTGGCAGAAACTGATTCGCATGATGACTATAAAGGCTTGATGTACGTTTATAACGGGATAACCTATTGCTTTTTTGGATGGAATCGTTCCCCTTCCCTGATGACAGCATGTGCACTGTAATGAAGGCAGACCACATTAGAGCCTTATAGGCAACAAAGCAGGGCAAAATCCAAATGGGTCAAATATAGAGCTTGCCAAGTTTAGTGCAGCTGGGGTAATGCTCCCAGCCAAGAACATCAGGATACCATCTGGTAGGACACCGCCTGGTATCTTACAAATTATCCAGTATGGATGCCATTGCTTTCAGGCAGAAGTTGAAAGAGCTATTGAGTCTGCAAAACTGTACCCATGGAAATATCTACAGTGCTCACAGTGTGGCATCTCTGGCTCTTCTTAAGTGGTGATTAGAGGCCCTTTAGCCTCGGCTCATCCTGAGATGTCTAATGCAATCACTGGAAAACAAATAAATACACCACATTATTACTTTTAAAGACACTCAGGAGTTATATCACATTCAAATCCAATAATCTCCGATTTCAATTAACCAAGAGCTCTGTTAGATTCCAAAGATTAGATTGGATGATCATAGATTTAAACAATCATAAATGATAATACGTGATAAGAGTGACAGTATTAATTTTATAATCTCTACAACACCAAAGACGGATGTATAACGGGGTAGGCAGCATACTTGCAAATATATACAACACCAGCCAAAGAATTATACTCACCAAACTCGTTAACCTGCTGCATTTATGTTAATTCGAGCCAATTTTAACCATTTATAGATTCTTATTATTTAAATTCTTGTAGCCAATCACGAGTCATTTTCTCCACAGGTACAGGTAAATTTCACACAGGTAAGTTATAATCAAAAGACGTTTAGCTTATGTAGTTAGCACTAGCTAAGCATACATAGTGTACATATTGTATCTACATAACTAATGGGAACTAATCTGCATTCACAGCATTATTCATATGTTTCATACAACGTATTACCTTAATGAATTATGGAAAACTACCTCAGCTCTGAATCAGTTCATTATTTGTGCAATGCTGAAGTAAATGTGTAACGTTTGCTGTACCAGTGGGAGAGTAAATACAATGGGTAAGAGAAGGCCAGTGTAACCTTCAAGTTGAGATTAAAACGCAATAAATACTTGCATAATATGGATTTGTACAAGAGATGTAGTAGCACTAAGAGGGCTAATGACTTTGTACCCACCCTTCCTCCTCACAAGACACATCATTGTACACTTTTTTTAACCATTGTATTTGCTCTCCCACTGGAACAGGAAAATTGAGACATCAACAGCACAACAGAAAACCATTCCAGGTGACTACCTCATAAATCTGATGAGCAAATGCCATGAGTGTGCCAAGCTGGCCTCAACGCTAAATGTAGTTACTTAGGACAATCCAAAATCTACAGCACTTTTAAGGACAGTCTCTGGCAGATTTACAATATGGTGATATTTACAGTGATCTCATCAGGGAATTTAATGTTAAACTTTTATTTTATTAAAATCAAATTTGGGCAGAACATCAGCGTAATTTACATTCTGTTATTACATACCATACCATATTATTATACCAGTTTCTGATCTATTTTTCTCCCTGCCTTGGCATCTACTTGTGACTGTTATCTGTGCTGTCTGGGTGTAACTGCAGTCACTGCACATGTGCTCACACCAGTGTTTTTGGCTTTTAGCATGTATGATTAAACCGATGTGATAAGAAAAATAGATCAAATTTAAGCTTTGTCTAGTGATGTTATAGCTGATACCAAAGCACGTGTTTGAGTTGAACAAGAACTTTTTGAGTACACCAGCATAATCTGGTGTGCTGTGTAAAAACGGAACTGCCTCAACCCCTAATCTTCTTTTTCCCCTGATATTGTCCCTAATTTAGTCATAGCCAATTCCCACGCATCATTACGGCACTTCCCCATTTAGGCTACAATTACCAGTCAGGGAGGGCCGAAGACCATCAGGTGTTTCCTCAGAGCCACATGACGCCAGCCAACTGCATTTTTGAACTGCTGGCACCGTTGCGAGTGTCGTAACACACTCTAGGACTATCCGCTCCTTCCACTTGTGTGAGCTTACAGACGCCCATGAATGGCTTTAGAGCCATGGTTGATGTGAGAGCACAGAGTGCCTCCCATTCCTTCCCTCTGAGAGCGATTCTAAATAAAAATTGGTAAACTTTGACCCCAATGGCTATGCCAATCATCCCTCTCTAGGCTCCTGGCAGCGGAAGGCTACTGTACAGCATCACCCGGGATTCCAGTACCACCATCATACTGACTACCCTTCCACCCCCTTACATGAAAGCTCTTCCCAAATTTAACCCTGCATGTACTCTAAATTAGTAAACACAACACAAGTGCATTGCGTATAATGGATATTTATTTTGAACATTTATTTCATGATTATGCCACCTGAGAAGTGAAACATGGCACCAGTGATCTGCTCATCTTTGACCAGGACTATCCTTCACCTATCCTTATAATCACAAACCTATTTTCTTTTGTCAGTGAGAAACTAATAGGGCTGTCTTCCAGGTTTTTGGCTTTGTATGTTGTAGCATTCTGTCACCGAATTGAAAAATGTTTCATCACTTGTGCTATTGCAAGAATCCTGGCTACTGAACACTACTGGACTGCCAGTGTGGGAGAATGGCATGTTACCTCAAACACTCCAGGGAAATAGTGCCCCTGATTGTGATGTCAGACCCGATGTTAAAACTAAGGCCATCATTTTGTCTGACATTCTGTCTGCAATTTTTCAATTCGGTGACAGGATTGAAAAATGGTCCCTTTTTGGTTTTGGTATATATGAAAAATCAAACTTATATTTAATTCTTATTGATTATTCAGACCATATTCAATATTGCATTATTTAATCATAACATTTGGCTAATAGAATTTATGGTGATCGAGCACAGAAATTAGAATGATATGTTTTTTTGTTGTTTTTTTGGCGGGATAAACAGTTTTTAATGATTGTGAATAACGTTAGGAGCACTGGCGACCCTTTCAGCTGCCATCTGGAACCCTGCTGGATGAAGAAAAGGATGAGAAATCAGATGAGAAATCAGACTGCCAGAAGTGAATCGAGGCCAAGCTGTGACGTCGTCTTCTTCTTTGTTGTTTAACGGCGGTGGGAATCGTGTAGGTTGGTTACTCGACTGCCAACCGTAGGTCTCAATCTCCTTCATCTTCCTGGCCTCTTAAAGACAATTTTCCCGAACAGCCTTCCTTAAAACATCTGATGCATCCTTCCCTGATCTTGTATTGACTTGTTCTGTGTCTTGAACTCTTTGTCTGCTTCATCCAGTATTTCCACACCCACTTTCTTCTCAAAACGTTTGCCTTTCAGTACCACTCAGCATGTAGTTGGAGTTCTGTAGTAGGTTGCGTCACCACCACTTATAGAGCTGTCTTCTCACCTTCCCTGACCTTTAAAGCCAACTTTCCAGTCCAGTCATCCTCAAAAACAACATTAAATACTGCACTCTAAAAGACTTTTAACACTCTCCATAGTTCTTGGAGCTGTGCCACCAAATCTAACCTCTCCTGCATGAGTGCAATACATGCTCAACAGTCTCACTTTCCTGGCATTAAGCTGTGACGTCAACAGCAAGCACTCCATATAAAGTAAGGCATCTATGGTCTCATATTTCATAACAGACCTTCATTAATCAACTATTCAGCGTTTCACAAATCCCAATTCTGTAAAGACTTTTAATATACTTAAAATACATTGCCTAGACTGCTGAACTTCTTCTTATTTATACCTCTTAGTCTAGTTAATTCTGCGGAAATGTATATTTTTTCACTCGCTCACTCATCATCTATACTGCTTTATCCTGTATACAGGGTCGCAGGGGCCCGAAGCCTATCCCAGGCGTCCTGCCTAAGTCTCCAGGGATAAGGCTTCAGGCCCCTGCGACCCTATGTACAGGATAAAGTACAACCTGGATAATGTGGCAATCAATTTGGAAATGCCATTTAGCCTAATTTACATGTCCTGGAACTGCGGGAGGAAACCAGATCACCCGGAAGAAACCCACCAAGCACAGAGAGAACACGCAAACTCCATGCACACAGATGACGATATGGGAATTGAAACAGGTTGCTGTAGTTGCAAGGCGACAGTGCGATCTAACCACTATACACTACCACCGTGCTGCCCGTAAAGACTCTTAACTAATTTCAAATATACAATTGCCTAGACTGCTGAACCTCTTTGTTAATTCTGCTGAAATATATTTTAATTTACACCTGTCTATACCACATTATCCTGTATACAGTGTTGTGGGGGGGGGCCTGGATTCTATCCCAGCAGACTGAGGGCATGAGGCGGGGTACATTTGCACGTGCACTTTGTTTTCTCTTTTTGTATAGGAATAGATAGTTTTCGGTTGACTTAAAAAAAAAAAAAGAAGTAAAATCTGTCATATTTGAGCTAGTCAGCTAATTAGGTCTCTTAGTTAGCTAGTTCACTCAAACACTCATCATCTATACCGCTTAATAGCGGTCATGGGGGGCCTGGAGCCTATCCCAGGAGACTTAGGGCACATGGCAGGGTACAACCTGGACAGGGACCCTGGCGGTGCAAGGCGACAGTGCTAAGCACTACACCATCGTGCTAGTTAGCTAGCTAGTTCTGGTAATTTGTGTTGTAAATTTATGTTGTTAAATTGATGTTGCTTGTATGTAGCACCTTGGTCCTGGAGGAACGTTTTTTTCGTTCCACTGTGTGAAATGGCAATAAAAGCCGACTTGACTTGACACCCTGGGTGGGTGCCAATCCTTCGCAAGGCACACTCATGCCAATTAACCTAATCTGCATGTCTTTGGATGGTGGGAGGAAACCGGAGTACCTGGAGGAAACGCACGGGGAGAACATGCAAACTCCATGCATACAGACCACGAGGCGGGAATTGAACCTGGACCCTTGAGGTGCAAGACGACCACTTAGTTAACCACTAAGCCACTGTGCCACCCTTATATGTACATATATATCAGAAAATGTTACTTAAAATGTTAAATAAATTAAACTTTATGGGCTTACCACAGGGGGTGTGATTGTCAGGTGACCAAATACAAAAGCCAGGTGGCTGGACAGGTGTTGATCAAAAAGAAATACCACAAGAAAGAAAAAAAGAAACAAAAGAACAAAACCGCAGGACAGTAAACACCCAGAGACCCCCAAGTAATAAAGAAGACAATGACTTACCAGCTGGAAAGGACCAGCTTGGGTTTTAACACCTGCTCACACCAAGCTGTGCATGTCCTTAAACGGTATCGAACATGTCACGACTGCCATCTAAAGCGCACTAAAGCGAGGTGTGATGCGTTCGAAGGGAAAGCCATATGAATCAAATGACCACAAGCTAAAAAATAAGAGAAATTACGATATTTAGATGTTATACAGAGGCACCGCCTAGCAGATTCCCCTCGAGATTCCGTGACAGAATCTTGGCAAACACGTTGCAATGCAAAAATAAACGAACGCACGCTTGATTATTAACGGTTGCGCTCTTATATACATGTATATGGAAATATGTATATTGTCATTGTTATTATAGTATGAAGCATGCGCTGATCAATAGAGGTCGGATAAAACGCTAATCGCTCCGAACCAGTATTTTAAACCTGGTAACGCAGACCTTAAATATTGTATGCCTTTATCATTAAACTGTGCCGGATTATATCCGTTTGTGGATCAGCAGCGGAATCTCAGCGGGGATCTCAATTTGGCAGGAAGCATCCCGATATGGTACGCTGTCATGGCTGCGGTCCGTTCTGACGCGATGTTTACACTGTTTCTGGGAATACTGTGCCTGTTAATGCGTTATTTCATAAACCAGCACCAATAAGACAAGATAATATTATTAATTAATATTATAGTTATCACAACATTGTAAATAGGAGTTAGGCTACATTGAACATTTTTCCCATTTTGGTAAGAAAAAACAAAACAAAAAAACGTTTAAAGCTCAGAGGATGTATTTTGAAGTAAACAGGTTTAATCAGCACAACAAACAAACAACAAAACAACCCCCTTTTGCCCCAGTCTAACCGCCCCGCTCAGGGTTTACACAGCACACACTTCCCGATATACAGTAGGAACATGCCGAGGATCACTATTTCGCAAAGCCTTCCGAGAAAGAATGGAGACGTGTTTGGATGAGCGTTAGTGACGGGGTGCCTCTGCACTTTGTTTTCCTTTTCATCCTTACCAAAAAAAAATTTTAAAAAACGACTTTTTTTCTTTCTTTTTTTTTTACGCTATAATGGACGCGGATTTATCAGGTGGAACTGGCGGAGGAACAAATCCGAGCCATGTGGGCAGCGGCACCGGGAGAAATGCGAACGGGCCGACCGTGTCTGTAACCGCGCTTGCAGCCGGGGCGATGCCTGCACCGTTCCATCCGCGGGAACAGCAGGAGGGAGACGCAGTGGGCCTGTCGCTACCGGGGATCTTACATTTTATCCAGTTCGAATGGGGACGTTTCCAGGCCGAAAAATTTCGATGGGAAGCCGAGAGAGATGAACTCAGGGTAAGGAAAGTTTACACGCTTACAAACCTTCCGTTTGTGTCTGTTAGTTCACGGTTTTTTCCCCCCCTTCTTTTTGTTCTTTCTTTCTACCTGGGCTGCCTGACAATGTCTACACGCTTTAGGTTTGATCATCGATTACACGTCTGAGATATTTATTTGAACCTTTTTGACCACTGATCAGCCATAACATTATGACCACCTGCTTTATATTGAATAGATCACTCTTTTGCACCCATAACAGTAGTGACCTGTGTGTTCTGACACTTTTACATCTACACCAGATATAGTCTATTGGATCTGACTACACAAGCCTTGATCACACTTGACCCTGCTTCCAGTTCACCGGATTTCCTTCTTTGGATCACTTTTGGTATGTCCTGACCGCTGCATCTCAGGAACATCACACAAGAGCTGCAGTTTGGAAGTTGACTCTGACCCAGTGCTCTAGAAATCACAATTTGGCCCTTACCACACTCACTCAAGTCCTTATGCTTAGACTTTTTTTTCTGATTCCAGTACATCAACTTCAGGAAAAAAACAAAAAGGTTCACCTGCTGCCTAATATATCTCAGCCACCATTGTAACGGTATATTGAGGAAATCTTGCGGGATGTTCCCCGGCTGCAGGGGTCAGGACCTACCAAAAGTGAACCAGGAAAAGCGGGGTCATGTATGGCCAAGGCTCACTGATGCACATGGGGAGCGAAGGCCGGCCCGCTTAGTCCGATCCAGTAGAAGAGTTAGCGTAGATCAAGTTGATGAAAAAGGTTAATGCTGGAAAAGTGTCAGAACAAACGATGCGTTACTGTTATGATGACAGAAAAGGGAAAAGGGAAAAGGGGGGGTGTTGACCTACTCAGTGGTCATAATGTTATGGCGGATCATTGTATCCCTCTCATAAGCTATGGAAACAAATCATGTTACTACTATTCACACCATTATGGGGTTTATTGTAGATACATGACATTTTTACACTGTCTTATTATCCTGTCAGTGTTTAGTTGATCCAGACCAGATACTGGGAACACTGGGGATAACGTAGGAGACCCTGCATTGGATGCCTATTTATTCCAATACGATAAATTGAATTCAGCAGAGATTACTAAATTATATGCATTTTTTAAAATTGTGTTTTTACAAATGGAATCTTATAATTTTTTTAAACAACTTTTTTCCCCCTCATCATTATTATTTTTATTAACGAAAAAAAAAAGATGCCATGAACTAAATCCTGAATGGGAGAATTAGTTCCTTAATTAAATGTTTCATTAAATAAGTAAAAATTTGAAATTGATGCATATATTTAAACATTTTTATTTAAATGTTTAATTATTTCATGATCTTTTTCTTTCATAATTGACACTATTTTATTTCAAGATCACTCGTTGAAATATACAATGGATATAGTGACAAGCTTTCAGTGGATTGTTTGAGAAAGGAGGCTGTAAAATTGATGGTGTCAAGTTTCAAGTTTGTATTACTGAAAACTTTTTTTTTTTTTAATTATCCAAATTCCTATGACAAAATATGTTTTTTTTTTTTGTCAGGACCCAAACATTGCTTAATTTCTCCCAAATATTCTGACTAATCATCTCCATTTCAAGTTTAAACAAGACAGGAGACCTGGCTATCTGTTTTGATACGAGGTATGTGGGCGGTGTGCAAAACTAAACGTGCATTAAGGAGAGACAGAAGTAGTTTTTGCTGAATCATATGTCTCCACTGTAGAAACCCCATTATAGTCTATGGAGTGATGTATATAAAAAAAAATTTGCTGCGAATTCAGGGTCATTTTTGAAGAAGTTTTAGGAGCATTATTTTTGATTTACATGAGTTTTGGAGTAGTGTATTTTTCCAATCTAACAAAAACATGCGAGCTATTACGCAGGGGAGCAAAGCGGTTTATGAGAATCCTCATAACTTGAAAAAGGTGCATTTTGCACCCAGACTGAGATTTTCATTATGAGACTTGGCTGAAGGTTTTACTACACGCTTAGTGGGAGGCATGTGGAATTGAGGGTGACCTAGCCGTCTAGTCCCAAAATCAAGAAAACCATTGGCCGGACGGACTCCTATATTTATTATAGAATAATAATAGCATAAGTCATATAGGTGGATGGAGGGTTTTTTGGCTACATTTGGCTTCTGTAGGCATCTGCAAATTCCACTTTTGAGAACGAAACACATTTAAACATGCTTTCTACACTGCTCGTCCAAAAAAAGCCACATCATTGCCTGACCTCATAAATGCTCTACATAATGAATAGACAGGAATTCCCTCAGAAACACTCCAAAATCTTGTGGACAGTCTAGCAAGAGGAGTGGAAGCTGTTATTGCTGCAAAAGCTGGACCCACTCTACATTGAAGTTTACATATAGATACACACACACACACACACACACGCAACATGTATTATGCCTATAGAAAGTGTGTGTGTGTGTATAAAAAGCCTTTAAATTTAGGAGCGAGTGTGACGAAGTTACCAAAAGAACTCGTATTCTCCAGCATCCTCAGTAAAACCTAACAGCTGTTTTACTTAGAATACTGCACACATCTGTATCGAACACTACCGCTTATGTTCAAGCAAAGCGTTTTAACCCCACGAAATATTGACCGTTTATTGATTTTTATTACTTAGTGCTTTTTGTAGAAGTTTCTTTCAATGTAGAAATGTTTTCAAAAGCATCATTGCATATGGCTTTTGTTTGGATGTTCCCACGACTTTTGCACAGTACTGTAAATAAAACAGCTGTTAGGTTTTACTGAGCACGCTGGAGAATACGAGTCCTTTTGGTAACTTTGTCACACTCGCTCCTTTCTATTTTCATGCAAAACATTTTTCCCACCTCAAAACTGGTCTGTCATGTAATATGTCGCTTTCTTTACAGTCATGCAAATATTCTTCTGTAATGTTATTTATTCATTAATTGTAGTGTATCTTTGTAGGGAATGGTCTTGTACATATATAATTTTATTTGCATTATTAACAAAATTTGCACTACAGATAACATGTGTGCCTAAGACTTTTGCACAGTACTATATATCTCATTTTCAAGAATCTCAGACTTCACACTACAATAGTACATGCTATTATTGTGCACATGTCTTTGGTGACCTTATTCATAGTTTTTTTCCCCCTTCACACACGCACAGTCTAGCTGAGCTCTGCTTGGTTTGTGTGCCACTCTTCACACCTATGCACACACACTGATCCCTTTCTTTATTATCTCCTAGCATGTCACTGAAACACATCTGATTCATAGTTCTTCCTTACCATACATTCTCCCTTATCGTGTCCCCATTCACAAACCCAGCAGCAAATAGGAGATCACTGAGTGAGTGACTGGGTTAGTATACACAGCACATGGAAAGTTAGAGAGAGCAAAAATCGGGAGGGTAAATTCATAACAGTGCATGGGTATCCCAGTGCAGCCTGGGGCTTAAATTACTTCACACAATAAAGCATTTAAGAAACAATAATAAACAATGTGGTGTAGTGGTTAGCACTGTCGCCTTGCACCTCCAGGGTCCGGGTTCGAGTCCCGTCTCTGTGTGCATGGAGTTTGCATTTTCTCCCTGTGCCTGGTGGGTTTCCTCCAGGTAATCTGGTTTCCTCCCACACTCCAAAGATATGCAGATTAGGCATATTTGGCATTCCTAAATTGCCCGTAGTGTGTAAATGAGTGTAAATGTGTGTGCCCTGTGATGGATTGGCACCCTATCCAAGGTGTACACTGCCTCGTGCCCTAAGCCTTCTGGGACAGGCTCCAGGCCCCCCGTGACCCTGAATACAGGATAAAGCAGTATAGACGATGAGTGAGTGGGTGTGTAAACACAATTTTTTTGCCCAGATGTGCAGTCATACTGTATGTGGAGTTGCACTATGTTACTACAAGTTTGAGAAAGTAGTAAATTGAGCCTTTGAGGCTTGTGCACTCTGAATATACACTGGTCTTGCCTTTGTCCATGCAGCTTTTTCAGGTTGATTGGTTGTAATTCCACTATAATAATAATAATAATAATAATAATAATAATTATTATTATTATTATTATTATTTGTAATTTTTTTTATTGCCGTTATATTTTATCTGAATATATCTGGTGGTCGGGTGGCACGGTGGCTTAGCACTGTCGCCTTGCACCTCCAGGGTCGGGGGTTCGGTTCCCAGGTCTGTTTGCATGGATCTGAGACCTAAACTATTCTACTTTTTTCTTCTTCTTTTTTTTTTTTTTCTTTTTTCTTTTTTTTACTGATTTCAGGCACAGGTGGCATTTCTGCAGGGAGAGAGGAAAGGGCAAGAGAGCATGAAGCAAGATCTTGTCAGGCGGATCAAAATGCTGGAGTATGCCCTTAAACAAGAAAGGTAAGCTCAGGCGAAAAAAAATCACTCACACACTTGCATAACCGGCTCACGTATACAGACAGTATTCATGGCCAGATTTGGGAACAGAGCTCCAGAATGGTTGGGCCTTCCTAAACATGATCATATCCTATATATGAAATTTTTTAGAAATATTCGACTGAATAAATACTAAATAAATACTAAATAAATACACATGGTATGTGTATAAGCCTAAACAAATGGTGTATTCATTTGTTTTTGGTTTTTACCTTTTGTTGCAATGTTGGGCACTGGGCATGAGACTAGGAGGATGGTAACTACTCTTGTTTATAAGTGAGCTAATAGGCTATTAGATTCATTTTACATTCAGGTAGCAAAAGAGCCTTTCAGGAGCAAGTGAAAAGAATTATGATGGTGCATTCAGTGTAAGTAATGTGAAATGATATTTATCTGACAGCCGTTCTGTAATAAGTTTCCAAGAAAGTACAATTTTCTGTTTTCACGAGAATATTTTTTTCTGTTTAAAAAAAACAAAAAAAAAAAACAAGTATTTTCAGCAGTTGACTGAGCATATAATGTTTACTTACATGAATCTCACGATAGGGAAGCAGAGCTGACTTTTTCTTTTTTTTTTTTTTTCCTTTTTTACACAGCAGTGATAATTATTATGATTAGCCTCAAGGTACAGAGCTGTGTGTATTGATCCAATGTTTGAATACGTAGATTGAAATACATACTCTGTGCTTGTGATAAAAGTACTATTCGTGTTGTTGATGTAGCAATGTGGTTAAACTCGGATTCCATTTCAATATTGGTTTTTGTATCCCTAGGGCGAAATATCAGAAATTGAAGACTGGTGCTGATCAGAGCCCAGAGAAGAAGCCTGACACTAAGAGTGAACCAAGTAACTTTTTTTTTTTCTATAAAAAACATACACATATCTTTTTCGTTATACATACTGTATAATACAGAACATGTGTGTGTGGCCACTTCTGAACATGGAAGTGATCAATCCTGTTTCCCTAAAAATTTCAGGTTCCTAACCTCAGCTGTTTTGGAGAAACGATTTTGTATGTGCGGCAAAAATGGCCATTTTTCAGCGTTATACTGTCTCGCTTCAAACAATAAAAAGCTAATTATTCATATGAGTATTGATGCTAAAATTTGCGTAAGCTTCAAGAAGCATATAATCTGTGAAAAATGTTTTTTTTTTGTTGGTAAAAGCAAAAAAAATCTGTAGTGTCCGTAACCATGTCAAAATCATATCTTGGCAATTTTGCATTTTAGAATAAAACACTTTTTCAGGTTTATGTCTTTTCATGTGAAATCTAAATTGGCCAAGTTTCATCTTAATGACAATTAAGATAAAATAAATAAATAAATAAAATAAATAAAAGATTACGGACACTACATACAACTGAATGAAATTGTATTTAGCAAATGTGTTTCTTTTTATCTGATAAAAATATAAATGTGTGCATATTTACCGAAAAAAAAAAAAAATTAAGCACGGATCGGGAGATAAGAAACTAGGGATGCTCCGATTGATGGGTCGCCGATCATAATCGGCCGATAAATGGCTTTGGGAAGTTTGATCGGCAGTCTCTATAATGGCCGATATAGAAAAGCCGATCAGATGACGCAAAACTCGCGGGACAATTTTTTTTTTTTTTTTTTTTTGCGCGCGCTGCTAAAATGGCTTCACCAGTCTGGCAATTATACGTGTTGTGTGAAAAAGACAATACATTAGCAATGTGCAACCTGTGTAACAAGACAATTCCACAAGGCGGGAAGCACCCAAAGCATTTTAACACCACGAACCTCATCAGACGTTTGGAGGTTAGTCACGTGAAGGAACACGAGCAGTTTTCAAAGTTGGCTCGCGCTAAGAGAGCGGGAGAGCTCGGCAACTCGCGCGCCGCCGCTCACTCAGCTGTCGGTAATTCCCCTATCTCACCTCAGCTCACCTTTCGCTCAGTGGCCGTAAGTTCGGTTCATCATGATTCACCGCGAGTTTTAGCGCTGTGATCACGTTTAACATTACGATTACGATCTAATTTTTTTGCCCGTCCTTGCAGAACGCGTCCTGCTTGTCTGTTATTTAATTTACTTTTATACAATCTACAGGAAAGTTGTATTTAATCAAGCTCTAAGCTGTTCCCAATTACTAACCAAGCGCAGGCTGCTCTGTTTTAAGTCGACGTGTTGCACATGTTGCTTCCCAATAAATACAGTTGTCAATTCATGATATTCTTCTTGTAATTTCAATACTTAATTTACATTGTTGTTAGATATAGTTTAATAAATAATGCCACATGATAAGGCTTGGAGTACACCCTGCAATCGGTGATCGGTATCGGCCGATACAGCTTCTAGTGATCAGAGATCGGTGATCGGCCCCAAAAATCCTGATAGGAGCACCCCTATAAGAAAGATCAAGTTTTATGAAAAATGAAATTGTGTTATATGATCTTACATTTTTAAAGCGGACACATTATACACCTTTTCCGCACATTATTACAACTTTCTGTAGCCTTAATGAGATGTCAGAGACCAGCTTTAGTCACAGTACCTCCCGGTTTACTCACCACAGCCTCATTCTCACCCTTTCTAAATAGCCCAGAATGCCAGGATTTTGTGTCTTGCTTGAATGCAAAGGAGCCACTTCTCACCTTGCCCCTCCTTGAGTATTGCCAAAATAAGAGAGGGACACCATGGCCCATCCCAACCATCGCCGGCAGCTCAGTACTACTCAGATGCGTCTTAAAATTAGTTCATCAAAATGAATTTTGTGGAGAACTCTGCATCTCTCAATCATCTGTCTGCAAGCAGATCTCAAGTACCCCACTATTGTGATATTGTGCGTGCGCACAAATATAGATAGGTAGAGTACTTAGTATTAATCCCAAAGTCTTCATTTTTATGACTCATTTTTTTAATTGAATTTATTTTTTTGTCTAATTTTTATATGCATAGAGGTGGCTTATAGTCATGGGTCCGATATCATTATGTCGTCTTAAACAACACTTTCTTTTTAGTAATTACTTCTGAATTGAGCCTGAACCAAAAGTGAGCTACAAATCTAACTGGCTTCTAATACAAGCCTGAATGCCGAAGCACTGCTTGGTGTGTGGAACAAGCGATTACACACACATTCCTACACTATGTACAGTAGTGATTCCTACATGTTGCACAAGACTTACCTTTTATGCTATCTGGTATTCTACCCCAGACCCCGGACGTTTGCTGATATTCTAAAGGAGAATAAGTGGAAATGTACAGTAAACTAGTTGTTTGATGAAAGATACTCCATCATAACTGTACTGTTCTTACAATTTTGTTATTGTAGGCTTTTCAGTTACTGATTGAGTTTTGTAGTGGTAACGTTATTTCCTCATGACTTCAGTCGAAAAACAAAATGGTGGATCTTCGGTAATGTCTGGGCCTGTTTGCCCAACCCATGGGTGGGGAAAATACACCGGTAAAAGCTGAGCAATTCTAACGAGAGCCAGGTCATGTGTACAAGGCGGATCAAAATCCGTTTGGCACACCAGATACCCAAATATACCTGAGCACACACTGAAAAAGTGAGGTTTCCCATAACAAGTCTTCTTTATGGCTGCATTCATATGGCTGCATGTTCCATGGTCAACCTTCCATGACTATGCTTCAATACCGAATCACACTTTGTGAACAGCCAGGCCTTTCAGCAGTGACCTCCTGTGTCTTACCCTTATTGTGGAAGGTGTCAATGATCATTATCTGAGCAGCTGCTTAGTCAACATGATTGTGGTAGCAAGTAGTGATGGGTCGTTCATGAACGATTCGTTCTCTTTGAACGAATCTTTAACGTGACTCAGAAGAACGAGTAGTCTCGGAGAGTGATTCGTTCATTTTTTTTTTACTGGGCGCACATGCGCAAATCATCGCGCAACCTCCCTCGGTTATGTACAGGAAACAGAATTGAACGGTTGTTCTCAATGAGTCTTCCAAGGCCCGAGTTCATTCTTTTGTCACGTGACTCCCATAGGCGCTATGAAGTGCAATAGATTCAACAGAACGAACGACTCAGACTGGAAGATATGATGCTGAGCTGCTCATTCTGTTTATAATATGTCCTTAGCTGCATTGTAATATTTTCATTACAGGAACTATAGCCAAAATATGTGTATGTAGACGTGTTGGGGGTCTGTTTATTGAAAATGTAACATTTTATTTTATTCTGGTAAAAAGAACGAAATGAACTAAATGACTCAAAAAGATTCATTCATTTTGATGAACGAGATTCAAAGAAGCGAGTCACTAAAATGACTCAAACTTGAATGAATAGTAACTTACTCAAACTCTAAATGGAATATTCTAATATTTTAAGATGGATTTTAATATTTCCCTTTATATGTAATGAATCTAGAGCATATTTTGTCTTTTGAATTAAATTAAATATATTAAACAGTTAATATATTTCATATTTATTCATTGAAATATTAAAACCTTTTCCATAATATTTATGTATATTTTTTGAGATGCACTATGCATAATAAAATGTGACGGCTGAACCGAAAGTAATGTAAAAAATTGGCATTTTTGAATTATTATTATTATTATTATTAATTGACTTCCTATTAATTAATTGTTACTATAGAGGAAGAGTGTGAACAATACATGTTAAAAATTTGGACTCTTCCTTCAGTGGATTTTATTTATTTCTTTATCTTGGTATCCTCTCACCAAGAGGTAGTCTCGAGAGGTAGTCATCCGGAAGGGTTTTCTTGAAGGACTTTTCATAGGTGTTGAGTACTCGTTGGCTGCTTTTCCTTCACAATGAAACTCATCCCTCAACCTCCTCAACTGGATTTAGATTGTGTGACTGTGGAGGCCAGGTCATCTGATTCAGCACTCCATCACTCTCTCTCTTGGACAAGTACCCCTTGCATAAGCCAGAGGTCTCTTTGGGGTTATTGTCCTGTTGGACAACAAATAAAGGTACCGCTAAAGGTACTGCAAACCAGATGGGATCTCATGTTACTGCAAAATCTTGTAGTCAAAATAGAGGGCCAGCATGCTTTCCACATCACCAACAGTGTCACCATCAAAACTCCATCACACCTCCTCCGCCATGCTTCACAGTGAGGACCACACATTCAGGAACCGTCTGTTCACCCTCTCTGCATCTGACAAAGACAGCAGTTGGAACTGAAAATCTCACATTTGGACTCATCAGACCAAAGGAGGTTTTTCCACTGAACTACTGTCCATTCCTTGTCTTTTCTGGCACAAGCAAGTCTCTTTTGCTTCATGTTCTTCCAAAGGTTTCTTTGCTGCAATTCGACCATTAAGGCCTGATTCACACAGTAACTTTTGAACGGTGGATGTTGAAATATGTCTGCCACACCGAGAAGCATTTATGTTGGCTCTATTCTGAAATTGAAATTATTTCTTTTTTTGGTCTAATCGTATTCTAATGAACTTATCCTCTGCAGCTGAGATAGCTCTTGGTCTTAATCTTCTGGGACGGTCCTCATGAGAGCCAGTTTCATCGTAGCGTCTGACGGTTTTGGTGGCTGCACCTGGTGATGCATTCAAAGTCCTTGAGATTTTTCGAATTGACCTTCTTTAATGACGGACTGTCTTTTCTCTTTAACTGAATGTTTCTTGCCATAATATGGATTTGTACGGTATATGTAAAGGCACTAATAGTCTCCTTTTCACAAGACGTCTAAGGTGGATTGAAACCATCCCAGGTGACTTCCTCGTGAATCTGATGAGGGAATACCATGAGTGTGCCAAGCTAAATGTAGCTAGGTAGCGTGTGTGTAGGCTGGTAGTACATGTGCTGTATGTTACATACAGTATGTTTATATGTTTAGAATGGTATTGCTTTGGTCATGTAAGTGTGAATTTTGTGTGATTTTTCAAAAAGCTACACCATCTCCCACAGTTATAGCACAAGGATAAATCAGCCTACAGTATTAGTATTTAGAATGGTCCGCGTGTCTTGGTATAATGTTATCTCAGCCTAATTTAGAATAGAAAAATATTACTACAGTATACTGCAAGTGCACCAGAGCAGGAAAAAATAGATATATCCAAGGGAAAGGCCTCACTGCCAACTACATAACCACATTGATTATAGCTTTACAATGACATAATCAAATAACGTCTTATCTGTACTTGTACTACATTACTGCTGGGGCGACTGCAATGGCTGTAACAGGGTGTAAATGTCCTTTTTCTTGGCTTTAATATTCTCCCAAAATCCACTCAGTTCACTCATGGCTGATAATAAATATTTTTAAATTGTACAAGGGTGAGTCAAAAATTATGCGCAGTCTGGCTGTAGAATACATTTTAATTGCCTCTTAGAAAAGACAAATACATAATTTTTCAACATCTGCTTGCTTTTCAGTACACTTTGTCCATCTATCAACAAGATTTCGTATTTCCCTCATTAAAAAAAGGTCACGAAAAGGCATCAGAAACTTTCAGGGGGCCAAACAGGTGAAAGTCGATAGTGTGAGCAAAAGTGTCAATTGACGAGCGCTGTCAATTGCTGAACCCGTTTCCTGGTGACGTTGCAATACTTGTAAGCATGAATGAATTTTCCAGCGAACGGTTGACTCTTGAACTGTTTCTCGGTCGGAGATTGGGGACGTTTCCGTTCAATGCTTTGCTGTTTGTGATAAATGCGTGTCTCGTCACCAGGAATGATTCTCTTTAAGAAACGTTCACCTTCTTTAAAGTATCAGTCCAAATTTTGATGGCACGATTAGTGAAAAGAAACGACCTGCTGTACAGAATCGATGCTGAGATGAGTGAGAGGGACTTAAATGCATTTAGTGGATTTTTGGAAAATGTTGAAGCCAAGCAAAGGATACGGAAAGCACAGGAATTAGAGTACTTAGCATCAGAGGTGGAAAGTAACAAATTACTAGTAGTATTTTTGTGTACTTCTACATTTTAAAGTAGTTTTTGTCTGTAATCTGTAATTTTACTTTTACTTAAGTATGTTTAGTTTAATTGTACTTCGCTCCATTTGAAATCATATTCGCTATTGAGTAAAAAATGAATGAATGAAAATGAAAAATAATTAAAAATAATGCTACGGAGAAGGAAAAAAATTGCACCCCGGAAACCACTGCACTGAGTGAGTGATTGATTGATTGATTGATTGATTGATTGATTGATTGATTGATTGATTGGAGAACAAGAGCGGTAAACTCACAAGAACGATGGAGACGGACAAAACAGATGGCAGTGATGCAGACCCAGCTGAAAGCGAAATGCCATCAAATTCTTATGACGCAAACCCCTGGCCGTTTTTTTCCCCTCCACCACCACTGTAGGGCGTTTGGTGCAATAGGGAGAAGGTTGCAATAATCATGTGGGAACCTGTCGTGTTTCTGTAGTGAGTCTGGTTAAGTCCCCTGTTTCTGTTTTCCATTGGAATTTACAGTATGAATTATGACATAAACTAAGCGGAGCACTTACGAATATGTATGACCAGACTCATGATATTCAACAATATTTGAAATGAAACATTCTTTGCTTACAACAAACTCAACACTTTTTAAAAAAAAATTGATTTCATTTCCTCCCAGTGACTCACTACAAAAATCACGATTTTTATATCAGCATGCATTTTAAAGTGGAGCACTCGACTATCGCCCGCCTGCCCGACTGACATTATCCTTCTTGTGCAGTTCCTAATGGACAAGAGGAATTCGACAGCGAGACAGCGAACCAAATGGCATGGAAGGACGGCCGACAATTGCTGCGCAAGTCTGTAATCTCTTTTTACTGTCGCAATAAGAAGCGATGATGGATATTTTTCTGAGCATTTCATTGTAATATGCAGGTACCTGGAGGAGGTGGGTTATTCGGACACTATACTGAACATGCGTTCTAAACGAGTGAAGTCTCTTCTGGGTAGCTGTAGCCCGGAGATAAATGGGCCTCTGCCACAAGGTCCGTCCCCAGAACCCAAACCCAGTGGAGGAAGAGACTCTCTACTTGTACGCCAGATAGAGGAGCAGATCAAAAGGTGAGCGTAAGATCTGTAACATCTCTAACGGCAAGATCCTACAGTAGATCTAATTTACGCCTAGCCTCTAAAGGCTTTCATAACCTTTTCTACAGATAATCTGAGGACGTTTATACAAAAATAGCTGTAAGATATTAGCAAGTTAAGTTTGATATAAAGTAATATACGAGTTCTTTTGCGTTGTCGTCTCAGATTGCAGCATTACAGTTGAGCACGTCTTTTTTTTTTTGTGTGTGTGTAAATTGCAGAAATGCTGGAAGAGAAGGTTCTACTGAGCACACTGGTAGGTCACTTCTGGATAAAATTCCTTTCCTGCGTAGCTGTGATGGTGAGGATGACAGTGATGAAGATGACGATTTCCAGGGAATAGCCACAGATTGCATCGATGGACCACATAAAAACAAAAAACCCAGAGGCAAGGTTAGACGGGCCATGAACACACACACACACACACACACACACACACACACACACACACACACACACACACACACACACACACACACACACTCACAGCGAGATCATACATTTAAAATAGTACCTGATTTCAACACTTTATAATGTACAAAAGCACCCAAAGAAAACTTTTTTTAAAAGAATAATTAGATATTATATATTTTTGTTCAGCCTTTTGGAGAGCCCATGGCCCCAGGCCTAGACCCTGAGGATGAAGAAGATGAGGATGATTCAGAAGATGCCCTCAGCGAATTTGATTTCCTAGGTTCAGGAGAAGAGGGCGAGGGGGCTGGCGAGGCGTGCATTTCAGGAGACGGCCGTGAGCTAGGTATGGAAATCTTTCAGAAATCGGAATCGAGAGACACGTTGTAGTAGGACTGAAAATGCATGAAGTGCACACAAAACGTGAAATAAACAAGAAAAAGTAATATGCAGTAATGGTCTGTCCATTGATGGTTTGTATGATGTCGTCAGGTCTGGTCTGACTTTTCTCAAAAATACAAGCGCCATCAGCTTAAAATGTTTCGATCAGCTGTGGGAAAATAGCATAAGAGTAGATCAAGAAGGACAATTAAATACAATTCCTGGCCCCAAAAAGGTCACCATTTCTTAATCGTGTCAGAGGAAAAATGGTCATGACAAAGATGTTCCTCTTTAGAAACATAGAAACGAAGAAAAATCGTGTCCATGTTTGTGGTGCCAAACCCGTGATAGTCTCCTAGTACCTAGACAATGCTTAATGTTGGACTTAAATCGGACTTACGAACGAGCTCTTGGAACGGAACTCGTTCGTATGTTGGGGACTTACTGCATTAGGAAATAAATGTTCCTTGATGTTCCAGTGCTTTTAGAGTGGTCTGTCTGCGTGTGTGTGTTTATTTATTTATTTATTTATTTTTATACTTTTGCTCAAATAAAAAGCTTTATAACGTTCTGGAATGCATTTTTGCATTGAACGAGTCGTGGAATGTGACCCTAATTACTGGTACTCACATTCCTTCAGTATGATGCATATCCCTTTGGCAGCAGTAATTCTTTCTGTTCTGGTTTTCATTCCTTTGTATTTTCAATGTTTGTTTCACACTGTAGGCTGCACACTCGGCTTCTCATCTGACGTCTTCATACTGGATACGGTTGGAGGAGGGGACATAAATCTTGGCGAGTTGGCCGACCTTACTGTCGCTAATGACTTCAACATTGATGTGAGTATTTTTTTATTTATTTTATTAAATTTTTTTAATTTTATATCGATAGAACTTTTACCAGCGGTCATTGTCTCAAAGCAGCTTTACAGAATCAAAAGAAAATTATGTAAATGAGTTGAGGGCGACGGTGGCAAGGAAAAACTCCCCGAGATGGCAATAGGAAAAAAAAAAAAAACTGTATACAGTATATTTATTCAGTATTGTTCTAGTAAGTAGAAAATAAATCCAAACTTGTGTCCAAACTTTCGACTGGTATATTTGGACTGTACATTCATCGCCAATTAGAGCCCAGTTCTGAATTCTAATGAACATTTGTGGCATGTCATGCTGTGCACCGGAATTTCTCTCAGATTTGATGCATTAGGAACTTTTTTTTTCAAGGAGAGTGGATTAAAAATGACGAATTATGACGTACTATATCGGTAGATAAAAAAAAAATAGTGCTGTAATATGAGCAAATGGCAAATATGACATGATTTGTTTAATTAATTAATTAATTAATTGATTGATTTTTTATGTTTCAATGCCTGTAAGAATTTTTTTTTTCCATCAAACTCTTTATAGCAACAGGACAGCCAGGAGGATTTTAAGAAGATTTGGAATCCACGCTTTACACTCCGAAGTCACTTTGATGCAATCCGGTCACTGAAGTTTCACCCCTCTCAGCCTGTGCTGCTGACGGCTTCAGAGGATGGAACACTAAAGCTCTGGAACCTGAACAAAACAATGCATTCAAAGAAGTAAGCTCCCACGCCTAACCTCTAAAGTCTTTCTATTAACTGAGTGAGACTGTGCACTCGTCAATGAGCAGAATTCACACCCAATCACGGCAACTGTTCATGATCTTCTATGAATGAAAATTTTAAAGGCATGCAATGTCTAAAAAGTGAGATCATCACACTGTCATACTGGATATCTGAGTGGAGGTGGCACGTCTTATTCCGTAAATCCAGTCTTGGGCTACCACGTCATATAAAGCTGTTGTTACAGTATTTCTCGGTGCAGTAGTACCTCGGTATACGAATTGAATCCATTCCGGAGACGAGTTCTTAATTCAAAATTTCATACTGCGAAACACATTTTCCCATAGGAAATAATGTAAATGCAGATCATCCGTTCCATCCACCCAAAAATGTTACTAAAATTACCAATTTCCATCCCTATAACCATATTTTTGCGTATTAACACAATCAAACCATTTGGGGAAAAAAACATCAATTAAGTAAAATCTGAAATAAATAGACATTAAAACTCGACCTTAATTTCTGATTCCTCTTGGCACCGACTGCTTTAAAAACCAAACTGCAAGCGGCTCCGCTTTCTCCTCGCTATCATCACTGATAAGATTCTTAGGACCCATGAATGAGTTTTGTACACCTCCTGGACTTACACGCCACTCAGTTGGCGCTCGGTTTAGCTCAATTAGAAAATACTTTGTGTGCCGAGGCCAATTTCTTACGAAATTTCAGTTCTTGAGGCGGAAATTCGTGAGGCGGGTAGATAGAAATCATATCTGATAAAAAAAAAAATTTTTTTAAATCAACTCAATTAAAAAATTAATTTAACATAAACTAATGCCTTTAATGTTGTTCATGGCTTTGGCCTCGGTCATGTTTAATTTCATATGCAAGCACACTTTGTGCGAATGGGTTTGTTTGTGTGTGTGTGTTGTGAGCAAACTCTCCCAGTTCTCTCTCTGCCCCAGGGCCCCTTCTAAAAGCAAAAACAGCACACGTCGGCTCTGGTTAATAACACACTGAGACTATCATGTGTTCCAGCCCCCTCGCTCCATCTACAGCCGGTGCTTAAACACGTCCCCTTCAGCAAATTCTACATTTTGCTGTGTTGTTTTTTTGACCAGATGCAAATCCCAGACTATACACGACAAACGGCGAGCCCCAGCAGGACCAGCTACAACTGCACGCATTTAACATTGCGATACATTTTCTATTTCCTATTTTCATAAGAGGTTGTTTTAGACTAATAGTTAAGAGGCGGATTTATTTCAGCTTTTATTTACGCTATCAGGTTTCAAGGGGTCAAAAGTTTATGAACTTAAACTAAATGCTTTAGGAACCTTCTGCAAGCTTCTTACAACGCTTTACTGGAATTTCTGCTCAATCCTCCTGACAAAAGTGGAGCAAATCGGTCAAAACTGTCGGCCTTGTGGCTCAGACATGCTGAGACATTTCAGGTCCGGGCTTTGTTATGACCACTCAAGGACACTATAATAATATAATTATTATTATAAGTTGTTATAATAATAATAATAACAACAACAAATTATTATTATTATTATTATAAGTTATTCATATTTTTGAGTATTGATAATAAAATTGATGTAAGCTTCTAGAAGGATATGACCTGTAAAATTGTTGCTTAAATTAAAGCGTTCTGTACAAAATTGATGATTAATGATTCTTTTTCCCAAATAAACAGTGGTTTAGTTTAAATGCTCCAAATTAGAAACACAGCTTATATTCTTTTTTTTTTTTTTTTGGATTTTCCCCCGATTTTCTCCCTAATTTAGTCGTGTCCAATTCCTCCCCGTCACTAGGGGGCTCCCACATTAAGGCTACTACTACCACTCAGCCGGGAGGGCCGAAGACTATCACGTGTTTCCTCCGAACCACGTGACTGCATCTTTTCGAACTGCTCGCTCGCGCACCGTTGGGGGCGGCGTAACACACTCGGAGGACAGCGCTATCCGCTCCCTCCGTTGCGCGAGCTCACAGACGCCCCTGACTGGCTGTAGAGCCGTGATTAATGTGGGAGCACTAAGTACCTCTCATCCCTCCCCTCTGAGAGAGCTCGGCCAATCAGCTCTCTCTAGACCTCCGGCTGCGAGAGGTTACAGCACCACCCGGGATTCGAACTAGCGAATCTCGGGTTCGCGAATCCCGATCTCCGGATGATAGGGCGAGTGCTTTAACCACTGCGCCACTCGGAGGCCACACAGCTTATATTCTAAACTATAGTTTATTTACTTATTCAGTTAAAATTGTCTTTTGTAATCTGGCCCGTAATTACTGTTCACACATACACACGTACCATTAAAATTCCAGGGCTACCTCAGTGCTTTGCATGAGAGACACTGTAGTGTCCGTAACCATGTTAAATCCATGTTGCAATATCTTAAGAATTCTGCATTTTAGAATAAAGCACTTTTTTCAGGTTTATGTCTTTTCATGTGAAATCAAAATTGGCCAAGTTTCATTTGAATGACGATTAATTGATTAGATCATTGAAAGGTTTGAGGTCAACATGGTTACGGACACTACATACTGTAAAAGGGCATGAAATCGGATTTCGTGCACGAAAAAGCAAAATTAACTCCAGATGTGGAACAATTTAGTGCCAAACAGAGTGTGACAATAAAAATCATCCAAGAAAAAGCTTATAAGATTGTTAACATGAGAGTATTCTTATTTTCTTCTTTCTTGCCGCTGTCAGGGGTGCAGCACTGGACGTTGAACCTATTTACACTTTCCGAGGACACAGGTACGTGCTCGATTCGGCTGTGGGCGTCAAATTTGTTTAGTGTTCGCATAAGATGTATTGTATTACATTGAATTTGAGACGATCAGATTTTAAGCAATGACAATTGTGTGTGTGTGTAGTGGAGCAGTCCTCTCTCTAGCCATGGGCGAGGAAGGGAAGTACTGCTACAGCGGAGGCTTGGATGGAAGCATACGTTGTTGGAAAAGTCCAGATCTTAATGTGGATCCTTATGACAACTATGGCAAGTCTACAGCATGGTTACAAACATCTAGATCCATGTATATTTGAAGACAGGGTTATTTTCCAGGGTTGGAGCTCAGCAGGTTTACATTCAGCTCATTGACTGCTGAGCTCTTTATTAATCCCAAAGGGAAATCGAAATCCCAAAGCACTGTATTTTTTTCAACTTAAACAGCACAAAGTTGACTTTTACAAGGCCTAGGTCTCCCAGGTCATGACTGTGTTGCATACGGTTTATCATAAAACTGTCTGTATTTATTTACTTTTTGCACTTCTATGAAAAACCGGCCAAACGTATGTAAGCCACCTGACCAGCATGTTTGAAATCCTGTTCAAAAGTTAAAGGTGTCCAGTCGGGTTTGGGGTCAGGGCGGGGTTCTGGTGGGATTCTGGCTTTTTGGTATGTTAACTTCATTTGACCAATTCAAGTATAATTGAATCATGTAAATGATGCTTTTAATTAGCGTTTGCTCAACAAATATACGACTGGACAAGATTTTGAAGTTTGTTTTGTGTCTTTTTTTCCCTCCCCCCCTTCACAGACCAAGGGGTTGAGAGTGCTGTGTTATTAGGACATGAGGATTCAGTGTGGGATCTGGCATATTCTTCCAACCTGACACGTCTGGCCTCCTGCTCAGCAGATGGCACCGTGCGTATCTGGGATGCCCAGAACTCCACGCCCTGCATAGCTGTTTTCAACAAAGGGAAAGGTGGGTGCGTTATCTCTGCCACCTACGTAGCTGTCTAGCACACACCCACGTGTCTGAGTAGAAGATAAATTATAATACAATTTGGGGAAAAATATGTATATTTTACTCTCATATGCCTAGCCACTCTTCCATTTTGGAATTTTAATGTGTAATAATATAATATAAATATATAATATGTAATATAATATAATAAATATATATACAGTACTGTGCAAAAGTCTTAGGCGCATCTATCTGTAGTACAAATTTTGTTATATAACTTTATTATGTCTGCATTATTATGTACAAGACCATTCCCTACATTAATGAATAAATAACACTACAGAAGATTACAAACAGCTGCGTATACTCCATATGTGATGAATATGTGATTTTTGTCCTTAAGTGCTGAAAAACAAAGCTTTCTGTACCACAGAACATGGAACTCCTACTTCCATCGCCTTTGGGAATGTAGACCTGTCCCAGGCTGTTGTGTCCTTTGACGGTGGTGAGACCGTCATCTATGACCTCAACACGGAGCAAAGCATCATGGTCCTCGAGACCCAGACAAAGGACGGTGAGTGGGATGAATAGAATCACTGTCTAGAAAAGTGACCGATTGATATATAAAATCAGAATTAAACAGTTTGTTAGCTAATCTTACATACTGAACCGTGTATACATTTGAGATTGACATTTGCGCGACTGCAGGTACCATACGGTATGTGCTGTAACTGGTACCAGTGTTGGTTGGTGCAATGTGTTCTGATTGTGTTCAAATTACAATATTTAAGAAAAATGTCCTTTTGATATCATTTACATGATTATAATAGACCATCATCATCATCATCATCATCTCATCCGTCCTTCTGAATAGTCTTCTGTTACGTGTTACAGCTTTCTAAACGTGCACATTAGCCAGACATTCTCTGTTTGCGTCTAATAATATGATACTCTGCAGGCAATCAGCTGATTAACAGCGTGGTCAGCCATCCGTCCCAGCCCATCTCGATCACTGCTCATGAGAACCGTACCATCCGCTTCATGGATAACAAGACAGGTGGGTTTATGGGAGAAAAAAAATGATCTTGTTATGTTGCTAATGACATTTTTGCACGGCAGCTTAAAGTACAAACACTATTCATTTTCCTGATGCATTCAGTAATGAAATAGAGAAGACATTTTATTCTACTGTGGAGAAGAGTGTGTAGAAATAGTTACAAGGTTAAAGCTAAAAATAAGCTGATCAGTGATATTATTATTATTATTATTATTATTTGAGGTTGAAGCCCACGTACATGTCTGTCTGTCTTTCTGTACGGCAGAACACTCTAACTTATGAATGCAAAGAAATCGCATTCTGTAAGGTTGAGAATCTCACGCCTTTGTTTACGCTAAGTTGTTCTTCTTTCATCGTCAGCCAAACGCACTCCCTGTTCGGCAATCGGCGTGTGAATCACAGAGGAGAAATCTAATAAAAGTAGATCGGATAAAGATGAAGTTTTGTCTTAATACGACTCCAGCGTGTTAAAATTCACTTATACCGCTTCAGTGCTGTTATTTCAGCCAAAGTGAAAGTATGAACTAATCCCAGTAACAATATTCAGTTTAGCCTTTCTAATTAACGCCTATTGCTGCAGGTGTTTGTTTGCATTGAGCGAGTACTGTAGCGCATTAGTAGCTTATTTTAAAGCAGATTATTAAATCCGGCACATAACTGTTCATCGCTTCTACTTAACCTTTTGATTTCACTTATGGTGCAGGTTAAACTTCAGGCAGATATCTATGTACTGCAAAAGTTTCATTAAATTCTGTCCAGACAGTTTGCGTGATGCTGTGACAGACGGGCAGAATTTTCCGAGACCGGTTTCATGTCCTCCAATTTGAACGAGCAAGTCCTGACCAACGTGCAGAGGAAACTTTTTGTTCACACTAATTTATCCAAAACAGCAAGATGGGGGTTTCAAATAATTGCTGTTAAATCTGAATTATTTGAATAACTTAAACACGGTTAAATGTGTATGATAAAAGTGGTAATCTACATACAAAATATTATCCTCCTACATTGTGTCCTCTGTAATTTAATTTTCCTTGCTTTTTGTCTACTTACCTGTACAGGGAAAGTGATTCACTCCATGGTGGCCCATCTAGATGCCGTCACCTGCCTTACCACTGACCCTAAAGGCAGTTATCTCATCTCTGGCAGTGAGTATTAAAAAAAATAAATTAAAAAAAATCATACTTCCCAAACTTTTTGAGCTGTGTTCAAATATCAGGCGTTAGTTAGAGGATATTTTAAACCTGCAGTAGAACACACTGCTCAAATGATTGGCCTGCATCGAGCAAAGCAAAGAAAACAAAACTAAGGTGAATGCTGAGATTACTAGAACTGGGTTCAGAATTAACCAATGCATCGTTCAATCCTGAAATTATAGTTTAGTAGTAGAAGTACAGGAAGAGCATGGTGTGACATGTAGGTAGAGGATTTTCTCTAAACGGCTGTGTAGCCATGAGGTAACCACCTGCTAGTGAGGTTTGGCAGTGGGTACGGTATGATGGCAGCATGTCAAAAGCATTTAGAATTGATGTGAAACAAAGGTTTGTCCTGGTGCCAAGCTTGTCTGGCGTCTACTATACTCTCCGGCTAAAGCACACCTTCAAGCCATCGACGCCATAAATGATTGCACGGTGTAAAAGATCATGTACTATAAATCTAAGTGTGGATTAGTGATGTGCTTCGTGCAGACTGAATATAAATTTGTTTGGCAAGTCGAATAGCTCGCAGCATAATCGCCGAGACCTGCAAGCTTGAAGCTGTAATCCACTTTATTATTGTAAACATTTATCGTTTTTACAATGATCAATATCTGAGATTATTTATTCATTTACTTATGCTGATAAAATGATACAATGTCGATGCAGCCACTTTGTGGTCACCGCGCCGTGGTCTCCAGCTACAGTACAGCATGTCCCACCCACGGCACCATCTGATCTGCACCAGTAACCACATATCAACCCCAAAGCATGCTACAGATGTTCAGAGTGTAACATTTTTGTGCAGACTGAAGCAGCGTCTGAACCATGTCTACCGCATGCATGTGCGTGTTTTTATTTATTTAGCCTTTTAATCAATTTATTAATTATTTTATATTAAAAAAAAAATCTGTTAACTTTATTAGAGATGCTGCTTGGAGCTTCCTTCACTAAGATAATGTTAAAAAGTTCTTTAAAGACTATGCAAAATATATAAAGCCATGTGTTGGTACATTCAACATTCAGCGGTTATACCTGTAAATAAACATTGCATACAGATTTATTATGAAGTAGAATATGTTAATTATGAAAGTTAGAATGCTAGTATGCATTTTTTTTAAAAACATATACGTAATGTGATGCTTGCACATGCATGCACTTTTTGAAAAAAAAAAATATATATATATATATATATTTTTTAAATCGTTCTAATGTCTGGGACATCTCATGCTGTTCTCAGACGTGTTCCCTGTTCTCTTAAAGTAGGTGTGTATGTAATTCTAGTGTTATTGTAAAAGAGTTTGTGTACTGTAGGATTTTGTATTCTAAATTTTCACACCAAACGGAAATGCGCGTCACGTTAAGGAGTCTCCACAGCGGACCGTCTGATCAGCACACAGCTTTATTTTTTTATGCACGTTTTACGCCAGTGTCCTTCCTGATGCAACCTGAAGTGGGTTTGGGACCGGCACTGCATGGCTGTAGTGTCTGGGTAGTACTGTATGGGGTAGCCCAGTGATGGCGGGGATCGAACACTGGATCCTCAGAACCTTAATTTAACACCCTAGGGGTACAGTATAGCCACCTGAGCCACCACTTCTCAATGGTTTTCAGTCCCCTTCACTATTAATAATCAGTATTGGCTGTAGCCTTGAAAAAAAAAAAAATCTAACGTTCTATGCTGTACTTTCATGACATCTTGTTAAATGTGGAGATGGATAAAAATGTTATGAAGATAGAACGTGAGTGCAGATTGCATGATTGTTACATCCCTGAAGAAAGCTCAAGAAACTTTGCGCACAGGTAAAATGTGCTGGGTATCAGGGTCTGGTCAAAGGCTGCTGTTCTTCATTTTATAGTTTAAAATGTTTTATTTTCTAATATTTTATGTTTTATAAGCTAAATAGAAAAAGCCTCTGTTATGCATCTTCTGAATTTCTCTGCAATGAATATACAGCATCATCTCTAACAAAGTATTTTACCGCGTCTCCACGCAGGCCACGACTGCTCCGTCCGCTTGTGGATGCTGGATAGTCACACGTGCGTGCAGGAGATCACAGCTCACAGGAAGAAGCATGACGAGGCCATCCACGACGTGGCTTTCCACCCTTCGCAGCCCCTTATCGCGAGCGCGGGAGCCGACTCCCTCGCCAAGATCTTCATTTGACCGGCCGTGTCTTCACAGCTAATTCTCAACCAACGTCGGTTAGTGTAAATAGGGCTTTTTCCGAACCGAAATATTTAACACCGAGGTTGGTATTTGAGCCTGGGATGCAGTACACCAATCGCACACTACAAACGTTCTTCCTGTAATTCTAGCAACAGTGATGCTGCACCAGTATAAAAATCGCAGGACGATACTGGTAGCGTAAAGATGAACTTATCGCGACATGTCCTCACCTGGCTGAAAACGAAAGATATGACTGTAAAGGGGAAAATGTAAACGGTTTATTACAGGACTCCTAAATTCTGAAATTCAGTATTCTTAAAATAATAATAATCGTAACAATAATACTATAAAAGGTAAAAAAGAAAGATGAAAACCAGCCATTTATAAACAATTAGCAGTTTGAAATACACAATGTTAATTTGAAACCAGAAGTTTACATACACTTAGGCTAAAATCATCATTATTATTATTTTTTTTCTCCCTAATTTAATTCAATTCAATTCAATTTTATTTGTATAGCGCTTTTAACAATTGACATTGTCGCAAAGCAGCTTTACACAATCAAAAGAACTAAGTTTGTAGTCATGTTAGTCGTTTCCAATTCCTCCCCGTCACTAGGGGGCACCCACATTAAGGCTACTACTACTACTACCACTCATCCGGGAGGCCCGAAGGCTATCACGTGTTTCCTCCGAACCACGTGACGCCAGCCGACCACGTCTTTTCGAACCGCTCGCTCGCGAATAAACACACTTAACCGTAACACGCTCCGAGGACAGCGCTATCTTTCCGCTTGCGCGAGCTCACAGACGCCCCTGATTGGCTGCAGAGCCGTGATTAATGTGGGAGCACGAAGTACCTCTTATCCCGCCCCTCTGAGAGAGCTCGGCCAATCAGCTCTCTCTAGACTTCCGGGTGCGAGCACTTTAACACTGCGCCACACGGAGGCCCAACTTTTTATTTATTTAACATAACCGTCCTACAAATTTCCATGTCTGTTCAGACATCATCTTTATCTTTAGCAATTTCTCCCAACATTTTGTTCATTCATAAATTATTTCACATCATCACAATTCCAGTGGGTCTAAAGTTTACATACACAAAGTTGACCGTGTCTGTAGCTGCCCATTAAAGCTCAGAGCATTTTAGCTCTGAGCTTTAATGGGCAGCTATATCTAGGATTGTGCAATATACAGTGACATCTCTTTTTCTTTCTTTTTTTTGGAACACAACATAGGCAATATGATGACCTGAATTTGATATCATTTTAACCGACTATACAAACATGACTGAGCAAAAAATGTCAAAATAGGTCACATTAGTGAAGAAATAGCACAGATGCACATGATCAGATCGGATCAGATTTTTTAAAATGGATATCTTTCCTTCTGTCTGACATATCTGAAAATCCAAATGAACAGTTTGATGTATGAAGATGTATATAATAATTATATAATTTAAAAAAAATTACCTATGCTGTTTTGGGGTTAATGAGTAGCTTGGAAGATTCCAGAAAATTATGTCATGGGTTGAGAAGCTTCTGACAGGCTAATTAACATCATTCGAGTCAAGTATTTTTGTTGATGTATTTTCAGACCTACCTTCAAACTCAGTGCCTCTGTTTATTTTTATTTATTTATTTATTTATTTTTGGATTTTTCCCAGATTTTCTCCCTAATTTAGTCGTGTCCAATTCCTCCCCGTCACTAGGGGGCTCCCACATTAAGGCTACTACTACCACTCAGCCGGGAGGGCCGAAGACTATCACGTGTTTCCTCCGAACCACGTGACGCCAGCCGACCGCATCTTTTCGAACTGCTCGCTCGCGCACCGTTGGGGGCAGAGTAACACACTCGGAGGACAGCGCGATCTGACTGGCTGTAGAGCCGTGATTAATGCGGGAGCACTAAGTACCTCTCATCCCTCCCCTCTGAGAGAGCTCGGCCAATCAGCTCTCTCTAGACCTCCGGCTGCGAGAGGTTACAGCACCACCCGGGATTCGAACTAGCGATCTCCGGATGATGGTGCCTCTGTTTGACACCACAGAGAAATCAGAAGTAATCAACCCAAGACCTCGGGAAAAGAAAAAAAAAAAAGTGGTCCTCCACAAGACTAGTTCTTCTTTAGGAACAATTTCCAAATCCTGAAATAAAAAAAGATATCACTTTTTGGAGAAATGATTAAACAAAAAATATAACGTTTGGCTGTAATGACCAGCGTTGTCTGGAGGAAAAAGGGTGATGCTTGCAAACCGAGGAACACCATCATACCTGTGAATCATGCGTGGCAGCATCATGATGTGGGGATGATTTGCTCCAGGAAGCATTCGCATCATGAGGAAAGATGATTAGATGGATATACAGTATTGAAGCCATCAGCCAGGAAGTTAAAGCTTGGTTGCCAATTGTTCTTCCAAAGTTGTGGCAAAATGACTTAAGGGCAGTAAAGTTGAGGTTTTGGTTTGGCCCAGACCTCAATCCAAAATAAGTAAATAAATAAATAAAATGTGGGCAGAACTTAAAAAGCACATGCGAGCAAGGAGGCCCACACACTTGACACAGTTACACCAGTTCTGTCAGGACGAATGAGCTAAAACTCCAGCAACTTATTGTAAGAAGCGTTGGAAGTCGTCCTGAAACATTTGAGTTAAACAACTTAAAGGCAATATTACCAAATACTAAATAAGTGTATGAAAACTTCTGACTCACTGGGAATGTGATGAAAGCAATAAAAGCTGAAATCTTTCTCTCTGCTATTATCCCTGACAGTTCACGTTCTTAAAGTAGCGATCCTAAAACCTTAAAATCCTAAGACCTAGAATTAGATAAGACTTACTTAAACAAACTTAAAGACTTTAAGCATTATCTAGGTCATTTCTGGTCTTATGCTCGCTACTTTAAGAATGCGAAATGTCCGAATAATAGATTTTCTCTAATACTAGTAAACATTCCCTGTCTTAGGTCAGAACTGTGAAGATTTGAAGTACCGACCTAAGACAGGGAATGTTTACTAGGATTAAATTTCAGGAACCGTTAAAAACCGGGTTTAAATGTATTTGGCTAAGGTGAATGTAAACTTCTGGTTTCAACTGAGTGTGTGTGTGTGGGTGTGTGTGGGTGGGGGGGGGGGGGGGGGGGGGGTCGGGTGGAGGAGGATCTCTCCTCTCCTCTCCTCTCCTCCTGTTTAGTCCTATTTGGTCTGTATGTCATGTCTATACTGCCACCTAGTGTATGGTTAAGTGACATATATTTTAAATTTTTCACCCAAAGCCTCCAAAAACATACACATCCACTGTATGATATCCTACTAACTAACATGCCATGACTGATACCTGTTACCTACAAAAGGGATATATTAACACTATCAATATCATGATGAAAGTAGATCCAGATTTAAAATGCATTGTTTACGTGTATGACTGAGTGGGATACACCGGGAGTTGCATCATAATCGTGTGTCTGTTTTTCCGTCCTTACCTTCACGTCTGGTCCAGCAATGTGAGATTTGAAATCCATACTTGCATTACGTGTACGCAGGTTTAATAAAAACGGATTTCATATACAGTGGTGGCCAAAAGTATTAGATCAACATGCCATGTGTTAGTTCTCCCTGTGTACAAAACAGGTGATTTCACTAACTACTTCTAGCCTATGTATCTGGCTGAAGAGTCATGCTGATGAATTGTAAAACTTGTGAAAAGCCGCCAATGGAAGTCAGTCTCGGGTGCCATGGCCTGGGTCATCTCCGGACTTACTAGAAAACTGTTGGAGAATGGTGAACAAGGTCAAGAAACCGTCTTCTGTACATGATCTTCATGAAAGAATCACAAATGCATGGATTAAGTGAGTGACGTCTTTTTGACCCTATGCTCAGCCGGATCCAGGGGGTTTTGAAGAATAAAGGATTTCATACTTAATATTGATTTCATAGCACTTTCATTGCATAGAATAACATACTGTATTATACTTTTGTCATTGAATGTCAGTAAAAGATTGAATTTTATTTTTTTCCGCAATACTTTTGGCCACCACTCAACACAATGCTGTTGCGCCATTCGCCTTTGAAATTCCGTCCAGGATTGGGGATGTTACCTATTTCAGTCTGTTTGAATAAACACACTCGTCTGACTTTTGTAGATGCAGAACACCCGTGCCATCTGAACTACAGTACTGTATATGTGCATCCATGTGAGTCGATTTGCATTCACTACCATAATTCCATATCCATCATAATCAAATGTCCAGTAATAATCCTAAAGTCTTTCCTAAAAACGTACTGTTCTATTGCTGTAATCAGAGCAGGTTTGCTGAGTGAGTTGCCTGGGCAGCTATAAGAAATAATGAACATAATGCGCAATGATAGATTTTCTTGGTATGTCCTGTTCATGGGTTCAACTGTCTCACAAATTTTGGTGCTAAATACTGCGGTATCAGGGAAATGTTGAAAATATAATTTTCCCTCGCTTACATCTGGTATAGTCCTGCCATTTCTTAGTTGTTTTAAAAAAAAACAAAAAAAAACTGCCCAGTGAATAAAAAATAAAAAAAAATGAAGAAAAAAAAAAACTCAGCGGGTGTGCTTTGCTCTTTTTATGCACTGGGTTGGGTATGTCGGAATAAATAGAAGTAGAGTAAAAATGAAATAAAATAAAGAAGGTGAATAAACAAGTCCAAGTTGGATTTTCCCTCCCGTTGTTTTAAAGCTACTATTTTATTAGCGCTACTAAATAACTGTTAAGAATACTGCTTTTCTGTTGTGGTTAAAATATCATACAGACTTCAAAAAAAAAAAAATATGAAAACAGAGTCACTTATCGGCCAGTGTGGCGGATAGGAACTTTGTTTTTCTGTAGAAGCCTTTCGTGTGTTTAACTCTGCCCTGTAATTTGGGGAAACACTGAGTAAGACCTCTGGCTAGGTCACGGTGCTCATCTGCTTTGCATTAGTTTAGAAAAACAGCAAAAAGTTCTCGGATGGTAACGGGAACAGAACAGAGTCTTCTGAGGAAAGCGAAGTGCAGCACATGTTTTTCGCGTCTCTTCATAGCCAATGGCATGCTGGAGAAAAGCATATGATGGAAGGGACTGAAAATTCAATATAACCTGTTTTAGGAACTTTTCTTTATTTCTTTAGAATAGGTGTCCACAGCAGAGGTCAAAGGTCATTTCACATTTACTGGTACAAGGGAATTTTCTGGAGCGTGGATGGCAGTAATAGTAGACCAACTGTGACAAAAAAAAAAAAAGAAAAGAAAAGCATATTGCATTTATTTAGATTTCTGAATATACTATGCCAGAATTCAGATGTACTCTCTTCCAAGTTTAAGTGTTTGACGACCTCCTTGGGTTGGTTATGAAGTATGATATCGATGACGATGATGATCCCTTTACTGTCCGTAGTGCAAGATAATTGTCTAGTCCTTGCTTAATTAAGCACACAACTTTATCTTAATGAGCTTTACAAATTCATTATTAAGGGGTAACATATCTCAACATACTAACTAATCCTAAGGCCACATCACATTTGTAACTGACCATGGTCTCCACAAAATGTTTTCACACTTTTTATCCTATAGACTGTTCGATTGCATATAAAGTTTTCCTAAACCCTTATTTCTGTGGGTTTGAACTGGTGATTTTGCTATAATTGAGTAGGTTTATTAGGGTATATTAATCAAAAAATAAATATATATTTTAAAAGCAGCTGCCATTGCACAAACCTCTGCTTTTGCCAACATTTAAAAACATTACATTTCTTTATATGAATTACCATCTTTAATATAATGGATTAGAGAACAGTAGTGTCATAGGTGGGCAAACCTTTTCTTTCTTTTTTTCTTTTCTTTTCTTTTTTTTTGGCATGAGTCCAGTTCTAGGATCAAAGGACTTTCTGTCTAATGTATATTAGGTTTGTTTTTGTTTGGCAATTTATCACTGTGTGATATTTTGTACATCATATTAAGCTGCATTCAAACATTATCCTTTCACACCAAGGGATCAAGGCCTGCATTTTTATTTATTTTTATTATAAATATTTGAAACTGCATTATAGCTTTTATTAAATAAAGTTTTACATATTTCCTGTTGTTCCGATTTTGCTTTATTTTGCCATTCTTGTTTATTTCCAAAGTAGAAAAAAAGAATAAACATGATTTTGTACATAGAGTGCAATAAAAAATATTGTATCTTGTGTTTCTTATACTTCTCATGAGCATGTAAAAAAGGGAATGTGTGTTAACTGATATAAGTAACTCTTCTATGATATTATAATACATTTGTGCCATCGTTGAGCCTGACACTTAGATACTTTGGGGGGGGTCAGGTGTTCACTGTTCTTCCCACTTTCGTGTCAGTGGTCGCAATTGATGAACTCCCCCCCCCCCTGTCATTTTCACCTCCAGTCCAAACAGGCCAGTGAAATTGGTGTTTCGTTTGCTCAAACACAGTAGCTTTCGAGTTATATATGTGTGTGTGGGTGTGGGTGTGTGTGGGTGTGTGTGGTTAGATGTAGGTGCATTAAAAACTGTGCTGGCTACTGGCCCTACAACACTAGGGATGAAGATCCTGCTGCAAACATACTGGAAGGCGGATGTCGGACAGCCTTCGTCAAGAACTCAATGACAGAAGAACAGGAAGAACATGCTCTCTATAGTCCCTCTACTGGTGACTTGTCGAATTTGCAGAGGAAATCTGATCAGAATTTATTTATTTAGGTTTTTAATCATAATTTTGCCCATAATTGGAGATCGCTTACAAGTTGCATTATAATATTTTTGGGTGTTTTAAGTGAAAGAGCATTTCCTCACACAAAAAAAACAGCTGTGTGGCCATGAGAAAACCACTTGCTATTGAGGTTTGTAGATTCTAGGCTCAGCAATCTTACAGTATGTTGCTGTAAAATGAAGTCAAAGTGACTGTTTGAGTAAATGTACTGAAACATCAGGTCATTCCATCAGTTGAGTTTTTAAACTGATGTCACTTTCCAATACTTAAATTGTGAAAAAGTGTGAGTTTTAGGAGAATCAGGAATCATTTTCACACATGAACTGCCCTGGTCTCTTGGAAACCTCCCTGATAATTTATCCTCTTGTCATTTTGTACATTTTTCGAAGTCTTGTATTTGATCATTTTAATTTAGGACAGCAATTGCTAAGAACAGTTTACATTTAAGGCTCTGTTATTAAACAGCTGATATATTCAGTTTAATACAGAATCTTTACTGATCCTTATACTTGCATCAAATACATAGCAGTGCATGATGATGTTGTAGCATATGATTATACAAGTGAATTATTTAAAATCATGTATAAATAATAAATACTGTAGAATAAACAGTGTCAATACTGTATAATCGTTTTTTTTTATTTTTATCTACTCCGTATCCTTTGCTAGATTATTCCCATTAAACCAACAGCAATGTGGCGTTCCCTACTATGCGTAACTTAACTTGACTCAACTGTCCACATTCTGAATACAAAGAAATGCTAATATGTCGTTACAGCGGCACAGGGATTGCCAAATAATATACATGTGTAGACAGAGGTACAACCATTCCCAATAAAACCGTTCTTAGATAGACAATGAAATAGTTGTTGGGCCCTGAGATAATAAGGGCAAGCCTTTTCCAGGGTATGAGTTTAACCAGAAGGAGGGACAGATACAGCTGTAAGGAAGAAGAAAGGCCTCTTTGGAACTCCTGCTCCAGTCAATTGGCTGAGGGCGCTGTCTATCACCTCACTTCCTCCTCAGGCAAACACAGACAGTTTGAGGTGGAGACAAGAGAGGGAGTGTCTACACATTCTCAAGGCTGTACTGTTTAGTTCAACTCGACAAGAAACCGAAACGGTTCAACTTGCAAAGCAAGCTTAACCAGGCGTTCTCTCTTTTGCCTTCACTATTTCCTGTATTAGGAAGCCATCTTGTTTGGACAAGTTTATGCGACATTTCTTTTATTTATTTATTTTTTTTTTCTTTTCGTTTTAGTCTTTCTTGTATTTTCCCATGTTGTGGGTCTCCTGGTGAAGTTTGGACTTTCTGATTCTCAAAGCAGCTTTAGAGGAGCAGGACAGGAAGAGGTAGGGGGAGCCTTAGGGTGAGAAGGAGGCAGGCTCTCTGTTTAGAAGCTAAGTTTAGTTATTTATTTCCTCATCTAACTTATGTCTCGCTCTACTTTTTTTTTTTTTTTTTTTGAAATGAAGAGAATTTTGTGAAGAAAACAGAAGCTACAAGTCACATTTTTTACTTTTTGCTTCCTCACGCCCTTCGGTCTTGCTCCACGCTTTGACTGGCTTCAACATTTCAGGATGGCTAATAGCAGCCCTGTAATTCCCTCAACACCCCAATCTCAGGTATTCTTCCCTTCAGGTGTTTTCTCTCCCCATGGGTCTATGGAGCCACAACATGCCACACCGGTGTCATTGCCTGCTATCTATACATCAGGCTCCCCTGTTGTGGACACAGGGCTTTCCCAAGGGTCCTGCGGCACCAATGTGTCTGTCATGCCTCCCCCACAAGCTGGAGTGTCTTTCATTATCCAGATAGGTCTGACACGAGAATCGGTGCTTCTGCCCCAAACAGCGGATCTTACCTATGTCAAACAGATTGCCTGCTCCATCGTGGACCAAAAGGTGAGTTCCCAATATATTGTTCCATGTATATGTTTTATTAATCATGAATCTTTTTTTTTTTTTTTTTTTTTTTAATTGCCTTAAAAGTGTGGCTCTGTCCTCCCATCTATAGAATTTAGGAAATTCAGTTTCTGCATGTGAGTATATGAAACAATGCTTTAACATTGATGACAAAAACATGTCAGCATCACACAAGTTTTACACTGTGTTCCTCATGGCTGTTCTTGTTTTTTCTTCTTCTTAAAATAGAGCTGTTTTGGTTTCTCTATCCTGTATACTGGTGATTCTGAGCATGAATTTATCTTCAGATGTTTGCTACTGAACATATAACGTAGGATGCGACCTTTGTAGCAGGAAAGATATTTTTAATTAACCAATTTGTTTATATGCTTCATTCCGAATAAACAAACACTATTGTAATCTGTCTAATTAGATTTGTTTTGGTAAATTTGTTTTTGTTTTGACTTCACTCCAGCACATTATGTGGAACAAAGGCCCTTCTGACTCCTCATTCACACAGCTCCCTGTTCCACTGATATTTTTTCCATTAGGCTGCACACACATGTGGCGCATACTTCTCTTTACAGAACAAGGTGCTATTCTTATTTGGCTGCACCTTACCAAAACTAACATTTGAGGAATAATAATAAGAGGAATAGAATAGTATATCCAGAGTCAGCCAAGAAACAAACAAACAAAAATAGTATGATGTCTATTATTAATATAATAGTAATAACATTATAATAATATTATTATTATTATTATTATTATTATTATTATTATTATTATTATTATTATTATTATCATAATATGATTATATATATGAATATATAAGATATAGCAATACATTTAGTATTAAAATATGTATATACTAGAAATGTGAAATTGAAACAGTGGAAAGCTTCTTTTTTTTTTTTTGCCAGACTCTGTATTCATTAAAACCTAATCATGACTCAATGTCCATAAACTTTTACATTTCAAATTCTTTACAATCTCAAAAATTAATAATCAGATTAAAAAATATATATTCTTATCCGTGCACTCGCAAATAACATTTAATTTATTTTTCATACAAAGAGTTCGACTAAGGGACAACTTTCTTCGCATAAATAGGGTTGAATAATTAAAAACCTACAATTGTTGTTTTGACTTCTGTACAAGGGGGGAAAAAAAGCTGAATAAATCAGTAGAGAAACAATATGTTTGAAAGAGGGCTTATTGTTGGGGCTCAGAGGACAGGAACTTCAGTCACAAAGCCTTTTCAACAGGCTACTGTTTCAGTGGCTAAAGGAGTCAGCTGCATTTAGACCTGTGGGAAAGCCGTGAGTGATGGAACTGGTCTGAATCACACATTCAGTGGTTGTAAAGCTTGTGCATTAGTGTGATGTGTTAGGAAAAGTTGACTGTTGGGGCTCTGGTGCAACGTTCAATGTTGCTAAAAAAAAAAAAAAAAGGTTGGCTCTGGTCTACAGATACAGCACACTACGTGTAAAATAAGTAATATGAGCAGCCGAAACACCATCCGCTATATTATATCATTTGTGTCATAGGTGCAAGAAATGGTGCTGGTAGTTATTCTGGCGTATTCTGCTGCCGTTTTATACCGTAGGACTAAAATTGGTTATGCCCTTAAAAAGAAAGGTTACTTTAAATCACTACAGCTACTACGTACTTCAAGTGATCACCTTTACTCTTTACTTATTGGAATGATCTTTAACAGGATGAAACAGCCCCTAGTCACAGTGAACGAGGGACTCACTAAATATTTTGATGAGTATCGAATGTGCTACAGTATACACTGTACTACATGTATAAAATTATAAGATGCTGACGTGACAAACAGCTATGCTATTAATTGTCGACCACTATATGAAACTGAAATAGAACGGGGGGGATGAAACTATCTTACCGTAAGTAGAATAACAATACTGTCTATTCCTGTCTATTGTAAAACACTCATAAAGGGATCTCAGACTACTGTTTGAAAATGTTAAGCTCCTGATTGTTCCATCATCTTTTGGAATCCTTTTGGAATAGTCAAGTCTAAAGCAACCGGAGAATGATCATATCATATTCGCACGATTGGTTTCCTATTGTGTCACATTTGTGCTTGTCACCGTGAGCGTTAATTAACCTTGTTGGCTCCCAAGTCTGGTCTGGAGAAAGGAGGCTAAATGGACATCCCTTCAGGTCTTCCTGTTGGAAGCCTTACTACACGGGAGCAGGGAGGGGAAAAAAGTGCATAATTTTGTACAAGAGTATACTTTGTACAGCAATGCAATCATTAAAATCAACCGTGCCACAAAATGTTCCTCAATGAACCGCAGTTCATTCATAATACTTTGAAAAAACACCAAACTGTTCTAACATTAAAACCGCTGACTTTAAAACCACCGGTTCGAACTCCACTAGGCTGCCACTGTTGGGCCCTTGAGCAAGGCCCTTAACCCTATCTGCTCCAGGCGCCCTGTATCATGGATGACCCTGGCCTCTGACCCCAGGTATGCTGGGATATGTGAAGAAAGAATTTCACTGTGCTGTGATGTATACGTGACAAAATAAAAGGCTTATCCATCTTGGTTTTTGGTTCCTCTTGTACCCACATTGACTTTTCTGTGAGCTCGGACCAGACAGACTGGCCCTTAGTCCCTGCAGGCATGGGTGAGCCTTGAGTGCCCATGATCCTGTGACCAGTTTACGCAATTGATAATCATTATTATTCAATTTATCTGGCCATGGTGTTAATGTTATGGCTGATTGTTCTATACTGTGTGATATAGTTTTGCAGACACACGTATTTCTTCTGTTTTGTGGGAAATTGTTAAAGAGAAGTATACAATCAGTCTAGACGATTAATTAGGGTGGGAGTTTCCTAATGCCCATTGAATCAGAAAACTAAAGACACCTTCAAAGACATTAGGTGCACAGTTGATCAAAATGAGGAAAGAGAAATAAAAGAAAAAAATAAGAATGTGTGTTTCTTTGTAATTACTTTGTAAGGTATAAGGTATAATCGGAGTCAGAGTAATATGGGTCTTTAGTGAAAATCTTCCTGACATTGTTTAGTACAAGAAATTTTAAATGCATCTTTATATAGAACCTCCAGTAAAAACACAACCATTTCAAACACAACCCGAAAAACAAATGTTACTTTTGCTACTCATGATGTCTATGAAGCGACCATAATGTTCCAGTTCGGACTTAAATTTGATTATAGGACATTTAGTTACAGTCTACTAATTTAATTAGTACAGTAGCATGGCAATATGCAGTCTCTCTCCAGTTGTGTGTGTGTGTGTGTTTTTTATGCCATACTGTGTTTAACATGTTACACGATAATCATTCTATGATCAACAACACAAAAAAAAAAACCCAAAACTATATATATATATATATATATATGAGACAGCCAAGAAATAACCACTTCAGGAAAATAAAAATGCTTTGGTTTATTATATTAATATAATATTCTCATATTATTATCATATATACGAATATATCATGTATAACAATAAATTTAGTATTAAAACCTTTACACAAGGATATAAGTATGAGAGAGAGAGAGTATTTGAAGGCTATATAAAAAGCACATTGGTCTATAGAGATGCAAAATTTACCCCTAAAAGTCACCAGAGCATGTAAACTGAGAGAAGGTCGCGGATTGTTTTAGCAATGACCTTGCGGATTTCTACCACCTTTGCTTATAAGTTAAGTTCGAGCTACTGTATATGTTCCTCTTTGCGAAATCACCAACTTTGCAACGCATGACTTTTGCATGTTTGTTGCTGCATCTGTCAGTCTGAATAATTAACTACTTAACTATTCAAATACGTATGCACTCAAGCTTATCAACAGGAAGTGGAACAGTGTTTGAAAAGGGAACTTGCATTGTGGTAGAGGAACCCCCAGCCCCAACCTTTGGGTTGGTGTCAAGTTTTACTTGTTTCTTTATATAAAGAGCCTTGGCAGTGAAGTGATTTTGTCCTACGCAATCATTGTAGCATTCCAATCAGTCTGTAATCAGAACTCTTGCTTTAAATTACTAATTGACAGAAGCCCGTTTCAAAAAACGAATTCCCTTTATTTCCCTTCCTCCATACCCCCGTATGTTACCGGTTCCATGAACTGAAAGGGCTGCTTTGTTATTGAAAGTCAATCCTGGGCAGCGCACAAAGGCTCTCTGATGTAGCACCTCTCTGATCCATCATAAATTCCTGCCTGTGAGTTATTTGGGGGTTTGGTGTAATACGTTTAATGTCTGGTCACTCACTGAACCAGGCATCAACACGGAAATTTGTAGTAAATGAATAGCTATATTTTTAAAAAGGACTGAAAAGGATCAACCTCCTTTGATGATGATGATGATGATGATTTTTTTTTTTTACATTTTATTTTTATTTCACTTCATGTTTAACCATAATGAAAAGAAAATACTGTTTTTAAAATACACTGTCTATGCATAAGAACAGTTTGAGGTGAAATGCAACCTGGGGTAACACTTCATAAAACAAAACAGTTATAACTCCACCTCCCACCGTTTGGTCACAATGGATAAATCAGTCTGCAGTTTGTGGTGATAAAATATGCAATTTAGAATCAGTAATATCTTAGTTAAGTCTTTAAACAATGTATTGTACTCACACTTTGGTTTGCGTTTTTGTAGTGAGTGACTGGCAGCAAATTAAAACGAGTTTTATTTAAAACGTGCTAAGTTTGGTTTGGCACGGTAAAGGAGTGATGACGCACCTGGTCAGAATAGCACCAGTTTCACAGCTTCACAGGAAGATGTACTTTGGCATGGGCCTCCGAGTGGTGCAGTGGTAAAGTGCTCGGCCTATCATCCGGAGATCGCGAGATGATGCTGTAACCTCTCGCAGCCGGAGGTCTAGAGAGAGCTGATTGGCCGAGCTCTCTCAGGGGGGAGGGATGAGGGGTCCTTAGTGCTCCCACATTAATCACGGCTCTACAGCCAATCAGGGACGTCCGTGAGCTCACGAAAGCGGAAGGAGCGGATAGCGCTGTCCTCCGGGTGTGCGGTTCGAAAAGATGCGGTCGGCTGGTGATAGTCTTCGCCGTCCCGGCTGAGTGGTAGTAGTAGCCTTAATGTGGGAGTGACAGGGAGGAATAGGACACGACTAAGTTGGGAAGAAAATCGGGAGGAAATCCAAAAAAAAAAAGTTGTATTTTGGCACACTGACTTATGAAGGTTGGTGCTCCCTGTGACTGTGCGTGCAGCCTTGTGCTGCAGTCTGTTGGTGTGTTACAGAACTCGTCTCGAAACCTTTTGAAGTTCGTTCATGCACATTTGAGGGTATTCATGCCTGTGGTCCCATGTGCTTATAGTCTGATGATTCAGAAATCCTACTGAAAACAGTAGCAGTGGACAGAACCAGACATGGCAAACTATATTTATAGAAACTTTTAAACTTTTTTCAAGAACAAAAAGGCAGGGATCGATTAGTGGTTAAGGTATTTGACTACTGATCAGAAGGTCCCAGGTTCAATCCCCTGCACCACCAAGTTGCCACAGTTGAGCACAACTTTGCGTAAGGCCTTTAACCCTCAATTGCTCGAATGTCATAAATGAGATTGGGAAAAATCTAATCACTTAATGTAAGATAAGGGCGTCTGTTAAATGTCAACCTAATATCTCCTTGCATACAGTGCTTTTACTGTATCTCATGTCTTTCAGACACAAAGTCTTCTTTGAAGTGTTGTTAAATCTGCTTAATGTTACTTTTGGAAATATGACCCTAAGTGCATCATGGCTATTGGTAGTGATAGCAGGAAGAAAAAAAAAAGAGAAATATGGAATTGAAAATGAAACAAAAGGTGGTGTTACAAACCGACTTTAGCATAGTGCTTACACAATATTATGCAACACAGCATCGATACTGTAAGTACATTATATGGTGTTCACACAACATGTAACTCAAATAACGCCCTATTTCACAGACCACGCCACAATAGTTAAGTGACACTTAAATGCACTCCATTAACGATGTGTAAATGCAATGGCTGTGACAGATTGTAAACCTCTTAACACCCAACACAAGCAATTATTTTGTTACAAGTTTTCTAATATGTAAATTATACTTTCATTTGCTACTGTTTTTTTTTTTTTTTGTTGTGTTCAAAGGCATTAAAAAGTAAAGGCCATAATTTCTGTCAAAACTGGGCTATAAAAAAAATCCATAAATGGAGAAACAGGGAGCAACCACTGAAAATATAAATCATGGAAACAATTTATGAACCCACAGAGAGAGAAAAAAAAAGGACAGCTACATATACACTGAAACATCTCTGAACAACTCGGATCCACTGGGTAGACAGTCAGTAGTCAGAAGGAGATGAGACAAGGCAGGAACCAAAACAAACAACAGAATGCAGAAGTTCAAGGCGGTGTGCTGTCAAGTGTAATGCCTGTTGAGCATCACAGCGTGCAAATGCTCGGGGCACGGAGTGAAACCTGTGACAGAATCCCCCCAGCACATGTCTGACTGGTAACTGATGGCCTGGTGCAGTCATTGAGAGATGTGCTGTCAGCCTTTACAAACATGAGGCTGCACCAAGAAGGATTGACCTGCACCATCAGGTTTGGAATTGCAACAACCACAGTGAAAAAACGTTAAGTGAAACCAGAATTGAGCGTGATGTCCTCAAATCTTGGGTGCAGAGCAGGCACATCTTTAAATCCAGCTTTCAGAGCAAGCCAAACATCATTGAAGCTGGAGTGTGAAGTGTAAAGATGACATTCTTGAAACTTGGAGAGGGGCCACAAGGAACATGAGAGGTGAACTTGTTGACCTCTTCAAGGTGCTGAGCTATGGAGATTATCAGAACATCCACAGGGTGGTGTGCAGGAAGTGGAGCTTTTAGTGACGCCATGTTACCAAGTTGACCTCCATATGATGATGGAGGTGTTTTGGAGCACAGCTCAGCTTCCTTGGCGTGGAAAACATGTTATTGCATGGTAAAGTTATATTAAGGGTTAAATTACTGGCCTTTAACAAGACAACAGCTAGGGATATTGCCCAAAGTACTGCAATTTGAATTAAAAACTGTTCAACACATAATTAAAACATGCAAAGATAGGACTGGCGGCATGCACATTAGGGATGAAAGTCATAAGTCACCACCCGATATGATTATATCAGTATTAGTAATAATAATAACAGTATTAGTAATAATAATAATAGGAGCACGTATCTCTGTTCTCCGCCATAATTATTATTCCTAAACAAACTTGGCATATAATTCACTCCTACCCCATGGGATGGAAATGTGTAAATAGTTCAGAGTGTACCACCTGTATGATTATAAAGACAAGGCGACGTTTTACCGCCTCAAATGCCTTCGATATCTCAAAAATATCTCAACTTGACAGCAAACGCATAGGTCGAGGTGCTGTGAGCATGCGTGTGTGTGTGTGTGTGTGCCTTGTGACGAGGACACGTGGAGCTCCTAATGCATTCAAATTAGCACTTGCAATGTTTAGAGAATGGTGTAAGCATGTTTAAAGTGGGTTTTAGACTCAGGGTTTGGAGAGATTCTGGTCAGTGGCCGATCCACTGGTTCCTCCCTATTATAAATATAAACAACGTATCTAAACATTAAAAAATTATTATTATTTTGGAGTCAATGTGGCAAATCATGACTCACCACACAACTGAATAGATTTCTCCCCCCATCTCTACTGGACATCATTCTGTTCTGATGGCATGGACTTTATAGATTGAATAATGCAACTTAGGATGGTAATGAATGTTGTGACATTGCCAAGGTGAATGTTTCAATATCTGACTTTTTGGGACAGATTTTTCTTTTATAAGACCTGTGTTATAAAATAAATACCAAAAGTGTCCAAAAAAAAAAAAAAAAAGATATACTTATACTTTTGGCACAAATAAGACTTTGAACACCTAACCTGAGATGTTAAGGCATCCTGGCTTATTTTAATTAGCCTTACGTAAATTAGCCAAACAAATCACTTCAGGGTTCTTTAGAAACATAGCCAGGTGCAACACATTCATCTTGATTCAATACACGGCAAACCTCATGGAACATTCCTACCAGCCCTTTATGAGTCACGCTACAGTACGTTTCACATCAATAAACAGTTTTCCTTTTTAATAGAACAAACAGTAGTTCAGGTTAGTAAATTCCTTTAGCGTAACATACAGTAACTGCTAATTGCTCATTTAAAGGATGTTAAATAATAAATAAATAACTGAATCTTAATAAAAAATTTAAAGCCTTCAAATAAAATATAATTTTAAGGGCTTTAGAGGTACAAGCATGATGTAACATTTTTAAGATTATTTTTTTTTCAGAAGTACGTATGATATGGTCAGTATTGTCATTAAAGAAATGATGATGATGATGATGATGATGATGATTATTATTATTATTATTATTATTATTATTATTTTGATAGTGTTAAGATGTGTCATGCAAAATTTCAACCTGTTTAGGAGTACATTTCTTTTTGCATATCATACTGTGGTCAGATGTGTATGTGACAAATACAATGTGAATTTGAATTTCAATTCAAATGGCATTAGAAGCGCAACTGTAGCTGTTTTAAATTTGAAAATGGCGGACAAACAATGATTTCCATACTTTGCCAGGAATATTTTTTCCTTCCTCCAAGAGGCCCCTTTTGTTTGTTTTGTTTTGTTTGTTTGTTTTGTTTGTTTTTTTCCCTCACTCATTTCTGTGTTTACGTTCCCTTTGATCTGAGCTCGTGCTCTGCTTCTCTCTGCTTCCTGAATAGAGTTGCACAGAAACTCTCCTTCCTCGCCCCACTGTTGGTTATCTTTCATTGAACATGGCTGATGATCAGGTACAGGTCTATCTGTGCTGCAGTGGTCAAAGAATTTATATTAAGCATATATGAAGTCCTGTCAGTGAAGATGGCATGCAGTAATTGCCCTGTTATGTCTGCACCTTGGGGTTCTTTGGAGAACCTGCATTTCTTTCTCAAGCCTCATTGGAGGCAGGTTTGTCAGAAATATACATTTCATGTCCAGTGATGATAATTGAACTTATTATAAATATTTTCTTCAAAAGCATTTTATTTTCCTATTAATTGAAATCATCAATTAATCAAACATCTTGTTTTTCATTTAGCTTGAAATTTGTCACAATGTTCCCAAATTGACAGTTTCTGCTATGTTTGTTTTTCAGTTAATAATATAATAATAAATGAAATAAAAAACAATTAAAGTTATCAACACCTATTTTTTCATACGATTTTAAATCCTCATTCTGTTCTGTTAATAATATAACACCTGAAACTTAATAAATTGAGATTTTTAAATTATTTAAATAAAGAGAATAATAAAAAAAATATTTTCTTAAGTATTTGTAAAAAAATATTAATATTATTATTATTATTATTATTATTATTATTATTATTATTAATAATAATAATAATAATAATAATAATAATAATAACAACAACAACAACAACAACAACAATAATAATAATATTAATAATAATTTATTCATTATTTAAAACCAAGACACACTTAATTAAGGTAGTTTATTAGGGCCAATATGGGCTAAAAAAAAAAAATGTGTTGAAAGGGGAGAGGCAAGGAATTTCTGAGTTAAAAAAAACAACATTCAATTTTCAGCTTTAAAAGTCAAAAGATCACGCGAAAAAAAACGTACAAATTTGCAAGAAGAAAATAAAAATGTTCAACTCAAAAAGCTCCAGTTTAGAGCTCTTTTTCTATCAAGGAAATAGTAGAGTTTGATTAGATCTTCCACTCCAGGCATAATGCAAAATGAGTGACGTCTGCCCAAGCTTGCAATGTGTATACATGGTTTCCTTCCTTGATGGAAAAAGTTGGGATTTCGTCCTCAACCCTGACACAACGTTCACATAGTCAATAGTAAATACTTTAAATGAATTAAAAAATAAAAATAACTTAAAAAAAAAAAAAACATTTCTTTTGGCTCAATCAACATGAGCACATGAGTTTCTATATCTATAATACTGACCATAAAATCATCTGTTTTGAGAAAGTAACTTGTCTATATTGCCTTAACAAACATGCTATGTCTATGAGTTGTAATTCAAATGTGTCACATTTACAGAGACGAGAAATTTATTATTCCAAGTTGTCCTCTTTCTAAAAGTAAGTCAAATGCAGCAAAATGCTGAAACAAAGATTTTGATTCTGTGGCGCTCAAGATCCACCATGGACCATAAACTAATGGAAACTGATTGTTATTGAGGTTTGTAGCAGTGTATGAGGCTTGAATTCTGACTGTAGAGTACAGTTGTATGAGGCTGATGTCATTCATGAAACATGATATGAATCGCTCATTCCCACAATGTGCATCATGAAATTTTTGCATTGCAACACATTGCTACAGCATGTTATGTCACAAAGTATCATTGTAGCATTTTGGGATATTGTACTTCATAGCCCAGGACTATTTAGCATTACTGTTTATGGTCTTGTATTTTCCACACTGTGATCTCACAAAGGGTAAATAAAAGATAATGCTTTATAAGCATTAGCTCTAAAATAATTCCCACATCACACCAAATGTATTCTACTGGCTTTACACTGGTTACCACAGTAATACAGTATTTCTAGCCAACCCACTTAGCCAGTCACCAAAGTGGGTGTAAAATAAATAGCATTTGTTGTAAAACACCACAGAAAATTAAGCAATTAGGAGTAATTAGAAAACATTAAAATGTTTTTTATTATATTATAATCATTTTTTTAAAAAAGATGACTTGTCTACATCACAAGGCACCAGGCACCGACATATTCACACAGACTAAGGGATTACTTTACCACTTAGTTGCCAATCCACTTACCAGCATGTTTTTGCACATTTCTGGATTGAGGATATAATAACTACAACTAAGACACCATGTAAATGAGCTTGAACACAATACAATGCTACAATGGCAGTAATAATATATGTTTATAAATGGCAGAAGTAAGCCAAGTAAGTAAGTAAGTCAAAATATTAGATATTTGTTCCTCACATACGTAATGAAATTAAAAGAGATTCTGTGCAAACCTACTGTAAGTTTCTAGATTTTAAGAGAGACATGTAAAAATCGAAAAATACTCACGTCAATAAAACCGTAATTTTCAGTTTCTTGGGACTCCCAACAGCTAAAATTACAGCTTTATTGACATGAATATTTTAATCAAGCCCTGTTACATCAGTTCAAATTTCCAAATTAAGCAAGCAACACAGGGTCAGAGAATTAGCCCGAGTAAACTCGAGGCCAAATGTTAGACAAAAGACCAGAACATGAGAGAACAAAAAGGGGAGGTCTTTTATAATTCATCACAATTTTACCAGGTGCAGCGTCCCGAGAAAGACCGATGCGAAATCCAATGCTCGCTGACACAATGAACCCTTTAGAAAAGATGCTTTTCTATTTCCAGACAAATCCCCTGGAGACACAGATATGATAACAACAAAGTCTGTTGTTCACCTACTGTGCAAACATGCAGAGGAACATTGGCATGAGGATACAATACATGTGCAATCAGGCTAAGTGACTGGATAGCATATCCAGTCCTGGCATAAGGACTTCAATGACAGAAGACCACATTAGGGTTTAGTCCTGGCAGCAAAGAACAGGAGTGTGAAGCATTGTCCCACTGACACTGCACACTTGACAATTCTGTGGCTTCTTCCCCTTGTGCCACTGCAGCAGCTCCGCCACGCCTTAGGGCATGACTCCATAAGATGTCTGGGATCTGAGTGTGCTGTGGCGTCTCGCTCCAGGACGCTAGTGGCGGACCCTTTGGATGCTGTGGGTTGCAGGGTGGGGCCTCCATGGATCAGACTTGTTTGGCCACCGCATTCCAAGGATGCTCGGATGGATTGTGGTCTGAGGAATTTGAAGGCCAGATCAACAACCTTGAACTGTTTGTTTTGTTTCGGTCGCGGCAGGCTCTGATATCTTTCTATTCTGGCCAACATTGACATTTGTTTCACATTTTTTTTTCTGTGGGGCTGCAACACACATGCTGGCCTTTGGTCTCCACAGGCATCGATGAGCCTTGGGTGTCCATGTTCGTGCCACCAGTTTACTGGTATATAATTGCTAATCAATGTTATTTAATTCACTCCAGTCCAAAGACATGCAGATTAGGGAGTCCCCCTAAGCCAGCTGGGATAAACTCCAGGTCCCCCACGAGCCTACAGGATGAATGGTGGTATAGATGATGAGCACGTGAGTGTTATTCAATTGACCTGGCGGTGGTTTTAATGTTGTGGCTGATTGGTGTTTATAATACCTGTTTACTTTAAGATCATGGAGTATTGTGTGTAGAATGATGAGGGGAAAAATAATAATTTAACCTATTTTATGTGTGAAACATCTGCACTGTATGTACTAGATGAGATTTGAAAGCGAAAATACTGTAATTATTCTAGAAACATTATACTTTTTTTATGTAAATTTCAAAATAGTAACACACAAAACCCATAATTGTGGTCGTGGTGTATATTCCACAAGCGCAATTATGAATTCTGTATATGCACAACCGCAATTATAGATATTGTGTGTAATTATATATAATTATATATATATATATATACTTTTTTAATAGTCATTTTTAAAATTGATGAATAAAGCAAAAGAGGAGCTTGTAAGTTTGTCTTTACACAAGTTGTACATCACATGAGCACAGGACCCTCGTCTAATACTCACTTGTTCTCTCACTCATCAACTGGTTGGGGGAGGGGGGACGGGGGTAGGATTGGGAGGGGCCTGGAGCCTATCCCGGGAGACTTAGGGCAGGAGGCGGGAAACACCCTGGACAGCGTGCCAACCCACTGCAGTCTTGTCTAAGTTTATTAAAAGTTGAAAATCCAAAATTGGTCTCAAAATATCTAACTTTTCTTTATTTCATGAACTTTGTCCTCATTCTTACCATACCTTCTTAAACTAATACTTTCAGAACTTATTGGTTTAAGGCTTAAAACTGGAAAAGTTTTTTAAGGACGTTTTTGCTTTGCCTTTAGAGAAATGAGCAAAGAGAGAAAAAAATGAAAATACATTCATAAAGAGAGGAACATTTATAGTTTCGAGGGGAAAAACAAAAGGCAGCTTTGAACAGCCGTGTCTGATGTGTTGGACAGGTTTATTGACTGACCGACCGACTGTCTAGATCAGTCGGTCCTCTCATCTAGATTACTGCAGTGCGTTATATCCTGGAATCTGCCAGTCCTCCCTCTTTTGTTTCCAGCTGGTCTATAACGCTGCCGCCAGGTTGTTGACTGTCACACGTAAGCACGATCACATTTCTTCTATTTCACTGGCTTCCAGCTCGGTCTAGACTTGTTTTTTCGTCATTTACTCACTGATTTTGCCCGCTCGTACCTCTCTGAGCTCTTACCCCCTTAAAATATTCTCTAGGACATGATTTGGCTTTTTTTTTTTTTTTTTTTTTTTTTTAAGCTTCATTTAAAGGTCTTGTATACTACCTTTTTAGGTCAACATACTATAGGGCTCAGAAATCCCCAGAATGCATTTTCTTCTTTTTTTTTTCAGTTGAAAATCCACTGAGAACGTGCTTCCTGCTAATCAAATTTCTGCTCCAAATGAGCGCTTTCAATGTCTGTATCTTTAAATGCAAATGCGCTACTTCCCCCATGCCTGTTCGCGATAACATCTGTGAGCTTTGCGAAATGTTTTTTTTGATGTATTTTGTTTTTTATAACAATGCATGATAAACATGACAAACTATCACCATCCAGCCTACTTCTGTAATGAACTGGCTTTTCCCCACACAAATAAGATATCTTAAAAATGACTAGCCTTAAGACTTATTCTTAAGACTATAACCTTGTGGCTAAGTACATGTGGTTAAGGGCAAAGGGCTAATCCAATGAACAAGCAATAAAATAACTTAAATAGCATCTCACAGCTTTTAGCAACACTTATTTGACTTATTTTACTTTTAGCAACACTTATTTTACACTTACATTTTGGTGTAGTGTATATTTTTGGTTTATTTTTTTTAAGGAAATAATATTCAATTTCCATCCATCAATGAACCTCTGTAGTCCAACTAGGGAGCATGGAGACACGTTTGGCACGTTTCTGTGCTTTTTTTTCTCTGCCTTCGTCGTATATAATGATAATGGAGGATGTACTGTATCTTATCTGATCTGTAATAGAAATATGTTGGTGAGGAAATGCTTGAATAAAAGGCTAAAATAGAAATTTCTGAAAAACGTTGTCAAGTTAACCAAAGGATCGATCAACCGACCAGAAAATAATCGGTAGGTTACTTGTGAAAATATTTCTAAGACCAAGTGACTAATCAAAAACGCATCCGTCTCTTCCGCAGTTCCCTGAGTGTGGTTTCTATGGGATGTATGACAAAATCCTTCTTTTCAAGCATGACACGAGCACTAATAACATCCTTCAGTTGGTCAATGGCGCAGCTGATATCCAGGAAGGTGATCTTGTGGAAGTGGTGCTGTCTGGTGAGTAATTGTATTTGTCAAAAGCATCAAATGATCATTTAACTTCACAAATAACTGAAATATCTTATAACAAGATAACTTAAAAGATAATAAAAGCAATGAAAATGTACAGTTTTTATATTTGTTAAAATCTTTATTTCTCCACTTACACTGCACTTTACTGATTTTTTTACTTGTTGTTATTATTATTATTATTATTATTATTATTATTTAACTTTTTTTTTACAAACAACTGTACTTTCCATTGTTTTCATCTGATTTGCATGAAGTCAAATGAGAAGATTATATCATTGGAGTAGTATGCTATGTTCCGACTAAAAGGAGTGAGAGTATAAGAGCAGTATAGATTAGGTAGAAATAGCTTCCTTAAGCAGGGACAGTGTAAAACCTTTTTACTATTAGTCCCACAAACAAGTTCTTTTCTTATGGCCATACAATTCCAATCCCAATGTGTTCCCTTCATACTGGGGATAATGAAGTGTTGTTAAAATAATAATAATAATAATAAAAATTGCTGTGATTTATACCATTGTTTATTTCCTAGCATTAAAATGGTCCCCAATCATTACTTAGTCCAAACACATTTCTTTCATGAAGTTGACTGTTCTTTTATGCATTCACATTATGGCATTGGCAGAAACCCTTATCCAAAGCGGCTTAGACTTTTATCTCATTACACATCTCGGCAATTGATTGGTTTGTTTGTTTCATCACCTTCTGTTCTAATAAATGCACTGATCAGACATAATATTAAAAGCACCTGACTAATATTGTGTAGGTCCCCCACCAAGATTGAGGTGAGGCCTCCATGGAAGTCTATGACCCTGTCACTGGTCCACATATACAATACCTTAAAACTTGACATTTTGGAGTTGCTTCTGTTTGACACAGGATATGAGGTGTTGACACACACAGGAGGGGATGCAAGTACTGTGCAGGACCCCATGCGCAAACATTCACACACTCACATCTAAGACGAATAGCCATAGCTAATACACCTGCTGATCTCCTTTTGGGAATTGGAAGGATACCAGAGAACCCAGAGAAAAGTCATGTGGGCAGGCAGAGAACAAACAGTAACAGGGTGACTACGGTGTCATGGAAAAACAATTTTTTTAAAACCACTTCCTGGTGTTTTTTTTTTTTTTTTTGCATATTTGTCACACTTAAATGATTGAGATCTTCAAACATGTTTTTATGTTACACAAAGATAATCAGAATAAATACAAAATACAGGTTTTAAACTAACACAGGGTTTCATAAAAAGAACATCATCCCAACAGACAAACATGGTGGTGGTAGTATGATGGTCTTGGGCTGCTCTAAACCTTCAGGACCTGGACTATTTGCCATAATTGATGGAAGCATGAATTCTGAGCTCTACCAAAAAATCCTGAATCAGATTGTCCAGCCATCAGTTCATGACCTCAATCTCCTGGGGGTTTTTTTGCAGCAGGACAATGATCCGAAAAACAGCAAGTCCACCACTGAATGGCTTAAAGAAAGCAAAATTCATGTTTTGGAGTGGCCTAGTCAAAGTCTGGACTTAAATCCGATTGAGATGCCTGTTGCATGACCTTGAACAGGTTAAACCCTCCAATATGGCTGGATTAAAACAATTCTGCAAAGAAGACTGGGCCAAAATTCCTCCACAGTGACATGAAAGACAAACACTTGGTTGCCAAGGGTGGCACAATCAGCTTTTAGGTGTAGGGGACAATTACTTTTTCACAACTTTGGACAGCTTTTTCCCGTAATAAATGAAATCATCATTTAAAAGCTGCCTTTTGTGTTTACTCATGTTATCTTTTTGTACTATTAAAATGTGATTATTTTCGTTTGCAGCGGCTGCTACATTTGAGGATTTTCAGATTCGTCCCCATGCCCTGAATGTGCACTCGTACCGTGCCCCCGCCTTCTGTGACCATTGTGGAGAGATGCTTTTCGGTCTAGTGAGACAAGGGCTTAAATGTGATGGTAAGAGCTTTCCCACAGTATTCCAACTCAAGATTTTGAGCAATACGATGCTGACATTTGAGTAGCGTGTAATGCTGTTAAAGCATACACAGTTATTTGGTGTTTATTCTTAGTCTTTTCATTCCTGTTGCCTCTCTCCCCTTCAGGCTGTGGGTTGAACTATCACAAACGATGTGCTTTCAGCATTCCAAATAACTGCACCGGGGCGAGGAAGAGACGCCTGTCGACCACATCTCTCACCAGCAGCCAGTCCCTTCGTTTGTCCGCTTCTGAATCTCTCAGTAGTCTTAGCACCAGCACAACCTCTGAAGAAACAAATCTGATCCGCTCACAAACACAGATGGTAAAGCTCCCACACCCATCTACATGCATAGTCTAAGTTAAAAAAAAAAAAAAAAAAAAAAAAAAAACTATCTTTTTATTTCCTCGAATAAAATTTCAACCTGAATTTACACAAAATACAGTTTTAAAAGGATCATTTTATGGATCAAAGGGGGGAAAAAATCCATCATCCACATAACCTGTGATGTAAAATTGAGGTGAGAATCACAGTTTCATTCACTTCTTGGCCTCTGTGATTTTGGAGTATTATAAACCACTACAAGTATCCAGTACCGATTTAAAATGCTGTATGAAGTGGATTTTGGATTGTTTAAATGTCATGTCTCATGATCTTTTTTTTTTTCAATAACCTACAAAAAAATGTATACATTTTGCATAATTAATAAAAAGTAACTGCCCAAAGGTTCTCAATTAACAATATATGAGGGGCGGTCATAAAATTGTCATTATTGCTAAAAAAAAAAAAGTCCTTCTCCCACATCCTCCACCTAAGGAGACACACTTCTCCAAATGTGAATGGAGATAACTGGTGGAGACCGTCTTTAAAGAAGCCCTCTTTTTGGCTTTAGAGGAAAAGATCCACCCCGGTAACCACAACGCCTGCCATGACCTGGTTTCTTCCAGTGATGGAAGATGAAGAAGTCACTGGGTGTGAGGTCGGGGTAGTAGTGGTGATAAGGCAGAATTTCATACCCGAAGTTTCTTGCGAATTTCACCATTTCCTGAGCTGAATGGGCTGGCGCGTTGTAATCAAAAAGGTGCACTTCATTTTTTTAAATCGCCATATTGCACCAGTTTTGACCCTTTAGCGGCACCGTGCGGAACTATACCGCACGTTTTTTAAACAAGAAGGAATGTTCATGAACTTATTCCTTACAGTCATAATTTGGATGAACATTTTCGCTTTTTTCAACGAATTTTATGACCGCCTCCTTAATCGGTGATAATTACATTAACAAGGCAGGGCAGCAGATTTATAAAATTCTATCTGGCGATCCCGAATACATTTTTTCAACATCATAATCAACTTTACTCATCAATATCACCAAATAGATTGTACCGAAACACAGGTAGACTACATACTGTATGTGTCAAACAAAAATGGAAGTCAGCAGTCAGGAGAACTCGAACAAGACTAGCATAAGACAATGACACTGACCATCAACTTTTGGTTTGGAAACTTAAAGTGACGTTAGGAAAGAAAAGAGTTAATCAGACAGCCAGGGCTGATTAGGATTTAAAGAACATCCCTGAGAAATACAGGACAAGACAATCGTTCTTTTGTTTTGAAGTGCCAAATATCGAAGATTCATAACATTTTAGTTTAAAAGACATAAAAGGCAACAATAACAGAGGAAGAGAAAAAAAGAAGAAGCAACCCTGGATAAGAAAGCAGAAAAACCAAAATATCTGCGATAAAAAAAGATGTCTAAATCAGTTATTTCGAACAGAAATCAGAAGAAACAAGAATATTTCAGGACAATCTGTCAGCAGATTCTATCTGAACCTGTACGTTGGTAAACAGACTAACTGTCCAGAACATCAAAACGATGGGAATGCTCAAAGGTGATGATGAACTAAATGTGCCTGTGGAAAATGAAAGAACAATGGAGGAGTCTCCACTGAGAATATTGAGAATATCTACTCAGATGAAGAGCTTGAGGAATAGAAAGATGAGGAACAGAACCCCCTGAAAATGTTGAAACCATTTGGCAACTGATTGCTGGAGAACATTCCATAACATTGCTGCCATTGTCAGTGTCACATATGGAACAGTCCAGGCAAGAACATCGCGTCTGCCAAGACCTCAGTCAGCCTGAGATGAAGCAAGAGTGTTCACACTGGAAGAGCCCATCATCTACAATCAAAAAATGGGAGGCAGGTCCGCAGCTTGACCAAGTGCATGCTCATTTACATTTACATATTATTAATGAATGGGTGATGGGAAGAAACAAATATGTCTTAAGTCTTCGTTTAAAGATTGTCATCTTCAATCTAGATGTACGAACATCTAGAGGAAGTTCATTCCACCACCTAGGTGCGATGCTCATTGTCTTTTTTCATATTCACCGCATTGTGCATTAGGAATTCATCCCCAGGGGCCAGACCGCCAATTAGCGAATTCTACTGCCAGATTTTACTGCGTCTGAGGGATAATGGCGTATGCGCTAATCTTGAAACTTTTTGATACCGCTGCGTTTTCCTGAAATGATCAAACTTCTGTTCTTAAATAAATGCCATCTTCATATGTTTAGTAGGTCTTTTTATAATACCATGCAGTAAGCCTCTTTTATTTTTTTCTTGTTTTTCTTTAACTGTTTTACAGGCCCGAACTCCCAGTGAGGCGCGACGGTTCTACACAGGCCGGCCTGTCCACCTGGACAAGATGTTAATGAGTAAAGTAAAGGTGCCACACACATTTGAAGTGCACTCCTACACAAGGCCCACTGTCTGCCAGTACTGCAAAAGACTGCTCCGGGGCCTTTTCCGCCAAGGACTGCAGTGCAAAGGTCTGAGAGTCTGAGTCAAATGATTTTTTTTTTTTCTTTTAATGCATGACACCAAAATGTAAGCAAAAACATGTGCTTGCAATGTAGCTGATGTGTCTTGAAATTCTCTTTAAAACCTGCTTTAGGGGCAAACAAAACATCTCTCAATTGAACAAGGTTCGCTTTTACTGTTTGGGTGAAGTGTAAGGTTTATTGGCATCCAGTAAAATCACACATTCTCATTTAATATTCACTGTCCTACTAGCTAGTCCAACTTCAAAAGTCTTTATCCACCATGCTTCACTGGCAAGGTTTACATTTGGGCTTTTTTATTTTTTGGCTAAAAAAAAGTGTGATATTATGCCAGGTGGAATGAAAAGGCTTTTATTTATATTTTCCCATTTAATTATGTAGTTTCTTGGGACCTGCTTTCTTTAAATCTTGAAACTTGACTAGTGCAAAGTTCTCTCTCTCTCTCCTCTCTCTATCTACTGTATATATATATATATATATATATATATATATATATATATATGATGTGTGTGTGTATATAATTGTGTCCAGTTCTTGTGTCAGTTTGCTTTCATTAATGTGTCAAAAATTTGCATTAGCCAGTGTAAGAGCCTTTCCATAATTAAGAAGGCTCTCTCTCTCTCTCTCTCTCTCTCTCTCTCTCTCTCTCTCTCTCTCTCTACCATGTCAAAAGACCACACTGGGTTTCAGTTTTGTCATCCCAAAACACAAAGCTTTGTCTGGACCAAAACTGGACAGCTGAAGGCTGGGAAAATGTAGCCTTGTCTGAAACGTCATGATTACTAGTGAAGCACATGGATGATAAGACCAGAATTTGGCCCCAACATCATGAATCCATGGACGCAACCTGGCATTTGTCAACAGTCAAGGATGGTGGAGGTGGTGTAATGGTGTGGGCCATGTTTTCCTTGACATACATTGGGCTTGTTAATACCAGACTATTTGAGTATTGTTACTGGCCCAGTGCATCGCTTCATAGCTATGATTTTCCCATCTTCTAATGGCTACTCCCAGCAAAATAGTGCATCACCTGACAAAGCAAACATACTCTCAGGCTGGGTTCATGAACATGGCAAGGAGTTTAGTCTTCTTCAGAGGTCTTCCAAGTCACCAGATCTGAATCCAATATACTCCACTGGGATGTGGTAGGAGAGTTGCAGCATGAAGGTGCACCTAAATATCTGCATGCAAAAAGCTCAGGTCAACAAGGATCTCAAAACAATTTTTCCAACTTGTTGTTGAAACAGGCCATAAAGAATTGAGAGCAACGGACTGTTTCTAATAAAGTGTTCAGTAAGGGTTTAATGAGCAATATTCAGAGTTTAGTTAATAAGAAAATTGCACACATTAGTATTCTACATCAGATTTATGTAAATATGGACTTCAGTGCGACTCGGATAAATCCACAAGATTTGCACATGCAGGGTGGAGATCTAGAAGGTTTTAGTCCTGTTAACCACGGCTTTGTCAGCTTTGGCATCTTCAAAGCTTTAAACAATACATAGCTTGTGCTGCTATGATCGAAAGCATCTCCTGCTCCAGCCTCTTCATTCAAAAACTCCATTCTGGATCTTATCAGTAAAAAATCTCAATGTAGCTAGCCACAAGGTTAGCCACTACTTTCTTCTTACTTGTCTACTCTAAAAATGTCACACCAAAAGTCTGTCCATGATTTGCTCTAATTCAGCAGAAAGATTAAAGTCTGATGTTAACGTTGCTTGCACAAAGACAACTGTCTATGCCATTAGTCAGCCTTTTTTATTTAGTTATTTATCACTGCTAAAATTATTAACATTTTTTTTATAACATGTTTTTTCCCCCCTCTTTCAGACTGCAAATTCAACTGCCACAAGAGGTGTGCCTATAAAGTGCCTAATGACTGTCTTGGGGAAACTATCGGAGGTAATAAAACATTACTGCATTGGCATCAATTTATGCAAAAAATGAAAGCTTGAAATAAAGCATTAACCTTTAACGTTTATGAAGGGGACAACATATATGAGAAGTTTAAAGTACCTGTGCAACATTTGACAACAACGATACACTCATTTGGTTTGTTAACTTCAAGAAACAGAAGGTTTTAAAATTGGAAAATCTAAAAAAAAAAAAAAAAAAAAAGTTGAATGTATTTATATATTTCTATACATGCTCACCAGCACAATCAATGCATTTAGGCATGTAGGTATGGACAAGATATTTTGTTGACGTTTTGCTGAAGCACAGGAATGGTGAAGGCAGGTGATTTAAAGTGACTTAAATGTGGCACGGTGGATGGCGTCAGACAGGCTGGTCTGAGTATTTCTGAAACTGTTGATCAACTGGGATTTCCATGCACATACTGTATGTAGGGTTTACAGAGAACGGTCTCAAAAACCCTTGGTGAGTGTCGGATCTCTGGGCAACTGAGGTAATGCAAAGAGCATCTCTGAATTCACAAAGCATCAAAATTGTACAATAGAAGATTGGAAAACTTTGCCTGGTCTGATAAGTCTCTATTTCTGCTGCGACATTCAAAATTTGGCATAAACCACATGAATGCTTGGATCCATTTTGCCTTGTATGAACGATTCAGGCTGGCGGTGGTATGACCATTTTGGCTATACTATACTGGAACACTGTGTGCATATTAGTACCAACTGAACATCGTTTAAATGTCACAGCCTACCTGATATATTGTTACCGACCATGTTCATCCCTTTATGACCACAGGATAATGTGCCATGTCACAAAGCTCAAACCATCTCCAACTGGTTTGTTGAACATGACAATGAGTTCACTGTACTCAAGTGGCCTCAACAGTCACCAGATCTCAATCCAATAGAGTACCTTTGGAGGAGTGGGAGATCCACACCATGGATATGCAGCTGATAAATCTGTAGAAATTAAGTGATGATATCATGTCAATATGGACCAAAATCTCTCAGGAATGTTTCCAGCACCTTGTTGAATCAATGTCACAAAGATTTAAGGCAGTTCTGCTAATGGCTATGCTAGCAGCCTTAGCTCTTAGTTGTGTTTTGACTTCTTATGTTGATAAACATTGAGGTTATCATTGTAAATAAACACTGTCAGTAAAAAAAAAACAAATGAAAATTCAGGTTCACATAAATACATTACCATAGGTCTCTGCCATCATAAGTTTTCCCGCTCTGCACACCGACCATGAAGTTTGTAACACAGAACTCCAGTACAATGTAAGTCATCAGGGTCAAATTCCACAACCCTTGTTATAGGCAAACATGCATTCCATACGGCTAGTTTCCTGTGCCTCGACTGACCTAACACTTTCCACTCCACCTAGGAACGAGGCACAATTTACTATCCTAATCCATTTGTTTCTATTAACCACAATTAATATCTCTCACACCTAATCAATAATAAACACCCCAAGTAAAGTTAGAAAATTATAAACAATTAATACTGTAGGTTGCAAAATTGGCGGGTGTTTATTATTGCTTCAGGTACATATGTGCAAACAACCGGTACACATGTTATTCTGACCAGTTGTCCTCCTAACCCATGTGACCATCAGCCTCACGCAATATCTTTATTTGAAATCTCCTAATTAATTACTGATTGTATACTAATACTGTATATATACTATACATACAACAATAAAAACACAGTTACTGTTAATGACACAAATAGTTTTACACAATGCCAGAGTGTTACTGAGACATACTTATTGAAACAAGCTGAACACTTTGTTATGTAAAATACACCAAACAATGTCTACATAAATACGCTGAGAACTCCGCTTAAAAGCAAGCTTATTTATTTATTATGTATCTGAGAAATAAAAACAAACAAAACAAAAAACAAAACAAATAAAATCACACTTGACAAAAAGGCAATTTGAACATCAAAGGGCAAAGAGACATGGGGGAGCGAGGAGGGCTACAATCCTGACCCAGTTACACCAGTTCTGTTGTAAGGAGCTTGTGGAAGGAATATTTGACCCACGTTAAATAATTTAAAGGACATTTTACAAAATACTACTAAATGTGTGTAAACGTCTGATCCACTAGGAATGTGACGAAATCTGTCTGACATTTCACATTCTTAAAATAAAGTAGTGATCTAACTAACTGACCTAACACAGGTAATGTTTACTAGAAGTAAGGAATTGTCAAAACTGAGTTAATTTCTTTTGACTAAGGTGTACAGTATGTAAATATCTGGTATTCGCTGTGGTGATTTCTGCTGTTATTTAAACGAGATTATTACACTTCTAAATCGCACTGCCTAAAAGGTATTTTATGACAATGATAGTAATGTAAATATAAAAAAATTCTTTGATGGTCTATTGTGGCTTAAATGATGCCAAAAAATTGACATAAAAGGGTCAAAAACACTCATGCAGATCACACTTAAAAAAAAAAAAAAAAAAAAATTTAGCATATAGTTTATTTGACCAAAAAAAAAGAAGAAAAAAAAGTGATTAAACCCGTGCCCACTTCACCACACACTATCTGCCTCTGTACCATTGTTAGACATTAATTCATTTACATCATATCTTGGGAATATAATGGAACTGTAGGGGTGCCATCGGGCTTTTGTTGTTTTGATGGCTGTTGATGCTACTGTAGCTCTGCAATAAAAGAACGTAAGTGAGACTATACCCACCAGTGTGGTTATACGCGTCACAAGTAATTACTGGATGTCTGCAGGATGTAGTTACTGTGAAAAGGAAATAAACTGGTGACGAGAACAATAGAGATTTGGGAAGTGGGGAGGGACAAGCGAGGTATCCGAGGCTTTGGACTCATCTGTGTCAAGTGAGGGAACAATGGCAACGATGGCAGTGTTGTTTGGACACACTAAACAATCCAAGAAACTATGGTTCACATATGCTGAGTGGTTTGAGCACTTTGTCAATGCTAATGATATTAGCATATTTCATTAGCCACATGAAAACCACATCAACAAGAGTGCCAGTATTTTTGGGCACAACCATGTTTAGACTGCTGCAAAGGACATTCGTATACAAAGGGAATTAGTGACTGAGGAAACGCTCACGTATTAACACGTGTTTGAAATGGCTATATAAATGAAAAGGTGTCCCGAGGTTCAGAACCTAAAAGGTTCAGTGACGGTACACAACAGTGTCCACAAGGGGGCGACAAATACCTCAGAAGTCGTGAAGCCAACTTCCCCGAACATGACTGTTACTTCAGAGAACAGTTGTGCCATTATTGCAAGAAGAAGGGTCACATTGCTCACCTTTGTAATAGCAAAAAGTCCAACACCTCATTAAGGTGGAAGAAGAAGGGGAACAAAGGAAAAGGCAAAAAGAAGAAACTTAAAATGAAGGAAGTTAACACATCAGACAGCAAGAATTTTCAAAAGACCTTAAAAGGAATTTAACCACAAGTCCCATTTTGACTTGAACACCACCCCTCGTTCTTTATTATGTATATAAGTTGTTTAAACTAAAAACATTTTTTTATAACATGTATGTATTATAATAAATATTTATTAATTAATATTAGTGTGGTGTTAAAGTAGTAAAAAATAATCACGGTGTATCTATCAGTTATTGCAGCTTGATTTTCCTGATTACACAGCATTAAGTGCTGTTTTTTTGTTTTGACTTTTGCCGTAATTTTTGCTTTGGTGCTGTGCCACTTGTGCAGTAAGTCTCGTGTGTATGGCTCCTCGGGCAAACTCCCCTTCAGCGTCACGCAAAAATAAATAAATAAATAAATAAATAAATAAAAATCCCTTATCTTTTGCTCTTATTATGGCATGAAACACTGCATATGAAATTATGTAACCTTGCAACACAGCAAGCCAGATTACACATAAGTTATACTCGCCTATATTTTACCAAGTACATAATATTATAAACAGAGAGCATACCGTTACTTTTTTGCTTTTTTATTTCTCTTTTTTCACAGATATGTTAAGTCCAGCTCCAGACACAGAAGTACCAATGGACTACAGCAGTGACTATTTGGACTCAGAAAGAACTTCACTGATGGATGAATCCGATGACTCCTGCAGCATCCCCGGCTCCTTTTCCCCTGACAACAGTCAGGATGGAGTCATCGGAGATCAGAGGTCAGACACACTATCAGAGGCCTATCTCTCCTACTCACTCTCTTTACTTCTTAAAACATGGATGAAATATGTATGTGTTCTGATCTCCTCAGTACTAATATTCCCCTCATGCGAGTGGTACAGTCAGTGCGACACACAACACGCCGTTCCAGTACAGCTATTAAGGAAGGCTGGATGGTGCACTACAGCAACAAGGACACTCTGGTACACTGCTTCACTTTGCTTTTACACTCCTAAACTACACTCTGCTCCTAGTTTTTACACATAATTTCCTCTGCCCCTCAATAATTAAATAAGGACGTAAGGGAGGGTACATTTCACAACAAAATGTGACTGTGGCGAATACTGATTGGAAAGGAAGTCGAATTCAAATGGTTTCTGTTTGACAGAAAATGCTAGAAATGAAATAAAATATGACCTCATAAGATTCCATAAAAAATATATATTTTTAATAATAATAATAATAAAAAATTATAAGTATTTTTTTTATTAAAATAAATCGCAGCGTTATTAGTTTGAGACTAAACAGATATAATATTTGTTATAGTATGTGAGTGAATTATTTCTTACATCCTATATCTTGGTGGCACGATGGCCTCGTGGTTAACACTGTCTTCTTGCACCTTTAGGGCTTGGTACTCTGGTTTCCTCTCACAGTCTAAAGACATACAGATTATATTAATTGGCGTTCCCTAAATTGTCCTTAGTGTATGACTGAGTGTATATGTGTGTGTGCCCTGCCATGGATTGGCACCCTGTCCAGTGTGTACCCTGCCTCCTGGCCCCCCATGACCCTGAATACAGGATAAAATGGTATAGGCGATGAGTGAGTGAGTTTGTCAGTAAATTATTTCTCACTGTACATCCCTTATCTGGGTGGCAAGGATTCTTTAGTGGTTAGTACTGTCGTCATGCACCTCCAAGGTCTGGGTGCTCCAGGTGTGCACATGTTCTCCCCGTGCTTGGTGAGTTTCCTCCAGGTATTCTGGTTTACTCCCATAGTCCAAAGACATGCAGATTAAGCTAATTGGAGTTCCCAAATTGAGTGTGAGTTTGTTAACGAGCATGTGAGTGTGTGTCCCCTGCGATGGACTGGCTGCGCACCCTGCCTTGTCCCCTAAGTCTCCTGGGATTGGCTCCAACACCTCCGCCCCATCACCCTGTATACAAATTAAAGCAGTATAGACAATGAGTGAGTGAGCGAGATGCTTTATCTACCTTATAAGACCCCAACATCTCAGCCGTAGCACTTTCCATAAGACTCGGCCCTTACAAACTCTCTATGAATCTATGCTTCTTGCTTTCTTTTCCCCTCACATTTACAGTATTTCCAGCTTATCTTTTTTTCCTTGGTGCATCTCTCCTCCTCCCTGTGAGGTGGTGCAGCTCTCTTCCTCACTAACTGATATATTGACTCCTTGATGACCTATGATTCCTGACCTCTCACCTCCAACAGAGGAAGCGACACTACTGGCGCCTGGATTGCAAATGCATCATCCTCTTCCATAACGACACCACCAATAAATACTACAAGGTATGAATTTTCATAAAATTCCCATACAGTTTCCATAAAATTCATTCAGTGTTTACGCAATGCATGTGTAAGAAATGTCCAATATATTGCCTTATATATTTTATAAAAGCATACATTAAAAGATCATAGAAAAGAATGATTTTCCTTTTGATGTTTGAAGACGCAACATCATACAAAGTAAGCAAATTAAACTCCTAGGTCCTCCTGTGAGGTTTTAACTGGTTTGGAGATCATTTTATAAAGCCAGATGTTTAGGAATTCAACCGAAAGGTCATTTATGTGACCAGTTTACTTCTCCTTTACACATTCCTCAATTATTACTGAACTGGTGTGTCTAATCTGACTTTGCTGAAACATAACAGTGTAAACTAATGTCATATTTATGAATGATATTACTCAAAAGGAAGCATACATAGAGAAAAAAGCAGCCAGCCTAAACTGGAACCTTGCAGAACACCAATCTTGACTTTGATACAGTATGTGTAAAAAAAAAAGTCACCATTTACATACTATTGTATTCTCATTTATCCGTGATTAATCATCCGATCGTGTGGCAGAAGATTAAGTTATGATTGCATAAACCATTTGGCCGGAAAGATTTTCTTTGTGCCTCTTCCTAACCATTTGCAATTAAATATACAACTGCAGTGAGTTGTGTTACCTAGACAAAGTCAAATATGTACACATACTAGGCTAATTCCAATTAATTAGTTTAATTCCATGAGAGCTTGTTTAAAAAAGTAGCAAAATCGAGTTTTCACATGACTGTTTACTGATGTGAAATGCATTATGAGTTCACCGACAATTCATGTCTTTTGTCTGCGCAGGAAATACCTCTTTCTGAAATTCTTGAAGTGTGCCCAGCAAGTGACTTCAGTCTAGTGCCGAGTGGTGCCAACCCACACTGCTTTGAGATTGTGACTGGCACCATACGGTACTTTGTGGGTGAGAATTTAAACCCCACCCAGTTACCCAGCATGACAGTACCCACCTCAACAAATAGTGCAGTACCAAGTAGTGGAGTGGGACAGGAAATGGCCAAATCCTGGGAAAGTGCCATACGTCAGGCCCTTATGCCTGTCATCTTCCAAGACAACCCGCCATCTGAAGGCAGCACCCCTCACAGTAAGGAAAATCATCAGTGAATTAATCCGTTTCTTGAAGGTGAATGCTTCACTCAGTTGAGTTTTTTTTTTTTTTTTTCCTCAGGACAGGCATCAGTCAGTATTTCAGTTTCCAACAGTCAGATTCAGGAGAATGTAGTAAGTATGCGTTCTCTATCTGTACATTTAAGAACAATTTAAGGATTAAGAATATGAAGGATTATGATCGCTAAGGATTTTAATGTGAACAGGAATGAGTGGGATAAAATTACTGCCTTTTTTGTCTTTAGGATATCGGCATGATTTATCAGATTTTCGCTGACGAGGTTCTGGGTTCTGGCCAGTTTGGAGTGGTATATGGGGGTATGTTTATACTGAATTGTAAAGAAAGTTGATATATATACAGTAAAGACCAAAAGTTTGGACACACCTTCTCATTCAAAGAGGTTGATTTTGTATTATGGCAAGAAAATGAGTGGCCATCATTACTTTAAGAAATGAAGGTCAGTCACTCCGAAAAATTGGGAAAACCCCAAGTGCAGTCACAAAAACCATCAAGCGCTACAAAGTAACTGGCTCACATGTGGACCGCCCCAGGAAAGGAAGGCCGAGAGTCACCTCTGCTGCGGAGGAGAAGTTCATCCGAGTCACCAGCCTCAGAAATCGCAGGTTAACAGCAGCTCAGATCAGAGAGCAGGTCAATGCCACACAGAGTTCTAGCAGCAGACGCATCTCTAGAACAACTGTTAAGAGGAGACTGTGTGAATCAGGCCTTCATGGTAGAATATCTGCTAGGAAACCACTGCTAAGGACAGGCAACAAGCAGAAGAGACGCGTTTGGGCCAAAGAACACAATAAAGAACACAATAAAGAAAACTCTTTGAATGAGAAGGTGTGTCCAAACCTTTGGTCTGTACTGTATGTCAGACCAAGTCTCCTAACCAATAACCAATATTATGAAATTTCCATTTAACATATATGACACATTTCATAGTCATTGTTTACTAAACAGGAAAGCACAGAAAATCCGGAAGGGATGTGGCTGTCAAAGTGATTGACAAGCTTCGCTTTCCAACAAAACAGGAGAGCCAATTGAGGAACGAGGTGGCCATACTCCAGGTAAACATTAAGCAGAAGGTGTAAGTGGTTTGAAATTTCAGTGAAACAGTGGTACATTTTGATCACTTTCGTCATAAATGGCACTTGTACAGTATTACCATCATTTTAGACCCCATGTGAACTTTTAAGTGTTCAAATGGAAGTTTTCTGGCTGACAGTTCAAGTCTGAAATGTACAAGCAGGTTTTGAGCATGTCCACCATTTACAGTGCCATATGATAAGGGCCTTTATTTGTTTCTGTCCTCATTCTGTCTGCCTCTGTCTTTTTCTCTTATGTCTTTTTTAGAGTCTTCGTCATTTGGGAATAGTAAATCTGGAGTGTATGTTTGAAACTCCTGAAAAAGTGTTTGTTGTAATGGAGAAGCTTCATGGAGACATGCTGGAAATGATCCTCTCAAGCGAGAATGGACGACTACCTGAGAGGATCACAAAGTTTCTGACCACACAGGTTAGAAATTCCTCATGTATTGACAGGTCAATGTTTTATGTAGTTGAGTATATACTTAGGACTGTTAATAGAAAAATGTTAAGGCATGTGATTAATCTAGAAATTCTGAAGCATTATTGTTATTTATTTATTTATTTATTAGTTGTTGTTTTTTTACGCATATTAATCATATGACCAAGGTTGACCCTAATGGCTTTCCATAATGGCAACACGATTACCCAGCATTTCTTTATTCCAACATCGCATGTTTATAATACAAGTAAATCTGAATAATTTAAAATTGTGATTTGTCATGATTAATGACAGACTATGACTTAACTTGACTTAGCTAGATTAATGTTTTTAATCAATTGACAGCACTAGTATATACAAAACATTATGACCGTCTATCTTTTACAATATTTTAATGATCATAAATCATATTCCAAACTGTAATTGTCTGTGTGTCAAAAACATAACCATATACTTTTCTTATGTGGCTTCTGTCTCTCTTTTTTGCCCTGTTCATCATTCGGCAGATACTGGCTGCCCTAAGGCACCTTCACTTCAAGAATATTGTGCATTGTGACTTGAAACCTGAGAACGTGCTGCTGTCTTCAGCTGACCCTTTCCCACAGGTAAACTCTTTGACTGGAACTACATACTGTATACTGTATATACATTAAGCAAAAGGTGGCTGCTTTGAAGAATCAGAAATCTGAAATATATTACTGTATGTGTTATTTACGATTCTTCTGCGATTTCTGCTTTGTACGCTCTTGGCGTTCTCTCAGTCAGCCTCATGAGGTAGTCACCTGAAATGGTTTTCCATCCATCTTGAAAGATGCCCAGAGGTGTTGAGTATTTGTTGCCTGCTTGGTTCAACTCATCCCAAACGATCTCATTTGGATTCAGATTGCTTGATTGTGTAGACGAGGTCATCTGATGCAGCGCCCTATCACTCTTTTTCTTCGACAAAAAGCTCTTAGAAAACCTAGACGTTTTCTAAGGTTTTTGGATAATTGTTCTTTTGGAAATCAAATGATGGCCCCACTAAGTGCAAATGGGATGGCACGTTGCTGCAATATTGTATGGTAGCCATGCTGGTTAAGGGTTCCCTCAATTTTGACTGTTTGAACCTAACCGAGCAAGTGACCTCTGCAATTCGCCCTGGCACACTGTCAATTAACTTCTGGGCCAGCTTCTGACTGATGGCAGGCCATTCTTGCATAATCAATGCTTGAAGTTTCTCAGAATTGGTGGGTTTTTGTTTCCCCACCTCTTGAGGATGTTCTCAGTGGGATTATAGTCTGGGAGTTTCCTGGCCATGGACCCAAAATTTCCACGTTTCATTCCACAAGCCACTAAGTTATCACGTTTGCCTAAGGGTGAGGTGCTCCATCATACTGGAAAAGGCATTGTTTGTCACCAAACTGTTCTTGGATGTTTGGGAGAAGTTGCTCTCGGGGGATGTTTTTGTACCAGTCTTTATTCATAAGGCAAAACACATGAATGGTCTCAGGATGCTTTACTGTTGGCATGACAAAGGACTGATGGTAGCGATCACCTTTTTTTCTCGGGACATGCTTTTTTCCTCAGATGCCCCAAATAATCAGGAAAGGGATTTATCAAAGAAAATGACTTAGAAAATACCCCAGCCATCAGCAGTCCAATACCTTGCTTTCTTATGTGTCTCTGTACTTCTGAAACCTAGCTTGTTGGGTGCTTTATATTGTATGGAATAAGAACAAATGCTGATTACTTGTACAAAGTAGAAATGGTGTTGCAGCAGAACTGGGGTCACTGGTTTTGGGTTAGTTTAAATCCTGGATTTCATTTGCAGTATTTTTTTGTTTTGCCCCAGAAATGAAATTTACCTTATAGCAGCTTGCTTGACTTGGCACAATCAGACTTTACCCCTGTTCCATTACTCCATGACGTTGTTTCTCACCAGTATCAGCTTGACTCGTTGCTATCTTTATATATGGAGTTGGGCTTTTACCAGATTTAAAAACTTTCTACCTGCTCTAGCCCTGCAGCCATGACAGGAATAACCAAACTCTTATTTTCTTTCTTCGGAAGAAGAGAAAACATTTCATTTTTGTTATAAACAATGGCTATTGTGTTTTTTTTTACTTATTGCTGCCTTTTATCATTTGCATATAATTTCTGCATTCTGCATTTTAACCCCTGCATGTTGGTCGCTTTTAGCCATCGTACCATTAAGCCACAACTGATTGCACATAAAACACATACAATTGTCGTATCGACATTAAGGAACCATTAATCACTGTACTTTACAGTATTACTTTTACACTTTACACTTACACTTACTGCATAACTCTAAACTTATGTGATCAAGGCACTACACTTCTCCAACACAGAAGAATCTTTGCTATTTAAAAATAGGGATTATATTATTTTTTATATACCCATTTGCAATATTGGCAAACCAATATTGCAAGGGGATATTTTCTAACTTGTCAAGAAACCATATCCATATATAGCTCCATTCTGATATTAAAAGACTTGAGCTTTCAACCTGGTTCAATTTAAAATTAAAATAATTTTTTTTGATTAGATTAGATTGAGTCTTTATTTTTTAATATTAGTACATCAATATTTCATTATACTTTTAACATTTCTATAAAACACTTTCTTTGCAGGTGAAGCTGTGTGATTTTGGTTTTGCCCGGATCATCGGGGAGAAGTCTTTTCGGCGCTCTGTAGTAGGAACACCTGCTTATTTAGCTCCAGAGGTGCTGCTGAACCAGGGGTACAACCGCTCTCTGGATATGTGGTCTGTTGGAGTCATTATGTATGTCAGCTTGAGCGGGACTTTTCCCTTTAATGAAGATGAAGATATCAATGACCAGATCCACAATGCTGCTTTTATGTATCCACCAAACCCCTGGAAACAAATCTCTCCACACGGTAATATATATATATATATATATATATATTTTTTTTTTTAATATTAGTACCAGCTTTTGGTTTTGTTAAGATAATCGAGAAGAACACCAATGCATTTCAGTGATTACTGTTCCTACATGTTGTCCACATTTCACCATGCTTTGAATTGATTTTTATAAGAATCATACTAATAAAACAAGATTGAATGCCAACAACAATTGTTACAATTTTAAAATTGTAGAAAATGCAAAATGACTTCTGTTCAGACAGTGGAGTGTAACCGAGGATTGATTCTCTGGCAGGAAACCCAAGCCATGGTGGTGCACAAGTTTGTCTCATGCCTAGAACAAATGGGGAGGGCTGTGTCAGGGCTGTGGACATTCTATGTAAAATTTGTGCCAAATTAAAATATCCATATTGTGACCCCGAATGGGGTTAGGGTTAGGGTTAGGGTTAGAATCAGATCCAATGGAGAAATACTAATTTTATGTGACATCTCTCTTTTTTTCCCCCCATAGCTATTGATCTCATCAATAACTTACTTCAAGTAAAGTTGAGAAAACGCTACAGTGTGGACAAGAGCCTAAGTCATGTCTATTTACAGGTAACATTAGACACATGCCTAAAAGATTACTGGAATCAATAACTGAATAAAGCAATTTACATATAAATATATACAGTATATATATATATATATATATATATATATATATATATATATATATATATATATATATATATATATAATGATGCAGAAAACTCCTACAGTATCTGGATCCAACTCAGATCCACTTTGCATCTGAAAGCTCTGCATCTCAAGCTTTTTTTTTTTTGTTGTTGTTCTTATTTTGCCTTCGAAGGACTATCAGACGTGGCTGGATCTGCGAGAACTGGAATCAAAGCTTGGGGAACGTTACATAACCCATGAAAGTGATGACGCTCGCTGGCAGAGGTTTGCTCAGGAGCACACGCTGCCATACCCAGTTCACCTGGTACCTGGATCGTCTGTCTCCGATGATGAGCAAGAAGGCTCTGATGATGCTTCCATGCAGGGACTGACTGAGCGCGTCAGCATCCTCTGAGAAAAGCAGGAAAGGCAGCCAAATGTCAGTCCAAATAGACTTTAAAAGATTTTGGAACTCTTCTCCTCTTTCTGTTTTAATCAATCGACTTGATGCTCTATTAATGAAGATACAACAGGTGTAGCTATCTTTTCAGACAGGTAGAGGTTCCTTCATGGCAAACTTTTCCTTTCTTTACAATACACAGAGGTAGTGGAAGACAAACATAAGAGTGTACAGTGCAAAGATATTATTGTAACATATTTCTATTATTTGCTTCTTTAGCCCTTGATTCAGTTTACATTGGTAGTAAGTATTTTAATATTACAAAATGCAATAAGTTTTAGTGGATGTAACTTTAAACAGTTTTTCACTGATATAGGTCATCAATATATATTGCAGTTTGGATCATCTGTGTACATATTCCATACAATAAAGAGAGACTTGTCAAACAATAGCATGGTTTGTTCATATTTTCCATCTGGCACGTGTTCTTAATGAAATTTTGAATTTGTCTCATCAATATCCTTTTATAGAAATCACAAACAAATGAACAAACAGAAATTAATTAAGTAAGTAAACAAACAAACAAAAACAAATAAATAAATATTATAGAGTACAATAAGGTTTTAAATGTGTTGTGACTTTGGAACAAATTACTAAAAAAAAATAATGATATGTTGTCCTTATAATGATTTAGTATCTAAAATAAAAATAACATTTAAGATTTAGTACTGTAAAAGTAAGGGGGAGATATTCCCATCATAATGTTGTTTCTAAAAGTAATGTCATAAAAATTCATGAAATTCATAATAAGATTTAAGTATATGCATTGCATCCAGTCACTGTCATGAGATGAGATGAGATGCCCCTCATGCTACAACCCAGCCATTTCCCTAGGCACTGGAGGATGCCCAGCATTTTGTACTGTATGAATCAGGCCCAAAGACCCAACAGTTGAAATGGCCATTGGTGGGGTTCAAACCGCTGACTCTTTGATTAGAAAACCAGAGCCACCTTAACCGCCTGAGCCACCAGCATGGGAAAAAGAATTCCGCTGGGACCGGGCAAGGTAATGCATACTGTCCCCGAAGTCATCCCTGGCTGATGCATTATCGTCTATGCTCTCTGATTTTCATGCTCAGATTGTCATCTGAGAAGCCCACGCTTACTTGGGATGTCCATAGTGACAATCAACAATTTGAACTCCTTTGACTATTTGTTTTCAAAGATATTGCTCTGTAGGCTCCAACTTACCTGTATAAACGTGAGAAAATCATTGGCGTTCCTAAAATAAAAATCATTAGCATTACTAAGGTAAACATAAAATATTAAAGGCGGTAGTTACATTTAGATGAAGAGTACATCTTAATATTAAGACAAATTTAATCAATTAAACTCAAAGGTCACCCACCGATGGCTCGAACGGTTAAGACTGTGGGTTGTTGATTGAATGATTGGGGGTTCAAGCCCCAGCACTGCCAAATTACCACAGTTGGGCCCTTGAGCAAGACCCAAGACCCTTAACCCCAGGGGGTTATCTGCTCCAGGGGTGCTGTACCCTGGCTGACCCTGTGATCTGACCCTAGCTTCTTAACTGGGTTTTTTTCAGAACCATGTCACTTTGCTTCATTTTTGCATCTTTATACCAACTCTCGCACTTGTCAGTCTCTGTTTACTTCTGAAACATTTTCGAATATGTGGCATAGTGCATTAATGTTTCATTGACTGGGTGGGGCTGAGTCACTAGTTACTCATGAATTGTTGGTATTCCGATGCCCTTTTGACAATGTATTTATTTAGTATAGTAAGTTGCAGAGTCTGCCTCACCGCATTCAATAAATCAGTCTGGAAGCTGATAGAAAATAGTAATCTTGTAAAGCTGACCCTACTGCGTCTCCAGGATTCCCCTTGCGATTTGGCGGTGCAATCTCACTGGAGTATAATGCGGAACCAAAAGACCAAACCTGTGAGTTTTTTTTTTTATGCTTTACATTGTGTATTTTTATCAAAGGTGTATAAGACTCGCTTTGTCGGACTTAGGAATGAATCCGACTTATGAACGAATCCGACTTACAGTATGAATGTTCTTCCAGAACGGAACTCATTTGTAGGTCATCGACATATTGTAATGGCACAGTGAAAAAAGTATATGTTGCCTAATTTTTATGTTTTTACACAAACATTCATAGAAATAAAGGACGTAGTACTTTTACATCTGACTGTATTTTTAAGACGTTTAATGAAATGCTGCAATAAATAAACATCATGTTTAGGTTGCTGTCCTTAGCCTAGTTCTGGAAATACACACTTTCCTCACATATTTCCAAAACCTTCAGATATTTTAAATGTTTCTAAAAGAGAAATCTTGGGCTTTTGTATTTTCCCACAACCAACAAAGACATTCTTTAAAATATCCAATAATGTTTTCATTCATTTAATAGAAATAGCTGAAACTATTTTAATTTATGTACTGACAAATTATAACATAAGGTAAAGAAAATAGGCAATATTGTAGAAACATTTATAAATATTTTCTACATACTCCAAAAAATCTTCAGCCAAATACACTGCCTGTTCGGTAATCGGAGAGTGAATCACAGATGAGAAATCGAAAATGTAGATCAGAAAAAGATACTTTTTTAGTTAGATAAAGTTTTGTCTTAAAATGACTCCAGTGCGTTTATTATTGCTATTATTCCAGCTGTGAAAATATGAATTAATCCCAGTAACAATATTGGGTTTAGCTTTTCTAATTAATATCTATCAGTGCAGGTGTTTGTTTACATTGAGCAAGTAGCGCATTAGTAGCTTATTTTAAAGTAGATTATTAAATCCGGCACATATCAGCTCATACGGTAGCAGCTCTGTACAAGTAATACTGTAACATCACCTTTACTCAACATTTTGATTTCACTTATGGTGCAGATGAAACTTCAGGCAGATATCTAAGTACTGCAAACGTTTTAATAAATTCGATCCAGCAGTCGATTTAAGACGCGCCCACAGTTTTACACAAGCGCTGTCAAAACTTGTGGTTTCTAATCTGGCACATAACTACGCTTAACTTCACTTCAACTTCATTTATTTTATGGCGCCGGACCTAGGACCAAGACCTAAGATATATTTTTTTGCAAAGATCTTTACACCAGGAAACTTACATCTCTCTTTGTGACTTCTTGGCATGGCATTGACCTTACGATCATTTCTTCATGCTCCTCCATGGACTGCTGAATGTCGCAGAGTACGATCTTCTACCTTTACAATAGCTGAAAGGCGATGACAATAGACACTACTAAGGAAAGCAGGTGTAACAAATAACATTCCTTAAATATGTTGAGCTTGAGAAACTATAACAGTAAACATGCAGGTATCATGAAGATGGCACTCAATATTACAAACTTGAGCTTCTGCACATCATCATAACTGTTGAATTTGTAGTAATGCATGCAATATTGAACATTAGGCCTCTCACCTGTGATGCTTTTGGTGATTTTGGTCGTGTGTTGGTGTTTAAATACTCAAGCAATATTAGAGGTTTAAAAAACATGCAGTTCACCATACTGTACATTCATTGTCCATTTAAAAGTTATTCTTTATTTACACTAAATGAAAAAAATGCAAAAGAGAGATGAGTACAGTTTTGTTCTCAGTCAGTGTTCTATATTTGTACTGGTTTTTGTAACAAAATCCTAAGACATACATAGAGTAGGTACGTTCACCCCCCCCCCCCCCCCCCCCCGCCCCTATTTCAATCATCTATGAAGCATACAATTATATAACACAGCATAGATCAAATGTACATGTAACACCTCACTAACGTTGCTTACCATTTCATTACTATTCCCTACCTTTGGTTATAGGGATTGAACAAGCTTTTGGACGAGAGCTTCTAATCCTCTTCATATGTGCCCTCTTCCTGAACTGTTTGAAATTCTCTGTAAGTTAAATAATTAGGATTTATACCTTAGAGCACTACCAAAACAACTCCAAAACTGTAGTTCTTCTGGGACATTAGCAGTCTGCAGTGGTCAGAACCTACCAAAAGTGGTCAAATGAAATAAAGCCATTAACTCACTTACTCATGGATGTGGCGAGCGAAGGCTTTCCTCTGTAGTCCAGTCCAATAAAACAGCTCTTTAGCCCAAATTGTTGACAAGGTTAATGGTGGTCACATTAGAAAGGTTTGTGCTTTATTGTTTTTGTGACAAAAGGGGGACCTACTCAATATTAAGCCAGTGGTCATAATATTAGGGGGATAGGATAGGGTCCATCCAGCAATAGATACTTCCCACCCTGAAGATATATACATCATTTTTGTGGCAGTTCCTTTATGGAATCAGGTTTCCAGCTTGACACCTGATTGTATCTGAACACTTGCTTGCTCAAGGGTCCAACAGTGGCAGCCCATTGGTGTCGGGGCTCAAACCAGGGACCTCCTGATCAGCAGTCCAACCCCTTAACCACTGAGCCAAGTTTCCAGATTGTTTGTGATGTAAAAAAAAAAAAATCAAACCAAGATAAATCATTTTTCAGTTTTTTTTTTTTCCACTTTTATTGAGATATAGCAATCAACAAAATTCTACTGAAAAACACATTTTTTGCAGGGTTAACCTGGGTGTGTGTGCGCACCCGTTAATAATTTCGCATTTGATTAACCTCTCAATTAAAGAGTCACTTTCAAGCTCATGTCCTAAAGAAATTACTGTTGCCAGGGATGTGTAGGAGGTAGAACATACAGTAAAGGCAGACATCTTTTATATGCAGTGTAAAACAAACGAACAAACAAAACAAAAAAACAACAGAAGACTAAGTCTTTGGACAATGGTCTAGCAACTGCGGTGGTAGTGTGTCATGAAGGTGAAAACAAACAGTGACAAGGCATTGCCTATAACCATAACCTCCATCCCCCCCCCCCCAATTAAAAAGGGCAGTAAAAAAAAAAAAAAAATCCTGAATTACATTTTTAAACAGAAATTCTGAGCACAGAAAACATGGAGAACACAAATAAAAACATAAGTGTCAATAAAAGCTTAACAGTCCAGAGGCACATGTCTAGGGAGAACCATGCCAGATTTATTATACACCTGTCATCAATGGAGGGATTTCAATGAACCCTATTGGCTGCTTCCGTAGGATGTTCTTGACATCACATTTGCTTGGTGCAGTTGCTGATGCCATGGTCTACATTTTGTCAGAAGGTATTAATCAAGAGAGGATATGAAAAGATTTCCCAAAACATTAAAATAGGGGTGCCAAATTGGATCTAGAAAGGGCTGGTGTGGATGCAAGCTTTCACTCCAACCAAGCAGATTCCACACCTGATAGTATATTGAAAGCAAAGAACGAGTAATTAAAAAAGTGAATCAGGTACAGCTTCTGCTTGATTGGAATGAAAACCGGCACCAACACCGTCTCTTTTCTGGTCCCAGTTTGACACCCTTGCATTAGATGCATCATGGAACACCATGAAGACCATCAGGCAGAGAAGTGGAGAAAATTGGGCACCACTGTGACATCACCATGACTGGTATTTGGTCAAATCATGCTACATATTGAAATGTGCTACAAAGCTGTTCTGTGCATGTACGAATACATGCTACAGTACGCTATACATTTTACCATTAATATTTCATGTTTAGGCTTTAAAATGTTCTTTAAAACATGTACTGTAAATGTTTGAATGTATGCACTGATTTTGCTGCACAACACTGATAATGGTGTACTGAAGATTGTATCTTATTTTCATCTCAGCTTACACTTAAAGCTACAGTATTTGAGCCGGGCATATTGTTTTGTTTGCTGAATAAATCGTGTTGTGAGCATCAGTGCAGTTTCCTTTAAATTATTCGTAAGAACCAGAGATGAACATTCTTATAATACATTTTTATAGTTATAGTTTTGATCCAATCCAGTGGAATCAATCTATGTGACTGTACACATTAGAGTCTTAACTGTGAACATCAATTAAAAAAAAAAAACCTTGGACAGTAATTCACACATTGATAATCTATTGTACTGTACATATTTTTGTTGTATATTATACATATTGATTGGTTTCAGGCTAGATAAGTCTGTATCCTTACGCCTTAGCATCATCCTGAGGTGTCAGTCTGGCCATGAAGAAGGAGCTTTGGATGATGGCTCAGTTTGCAGCTTGGTGCTTTACATTATTTGAGAAGATTTGCTGATTTTATTATAGTAGAGGTCCTGATGCTGTTGGTCCTGCATTCAGTCTAGCAAATGGACAATCTGTTGTAGGGGATCTGGTCCCAGTTGCTGTGTGACTTGTTACGGTATGGGCTGATCTCCTGGCTTTTGGCACCAATGTGGCAGATGTATGTTGTTTTTTGAGCACAGAAAAACCCATTGCATTTTTGGTGTTTTTATTATGGTCGTAATTGTTCTTTATTTGATTAAATTCAAGATGGATACAAAGAAAGAGGCCAGTGAGTCAATGCCTGTTTATAGCTACCATAAAATACTTAATAACAACTTAATCTTTAATCAAATTTTTATCAGTAAAGCACTTTTAAAAATGGACAGAAAGTGGCTTTAAAGAAATATCAAATTATCCCTAAATTTATAAAATTATCCTTAAATTTGGCTCATGGAAATTTGGATCCACAACATTAACTGAAAAATGGGTAATATACTGTTTCATATATGAAAGGTTGTTTATTGGCAAATTGCTGTGGTAGAAGAGGAATAAAACACTTCAGACCTGCTTCAGTGGTTAAGACTTTGGAGTACTGATCATAAAGTTCTAAAGGTCTAAAATCCAAAACCACCAGGTTCCTACTGTTTGGTCCTTGAGCAGGGCCCTCAACTCTGAACTGCTCAGATGTATGCTTGAGGTAACAAGAAATATAAGTTGGCCTGGATAAGGGTGTCCGCCACATGTCAGAAATGTATATAAATGCAAACAATGTAACAAACTTCAGGGTTAAAGTGAACTCTGCCTACATCACACCACAGTATCATTGACAATTCTCCTTTAGTAGCATTCCCTGTGTTGTTTTTTTAATTTTATACAAACTTTTATACTCATTGCCAAAATGTGTAAAATATTTTTCAAATAAGTTTAAAATCACTGTACACATAAATATTTCATCATATCCCTCCATCACTTATCTTACAGTCTCTTTATTTGCATGAATAAGCACATACGGTGCTTTCTTTTGCGAGATGGCCTACAACTGTATTGGCTAAGGCTTTTGCATATAAATGATTTACTGTACTCAACTCATTAATCTAAGGTTTAGCAAGTCCTTATACAGTATATTCATAACTAGACTTACAGTAGCTTAATTGCAGTGCACATTAACAGAAGGCCAAACCACAAACCAAGTCATAGAAAGATAGTTTTATTGCCCAGGTGTTGGAGTACTTTTCTGTTTTGTTTTGATTTATAGAAAAAAAACCTGTACAGTGAAACACAAGCAATTGGAAATCGAAGCATTTTTTTTTTCCCATAAAGTTTTAGGAATCCTATCTGCAGTTAAAAACCAACCAACCAAGCAAACCAACAAACAAACAAACAAACAAACCAAAAAAAAAAAAAAAAAAAAAAAAAATCCAAAAAATTTCTTTGAATTATTTCACTTCCTTTTCCCTTATCTTTTTATATTTAGCAAACTGTTCAGTGCATGCAATACCATTTTCTTCTAGGTAGCCAAACATTAAAGAAAGAAAGAAACAAAACCTATTTAAATGAATAAAACTGTTAAAACATTAATAAAACTATTAAAGCCTTATAAAAAGACAGTGTGTTTGTGTGTGTGCATGTGTATACACACACAAATTATATATATATTTTACATACATATATATATATATATATATATATATATATATATATATATATATATATATATATATATATATATATATATATCATTTAAAACATAAAATAATGTGTAAGCTATTTTTATTACATTTTATATATTTTATCATTTTGAATCCCCTAACACATAAAGGTTTTTTTTTTTTTTTTTTTTTAATTGTGCCCTGTGTTTTTTTTTTTTTTTCCCTTCTGGAGATGTTGAAAATAGTAGTTATTTATACAAAACACTTTCTTATATACAAGTCAACATTTGCAGAAATTCTCCTGGCAGGAGGGGCCTGGGTAAAGCAGGAAATCTGATCAGTTTTGGAAATTGACCAAACTGACCAGGGTGGATGGGGATTGATTCCTGACTCCACCCAATATCAACACAGCTTTTCCTGTGATTACTGGGAACTACAGGATCCCTGATTTCAACTGGCTAAACAAGGCCTGCCCCACTGCATAACAACTGCATTTCTTAACAGAAGCAATCACATTTAGGTAAATAAGACAAATCATACAGGAGACCATGAATATTAAAATGAAAAGCTGAAAGCCATAATCAGTTAATTTTGAGTATTACCAAAGCTGTTAGAGTTATTTTCTTTTATTTTTAAAGTGCATGGAATGTCTGAACAAGTATGAATACTGTATGTCCACAGAGAGATGAGTACAGTCTTAATGAGACCTTCAAATGAAATACCTTTGCGGTTTTATGTCAAATAATGGGAGAAAAACTTTGAGCTGTATTTTATTAATTGTGTGGCAGCCTGGAAAAACCTTTCTAATTGTCAAATTTTGTCATATAGTGCATCTAAAAAAAAAAAAAATATTGAATATTTTGCCTTTAAAAAAAAATCATTTAATTTAAAAAGTGAAACTCATATTCTAGAACAGAAAGTAAAACATTTCAAGCTGTTCATCAAAGAAGGAGATTGAGCCACAGCAGGTTGAACATCGCTGGAAAGGCTGGCTCCTCGCAGAGTGCTGTATCAAAGTATATTCATGGAAAGTTCTCTTGGAGAGAAAAGTGTGGTAGGACAAGGTGCACAAGCAAAAGGGATTTCCACAGCCTTATGAAGATTGTCAAGCAATGCTGATTCAAGAACTTAGGAGAGCTTCACAAAGAATAGAGTGATGCTGTCACTTGAATCAATTCAAGTTGCTTCAAGCAAGTCCAGCACGGCTGGTGATGATCCAGCAAGTCCAGCATGAGTGGTACCATGTCATCTGCTGGTGTTGGTTCGATGTGTTTCATCAACGCAGCCATCTACCAGCAAACTTTAGAGCCTTTCATCCTTCCATCTACTGATAAGCTCGATGGAGATGCCCGAACTCCATTTTCAGCAGGACAATGCCGTGACAAAACTACCACTACTGTAACTAGTTTGCTGACTGTGATGTCACTGTGCTTAACTGGCCAGCCAACTCGCCTGACCTGAACTCCTTAGAGAATCCATTGGCAATTGTCAAGAGGAAGATGAGCAACACCTGACCCAACAATACAGACGAGGCTGCTATCAAAGCATCCCGGTCTTCAATAATAAGTGCCGCAGGCTGATCGTCTCCATGCCATGCAGGAATTTGTGCTAAATGAGCCCTGACCAAGTACTGAATGCATAAATGATTTTTTGTTTATACTGTAAACAACTGTTTAGTCTAGACTGTATGGTAATCATTTTAAGGAAAAATATTCTAGAAAATATTCAAAGATTTTGACATAATAGGTTTTGGCGTTCCATGAGCTGTAAGCACATATCATCAAAAAACATAAAAAGCTTGAAATATTTCACTTCACATGTAATGGATCTAGAATATGAGTAAAACTTTTTGAATTAAAATATTTTACACAATTACTTTTCACAACTCTCTCTCTCTTTATATATATATATATATATATATATATATATATATATATATATATATATATATATACACACACACACACAGATATATAGACATGTGAAAAGGCTTACCTAAATTTAAATGTGTATGGCATTGAACAAATCTCAACCACAAATGAAGTTCTAGCATTTTATGTCTGGTTATCCTCAAAAGTAACAAAAAACAAAAAAAAAAAGAGGGGTGGGGTGGGGATTGTGTTTAAGGATATAATTCCACATTCCAGCGAATGATGCCTGACCCCTACATTTATAACCTTATCTACAGCCAAAAAAAAAAAAAAAAAAAACATAAGTTACTTATGAAATATGAAATACTAATATGAAATTCACATATGTCCCAGCATCATCCATCTTATCACCTGGGCTCCACTCACTGCAATTAAAAACAAGCCTCATTGCCATCACTTCACGCAACTGATCATCTCTGGTCACACTAACATAAGCACTGATGAATTCAAACACTTCTAATATCTTGTCAAAATGTACTTTTTACTAATAGATTTTTATTCGTTTATTTAAACATTTTTAAACTTTGTCCTTTGGCATTGGTACATAGTGTGTGAGCACACGTCTCTGTTTTAATAATGATGCGTAGGTGCAAGTGCAAGACAATTTGACGGTATCTTATGAGAAATATAACCTATTTAGTTATTAATGGCCATTTTTCACTTGATCGAAGTGTGAGAGTCGCTGTGTGACAGTTAACCGTGTTTAACTACTGTAGCAAGGTTGTTTTTCCTACTGTGTTCGTTTAGCTGGACCTTTGAGCAAACAGTTCCAAGCAACCTGATCTTCGTAGGCAGAGGGCCAATGAAAAGTTACATAGTCCCATGCCTTTTTTTGTTTTTTAAATAAACTATATTAATATTCTATTAAAGGAAATATGTCAAAGGTACTGGCAGAAAACACAATTTTTTGAATTAGTTCACAATTTTTTTAATTTGAGCTTTTCCCAGCCTTCAAATTTTTTATTCTGTGTACTATATTAATACTTATTTAAGAGTTATCCTTAGTCATTGGCACAAATTTCTTTTGAGTAAATCAGTTCTATTAGCCTAATATTTTCCTTCTCTTATTAGTATTTGTATGTGTGTGTGTGTTTACAGAAGTAAAGGTCTTGCATGCATTGGTTTCAGTTTACCAGTGTTGTTGACTTAATCGAAATTAATAGAAGTGTAAATATTTACATACTTAAAACATCGCATCATTTGGCGATACTGTATCAGATGGGGGCAACTTTGCAGTAATGAAAACTATCTAAAGTCTTTGTGGGTATCAGAAAGGCTCTGTGGCATGACAGTAACAGGGTGAATTTTATTAATACCATAATCTGATATATCAGTTATTTCTAATAAGTTATTTCTAATGAACAAGTTGAATGGCAGCAAGTTAAAGATTTTTTTTATTTTATTTTATTTTTTAAATCCTGTGGCTACAATATAAAAGTACTCACCAAACAGGTTTTTGTGGTGGCCATTCCAAATTTCAAGTATTTCAATTGTGTGCAATCATATCTATTTGTAATACTATCACTGGCATTTGACACAGCACTGCGATAATAAATGGCACGTGGCCGATGTGATCAATGCACCTGAACATCTGATAAAAAGCTTAGACTGTAGATTTGATTTCGATGATAAATCATTCTCGTTTCCTTTCATTCCGATTCCTGAATTCCTATCAAACTCTCTGAGCAGCAGTGGAGCATCTAATCACAAGTGAGTCCAAATTCCACCATTCGTTACACACCACACACACACACACACACACACACGTCTTTCCGTTAGGGGTAACGTTTGTCACCCATTTATCTGCCCCTTTTATGATTGACCTTTCCTTTTGTTCTGCTGCTCCTCCCACTGAGCGATTGTCTTCAAATCTTCATACAGTATATATACACACACACATATCTTTTAGGTATTTATCTATCTATCTAACTATCTATTTATTTATTCATTCATTTATTTATTTATTTGTATTCAATTAGCATATGAGATTTTTCTGTTCTAATCAATTATATATTCACTTTAATTTTAAATAGAAATATATATCTATATCTATATATATGTCTATATATATATAGATATTTTGTGAAGAAACATAATATATTTTCTCTTTTTCTGTTGTGTATTGCAGGAGCCCTGGTGTACCGTTTTGTCCAATGTAATTTTTTTAGAACAGAATATTTTGAACATTAAGTTGGGCTTGGCTTTGGGACTCGAGTAGGTAAAGCGGAGGCAGACCAGATGATTCATTTCTCATATAGAGTGTTTGAAATAAACCCTAGTGTTGTTCATTCAGGCAGTTCAGAACAGAGCATTCACAACTGGACAAAGTCAGGGCATTTCTGTGAGGGGTGCTCACAGTCGAACTTCAGTCTGAACCTGAACCAACCCGACTGGAGGAAGAGAACTGGGCATGCTCGGTATTTTGGGTTGTGAGCAACATTTAAATTTTATTTTAAATTTTTTGAGTGTGGGTCTGAGCTGCTAACTGAGCTGCGAGGTGCAAACTCTGCAATAGGGCAGCGCTGTAGAGCTGCAAAAAAGAGAGAAAAAAAAAAAGTAAGTTCTGGATATTTATCCAATATTTTTAGAAATGAGAGAGAATTAAAAAAAAAAATGGATACACAAAATGTTTTAGAACACGTTATTTATATAATTATCTAATCATTTATTCAGCACCCGCATCACGTTTTCCATTCTCAGGTGATTTATATGGTTTGTACTGTACATGCACGTGGCAATTCCATCGCTGTATTTCAGACCAGCGGATGAAAGAATTTTACCAGTAAATTTTAAGCTCTCCATGCTGATGTTTTTTTTTCTTTCTTTTTTTTTTTTCTTCCTCTTTTGAATTTTTACTTTTTGGTTCATTTGATGTGAAACTTGTCTTGCACATGGTTTGATAGTTTTGTAAAGGACATGAGAGCATTACTGCATCCACCCTTCACTGCATTTATCCCTACACTAACAAACGCAAGTGTCGAAATCACCGCAGACGTTGGCCAATGCAGCCCTCTGGTGGAGCGACCAACAAGTACTAACTGCAGAAAAGCTATCCGGCATCAGCGGGTATCTTGCCATAACATGCACTTCTCTATATATTTTTCTTTTATATATTATCGATCCCTCATTCTTCACAATTCTTAACACACATACACTCTGGTCATCCAAAAAAGTTGTGAAATGCTTACATGAGAAAGAAGGTGGTGGGGGTGATGGAGGTTAAGCACAAAAAGAAATGACAGTTTGTGCACACACACCCACACACACACACACACACACACACACACACACACACACACACACACATAAAAAAAAAATTAAAAGAAAGAAACAAACAAAAAAACAAGCCATTCTGACATATTCATTGTTAAGGGAGATAGCAGGTTGGGGGACAAGTGGGACTTATAATAGTATTAACTCTGGACACAAAAGAGCACTGAAAGTGTTAATTTTGCTGTATGGTAGGTCTGTCCACCTCATGAACTCACTGTTTTTATCTTATTCGTTTTCCTTTCTTTTTTTTAATCGCCTGACAGTAAATGCTATAACTTTTTTATTTTATTCTATTGGAGCAAAGAGAAATGCAGGGAAAAGCTTTACACCCCTGTTTTTTTTTCTTCTTTTTCTTCTGTCCCCAAAGATCCAACCCGAATGTCTGGGCCTTCTGATGATGTGTGCCTATAACATGTGTACATATATACTTACATATATAAACACACATGCACACTCAGACAGACCCACATGCGAAGGCCTGAGAAAAGTTTAGAAATTTTAAAATAAATAAATAAATAAATACATACATAAATAATGGGGAAAATCCATTCTCCGTCAAAATGGCTGAAGTTTTTCTTTTCCAGTTTCGTTTTTTAAAAAATAGTCATTAACACTTGGTACTGTGTCTGTCAGTTGTGTGGAAGGAAAAAAAAAAAAAAAAAAGAAAAAAAATTCCAAATACTTAACTTTATCAGTATACGCCACAATCACAGACTTGTCCAGACCATCCTGACTAGGAAGGGGAAAAAATACACCAAGCCTGCTTTTCTTTTATGCAAAAGCACTCTCCGAGGCAATGCTTCACAATCTGCTTATGCTTTTGCAAGAGACATAAAAAAAAAACATATTTATCTCCTTAAAAACATCTAGACATATTAGTGTGAAACAATATATATTTTTAAACTGTTGAATTTTCCTACTCTCAGGTAGTCAAATTAACAAGTGCACATCAAATGTAATTTGTGCATAAGGTCCAAGGTGTCTTCAGTGGAAAAAAGAAATCAAAGTCAACAAAAAGAAGAAGAGAAAAAAAAAAGTTTGGCATAGTAAAATTGAAGACAGATGGCCAAAAGAGGAACTATATATATTTTTTTTAAAGGAAAAAAAAAGGCAAGGGGGGGGGGGGGGGGGTTGCAAGTAGAGAAAAATAGGTTAGGGTGAAAATGGGAGCAAAGGTGAGAAAGAAAGAAAGAAAGAAAGAAAGGACAGTAAGAAAGGGACAGTACGATAGAGACCCCTGTGGTTGCTAAGTCCAGTCATTGCACAATTCATTCACCACCTTGTGCCAGGCAGACATTAAATGTATCCCAACGTATCCAATTATATATGTTTTTATGTGTGTCGAGGAGGGAGACCTGCACCTACACCAGTGTGTAGGACTTTGAATATGCCCCAGCACTCTGCTTCTGCAGTCTGCCCAATCCAGATGAGCTGCTCTCCAGCAGAGAGTCTCTTGAACCACCAACCTTAGAGCTGCTGCTCACACCACCTCCTCCTGTGGAGCAAGAACTGGCCACAGCACCAGCTGCAGCTCCAGCGGCTCCAGTGCTTTGGCCGGCTGAAGAGGTGGAGGAGGAGCTGGGCATAGTAAGAGTCCTCTGGGGCAATGTGGATGTGCCCGAGCTAATGCTGGAGCCACCTGTAGTGGTGCTGGAGGCTGGCCCTGATGCTCCTGAGCTGGTTAGACTACTTAACCCACCATGGCTGAGTGTCAGGGCCTGTTGCTTGGATGGGTCTAATGTCATGTGGCGGCCCTGCGTGTGGTAGGCACGAGCCGCTAAACTTCGAATGGAAGCTTCACGTGGCGGCACCACTGGGCATGGGTCATGCAGCTCTGCTTGTTTGCGGAAGAATGGCTCTGTCTTCATATAAAGGGGGAGATTACAGTACTCACCTGGACGGAGAGAGAGAAAGAAGTCACACAGTCAGGTTCCAGTGTACACCATATTTATTAACAAACCTTTCATTTGGTTTTAACCATGCTTACTTAGAACATGCAAAGAAACTCGGGTAGGAACTCACTCTTGTTGGCACGGTGTGGTATTGGCACTGCTACATTCTTGCCACGGTCATAGTCCTGTGGTTTTGGTGGAGATGCCGTGAAGCGGCAGATGCCCGGCTCGGACGGTGTGCTCATCGATGTCATGCTGTCGGCATTTTCATTGGTACCTGTGGTCATCTGGTCTGAAGAACTGTCGGAAATGAAGCACTCCGTGATCTCGAACTTAGCATGCTGTAGATGCTCCTCCAGCTTGGCATGCTCGTAAGCGCGAGCCAGTTCCTCATATGTAGAAGAAGCACTCTCCGTCGAAACCATGCTGTTACGGCCCTTGTCTGAGATATAAGGCCGGGTTCCAAAAGGGAAAACGAGATAGTTATTGGATGGTTTAAAGATGCTGGAGGTGAAGAGATACAGTACAATCCAATTCGATTCTGTCATAAAGCTTGTCATAAAGCATATAACTTACCAGTTAACATGAAGAAAACTGCATATTAATTTCAGACCCAACCCTCAAAGCCTTATTCTTCTTCTTATTATTTGGAATATATACCTTTTAATATGTAGTTCTATTCAACAAAATACTATACATCATGTTCTTGGTTTTAAGCATCTAACTACCACAAAACACACTTTCTCACACATACAATACACACACACATTTATTTTATACTGTATGACAACTATCAAACATGAAGGATGACGGCTAACACATGCTTCATCTGACACATGTGAGGTCAAGTGAGCCACGTCCATTTTAAACTGCTGCTTAACACTGTGTCAGTGTAACACGTGGGAAATAAGCTATCATCTACATACACGAGCTCAGAGACACCAATGTCTGGAGAGTGACTGACAGGCCAGCGTATGCTATCCCTCCCAGCCCCAGAGCTGGGCCAATTTTACTTCATAGGTACAGGATATTAAAAAGTATATATAAATTACAACATATATTTATAAATGTTCTCCCACCTTCCAAGTTTTACCAGTACTGTAGGTGGTGGATTCATAACACTAAATTTGTTCCTAAGTATATCAGTTTGAGGATATGTGTGTGTGCGCGTGTGGGTGCGTGAGGGTTTACCTGCAGCTCAACCTCACAAATTTTTGCCTTAAAAAAAAAACATTTTGCAAGAAATTTGCCTTGGCATAATTTTATTCGGCATAATCAAGCATTCTCGGCATACGAGCAAAAGAACCCAGAATGAATAAGGTCCGAGTACGGCCGTACTGTTTTGAGGGTTTTTTTTTTTTTGCATCTTGTGCAATATTTATTAAAGACATAGCACCATGCAAGAATGTTAGCAAGGACGGAAAGAAAAAAAAATCAGTTTTGATTGTCATAAAGATATACAGTAAAGGTATAAAGATTGGACTTTGGAGCAACTACAAAAAGATAATGTGGTCTGATGAATCCAGACTGACCCTAGTCCCAAGCAACTGGCTCATAAGTATAACAGCGGGCACTCATGAAGCGACGCTGACATTTTAAACATTGGATAAAGTTAAAACCCTTAAACCACAAGCAACACAGCATAGGTCCATAACGATAAAAATATATATATATAAGTGCTTACATAGAAGCCATGCCAGTGTGTGTTAACGGCTTCAGACTTCAAACTGTGCATTTGGGTTTTCGGATAAGTCAGGTAGGATAAGAGTTATCAGTACTTTTATAATGTGTAAATGTTACCACTACCGGAATATGGAAATGGTATTACAAATAAGTACAACCTTTAAAAAATGGGAAATAAAATTTTTTGTTGTTGTTGTTATTATAATTATTATTATTATCATTATTATTAATATTAATATTTGGTCATAGAAACAGCCAACAATTTCTCATTTTTTTTCCTATTTTTTGCTCAGTAATGTTGTATACTTGGTTAAAATAAAAGTAAATAAAATTCAGTTCATCATATTTTAATTTGTGCTGAAATCCTGAGCCCTATCTATATAAGTTCATTAAAAAAACGGCAAAAACAAATAACGACTAAAATGATTCAAAACTAAAATGATTCAAAAAGGTTAGCTACACAAGCTACAAAACCTATTTAGCTATTACTATTATTCATATTATTCAAATGGTACTACTTACTATATCAAAGAATTGAGACATGTTTATGAAGATTTCGACAGACAGTTTTCATGAAAACAGAATAAAGCTGAGTCGTTAGAATCATTCTTCATTGCCTACATGTACAGTGTATAAATGTTTGTTTACCTGTGTCCTGGGACAGACTGGCACTATAACTGTCACTCTCTGTTACAGTGATACCATGCTGCGAGCCGACGGTACGCCAGTCAGAGGTTAGAGTGCGGGCAGGTGTGGATGCCTGGCACTTTGTCAGGGTCCACTGGCTTGAGTAACGATTTCTTGTACTGTGAGCTGACTTAACACTCTTCCTTGACACTGGATCTGGGAATAAAACAATAATATGGAAAAATGGCAAAATTCTAATGTGTGTAATATTTTGTGTAATCGCAATGAAGCCAATATAAATCACTATAGACAAAATATTGAGCAATACAAGAAACTTACTGGTTCCTGGTCTAATATCAGACATGTCAATTAAAGGGCCGGTGTTCTGAATAAGTGCAGGATGATGCACAGACACGCCTGTGCAGAAGCTCTGGGGGTTTACTGACTGGCTGAACTCTGTGTCCGTAACAGGAATGGTGGCTTTGTCTTCACCTGAATATACATCATCATAAAAATGTAATTAGGAGATAATTACACACGTATGAGATAATATATACACATACATTAAAGGGTGAAATAACCGACCAATCTGCTTGATGCCTTCCTTATCTTCGATAAGCAGTTGTACACGTGGTATATCTATGTGCAGCCGTGGCCCCTGGGGTGGGCCCTTCACTGGGGTGTCAAAACTGCGGTTGTTCTTACTGCTCCAGGTATTAAATGTGCACCCGAAAACACACACACACACACACACACACACACACACACACACACACACACACACACAATAAATAAATAAATAAATAAATAAATATTTATGGGCAGATTGTGATTATACCGGAGCCCTGTGTTCTTACCTGATTAACATTTCCGCCAAACTCTTAGCATCTGAAGAAGTACAGTAGAAAAGAAAAAAAAATACATATTTCAGAATTTTTTCATTCTCGATATCAAATACCTTTTCTATTTAACCAAATGGTGCTTTATGTGCTGCTTTCACTACGTCCATATGGCTATACAAAGATTTTATCAAGCTCTTTCTTACCTCGAAGTCGTTTCAGCCTCTTCTCTTTGCGTTTCTTTCGAATGATGAAAAGGAGGGCCATGCCCAAAGTAACTAAAATGACAGGGCAGCCAATGGAGAACAGCTTCTTCACATCATCTCCTTCCCCACGTGCAGACTTGATTGGGGGAATGGTACCTTTTTAAGAACAGCACAAAAATGAAATTAGTTCTGGTTCTTCATGAGAGAAAATTAGTAGATTTCAGATCACAGGATTTATGCCAGTGTTATTTTCTCACAAGTTCTTCCAATGCTGTTACAAAAAAAGAAGCTTGGCGGATTGGGAATATACCATGGATGAGGTGCCAGTCCTTCAAAGAGAACCATACACACACTGTACACACTCACTCATTTACACCTAAAGAGCAATAATAACTAATATAATATAATATAATACTATTCCAAAATGATCGTCTTTCAGCCGATGAACCATCCATTCATTTTCCATACCACTTATCCTGTTTATGGTCATAGGGGCCCGGGGTCTATTTCAGGGAGCACAAGGTAGAGGAGACCCTAGAATGGTACCAGCCCATCACTGGGCACAGGCCCTCACATACCAAATTGCACACTATGGCCAATTTGGAAACCAGCAAACAGAAGTCATTGAACTGTGAGGGGAACTACAAGGGGATTACCTTGAGGGACCCCATGAAGCACAACAGGAACACAAACTCCATGCACACAATCCAGTGGCAAAATTCAACCCCCCAACCCTGGACATGCCAGGCAACAGTGCTAAATGCTGGGCTGCCATGTCCTTTGACAGCCATGCAACATTTTCCCACATACATTATATAGCCAAAATTATTCGTTTACTTGCCTTCACATGCATCTGATCTTGAGTAACATCCAATTCTTGATAAATTTGGTTTAATATTATGTTGGCCCCGCCCCCTTTTCAACTATAACTGCTTCAACTTGTCTGGGAAGGATTTCCACAAGGTTTAGGAGTGTGTTGATGGAAATTTTGATCATCCTGACCATTTGTGAGGTCAGACACTGATGTAGGACAAGAATGGACCTAGCTTTGTGCACTGGTTTGCAGTCAACAGAAAGTGGCCATCTCCAAAAACTGTTCCCACGAAATTAGGAGCATGAAACTGTCCAAAATGTTGTGGTATGATAAAGCATTAGGAGTCCCTTAACTGGAAGTAAGGGGTCGAGCCCAACTCCTGAAAGACAAGCCCACACGAGCTCCAACATGACAGTGCACCAGCGCACGAAGTAAGGTCCATAAAGATATTATAGCTGCAAAGGGTGGGTCAACATCATAGTAAACCCTATGATTAAGAATTGGATGTTACTCAAGTTCATATGCATGTGAAGGCAGGGGAGCGAATACTTTTGACAATACAGTGCAATTGTAATGAGATGTGGTAGGTCAACTCACTGCCATCGTAGTCTAGTGTGGCAAACTGTGAGGTCTGGTTCCCACAGCCAGCACTGTTGCAGGCCTTCATCTTCAGCTCGTACCAGGTGGCTTCACGCAACTCGGCCAGGAAAACATCGGTTGTGCCGTTGGTGCGTACACTTTGCCAGGCATAAGTGCCTTTGGGGCGGAAGTCAAGCAGCACAGCGTTGATGGGGCAACCACCACTGCTCCAGCCCTGCAGATTGAGCCGAGCATGAGTGGAGTTGATGTGTGTGAATAGGGGCTGGTCCTTGTTGAACTGCGGTTCTGTGGGGGGACAGGGGAAAAAGATTTCTGCTGCTTAATAGGTTCTCCCTACTATGTGGAACTGACAGTATAAGAAGAAAACTCATCGCTTTCTAGATAACATATAAAAACATATATCAAATTGTGTGTTCTTACCTCTGCCATGAGTCTTTGCCTCAATAATTTCACTTATCCTACCAGCTCCCACACTGTTCTTGGCAGCTAGTTTGACCTTATACCATGTGCCGCACCGTAGGTTATCCAGCTTGAAGGAGCGCTCAGTGGAGGTAATGAACACATCTCTCCACTCTTCTGTATTATCCACAGAGTACTGCAGCACAAAGCCTACAAACACACAAACACATAAAGGTTTAAGTGAGTTTATGATTAAAGTCCCTGAAAAGGTTACTTACTCACACAACTTTTAGTAAAAAGTTTGGACAAACCTAATAACCCCATAAATTGCTGATTTTTATTTCTTTCTAAATTGTAAATCAATGATGAAGACATTCAAATTATTCTGGAGGCGATTTATTAAGGCGGAATTTCATATTGCGGAACACATTTGTCCATAGGAAATAATGTAAATCCAGATGATCCGTTCCAGCCACCCATAAATATTACCAATATTACCACTTTCCAACTCCTCTTGGCACTGGGTGCTTTAAAAACAAAACTGAAAGTGTCTCCCTTATCTTCTTGCTACCGTCCTTGATAACATTCTTGCGACCCATGGTGCTATGTTTTCACCAAATCTTGCACAAAGCGATATGTAAACAAACAAACAAAAAAAGTAAACTGACTTCGCTTGGCTTTCCACTGATGCAAAAAGTTTTGAATGACTCTCAGACATATACGCAACATAGCCGGCGTTCGGTTCAGCTCGGTTTGTTTGTTCGTATGCAGAAAATGCTTTGCATGCCCAGGCAAATTTCTTAAAAAATTTCAGTTCTTAAGGCAAATCTTGGTGAGGCGGGGCGTTTCTATGCTGAGGTACCACTGTGTTGAGACGTGTTTGCTACTTATGCTCTGTAAAGCCTTTATAACGACTCTAATCTGAGATGCTGTTTATTAATTGGTGATTTTTGAGACTTTTTCAGAACCTTCATGTTTTTAAAAAAAATATATCTTTTATATTTTATTCTTATCTCCTATAGAATATTTTCTGTAGCTAAAGTGGTTCTATATTTAATTCTTATTTTATTCCATAAATGATTTCTTATTGATAAACTTGTAAAAAATGTTTTCATGGTCACGGGCGGTCATATAAGCATTTCACTGCATATCGTACCGTGCGTGACTGAATTTAAAATTTACTGACTGTTGTTGTTTTTTTTCTTGGATTTTTCTCCCCCAATTTAATCATGTCCAATTCCTCCCCGTCACTAGGGGGCTCCCACATTAAGGCTGCTACTACCACTCAGCCGAAGACTATCACGTGTTTCCTCCGACCCACGTGACGCCTAACGACCGCTATTTTTTAAAAATAGTAACCATTTTTATTATTCGTTTTTTAACAATAACAACAATACAACAACAAAACAACAACAACAAGAGGGGTATATTTACAATTATGACAGAAAGGAGGAATTAAGTTCTTTAAATGTATTCATCGTTCTGGTTGCTTTCTGGCTTAAAAGTCCTTTACTTCTTTTCGAACTGCTCGCTCACGCATCGTTGGCGGCGGCGTAACACACTCGGAGGACTGCGCGAGCTCACGGACGCCCCTGATTGGCTGTAGAGCCGCGAATGTGGGAGCACCAAGTACCTCTCATCCCGCCCCTCTGAGCGAGCTCGGCCAATCAGCTCTCTCCAGACCTCCGGCTGCGCGAGGTTACAGCACCACCCGGGAACCGAACCAGCGATCTCCGGATGATAGGGCGAGCGCTTTTACAGTACCACTGCGCCACTCACTGTTGTTTTTTTTAATTACCTAATACCATACGAGTTATTTCATAGTTTGGAAATCTCCAGTATTGTTCTAGAAGGGAGAAAACCGTTGTCTAAACTTTTGACTGGTACTGTATCATGGTGATAATTAAATGCTAAAATTAAGAAAAAATGGGCCAGAGAGTATTAGCCACCACTTTGCACTCTGGAAGGATTTCCCCACTCATACAGTAGCTTTGTATGAAGCTTAGTAGTTGTGGTAGAGCTGCCTTCTCACCACAAGAGGGTGCAGATCATTCAAAGATCATAGTTTTCTATCCGAAAAACTGCTGCTCTCATGACACTTTCACCAATAGAGACACAGTCATAAGGTGAGTTTTGGTTGACAATTTGTTTTGGTTGGAAAATTTAAATCTCACACAAATACACTCAACACAGCCATGCACACACACACACACACACACACACACACACACACACACACACACACACACACACACACACACACACACACACACACACACACACACACACACACAAAGATGGCAAACCATCTAATTAAACACCTTTTTAAATGACACATCAACAGCACTATTTATATTAGCGACACGACTGTAGGCAGACAAACCAGAACAAAGATTAATTAAGTACTTCAGAGAAATGCGTATACAAGGGGCCTTGCATATGGCTTATTTAGTGTAAAGCATGGTTAATCAGAAAGAAAGGCCCTTATTAAGTGAACACGAGAACATAAAAGCATAAGCTACAAAACCCCGACAGGACGAGTAGAAAAAAGGTGGGGCATATACACTCACATGCTCACTTGCTTAGACAAAAGAAAGTGGGCAAGGCGGTATATAAACATGTAAATAGACTCAGTGAACAGTGACAGCTGGAGAAAGCAAGCCAAGTGGACCAAATATGGAACACTAAGGGAATAGACTAAAAATAAAAGGGAGATGGGAAAGGGGTGTGTCAGAGAGAGCAGTGATCAAGAAAAAAAAAAAAAAATCATCGGATTGAGAAAACAACCAGAAAAAGGAGTTGTACCTCTGATGGAGCTTCCTCCGTTATCTCCAGGGATCCAGGCTAGAGTAATAGAGGAGGTTGAGGTGGTGGAGACGGTTAAACGCGGCTGATCTGGAGGGACTGACACACCCACACATAACAGTCAAATATTATAATCTTTAATAATCTTTCACCTTCTGTTTATGCTGTGTATATATAGCACCTTACCTTGCACGAGTAGATTCACAATTATGGTATCAAATCCTAGTGTATTGGTGGCTGTGCAGGTGTAGTACCCAGAGTCCTCTGCTTTCACTGAGCGCAACAACAGCGTCCCATTTGCCAGAATGTTCCGCTGGCCATCCTGAGAGACAGGAATAGCAGTGTTCTCGCTGTGGGGGTCAAAGGCAAAACTATAATGAATGTACAAACATATACAGTATATGTATATATTTATATAAATACCTTTATTGTAGGCACACCATTATTGTAAAAAAACAAACAAACAAACAAACAGAACTAACTGGAACTGACCTGTCCTTGGTCCATTTAATTGTAGGAGTTGGTTCTCCAACTGAACTACATGGCAGCCGTACCTCCTTCATCCACGGAGTGGTAACTGTACCTCCAAAAGATAGAATCTTAGCAGGAGCTAAGTGTGAGAGATAAAGAGAGAGAGAGAAAAAAAAATTAATCTAGAACTATAAAGGATTTTTTAGTCCGTCCCTGTCTAGTACCCCATAACGGTTATTTGTAGAATTGAAACTTATGTAGGAAGCTAAGAAACCTTATTCATCCAAAGACCCATTAAAAGACAATTTTCTTTTACCATATAAACTGGCAATTTAGTGTAAACTCATACATGGCAAAAAAAAAAAAAAACTCAGTATTGGTGCTGATTCTATTTTTTATGTAATACATATAATACAGAAAATGTGTCTGCAAAAGAAGCCACTTCTAAAGTTTATGCAACATGAAAGTGAACAATCTTTTATTTATTACCGTTATACTGTCTTGCTTAAAACAATAATTTAAAATGCTAATTATTCATATTTTCCTAGGAGTATTGATACTAAAATTGGTGTAAGCTCCTAGGAGTGGATGACCTGTAAAAAGCTGTTGCTTAAATTAAAGCATTCCATGCAAAATTAGGGATCCCCCCCCCCCCCCCCCCCCCCACAAAAAAATCTGTAGTGTCCGTATTCTTGTCAAATTCATGTCACAATATCTTAACAATTTTATATTTTAGAATAATCCACTTTTTCAGCTTTTCATGTGAAATCTAAATCGGCAAAGTTACATGTGAATGACAGTTAAGATCAGTAAAAGATTGAAATAAAAATAAGAACATTACACCTAATAATTAAGGACATTACACCTAATAATTAAGGACATTACACCTACACGAGACACTTTTAGCACCAATACCATGTTTTGGCCGATACATATACTGTACAGAATACATAATGTTGCTAGTTTACTAGATATATTAATCCAGTAATTAATAAACCAGCACCTCAGTGTAGAAGGACAGTACTGCACCTTTCAGAAAGTTAAGAAAAAAACATTATCAATTGACAAATTAAATGTGGGAAAGGAGAGCACTTAAATGGATTATTAAAAAAATAATAATTATAAACAAATAAATGATACTATATGTGACACATAAAAGCACAAATATGCATCGTATTTACTTTGGATTTATTGAACACTGCATTGTATTATTATACACTCATAGTGGGGAGAGCCTCCCTTCGCTCCTAAAGCAGCCTCAGTTCTACATGGCATGGGTTTGACAAGATGCTGAAAATATTAATTTAAGATTCCATGCTGACTTAATTGCATCCAAAAAGATTTTTTCGGTGCACCTTCATGCTGCATTGCATATTTCCTGCTATACAACAAAATTCTACTGAATTTATAACTGGTGACTGCAAACGCCCTGAAGAACATTAAACTCATTTTCATGTTCATAAAACCATTTTAAGATGACTTTTGATTTGAGACATGGTCCAGGATAAAGTAGTCATTAGGATGTAAATTGTGTCCATGAAGGGATCAATAATCAAATATTCTATCGCATTCAAACAGGTATTGATTTTTTAAAATTAATATTAGTTATATATATTAATAGGCCCAAAGTTTGGTCAAGCAAACCTTCCCCACACCGTTACACCACCTCCACCAACCAGTGGTCGCCAAATTTGGACCCTACAGTACGTCTGTGTAGTGTACCTCAGGAGAAGTCGAGATTGATCAGACCAGACTGCATTTGCCATTTTCAACTGTCTGAATTTGGTAAGCCTGTACAGTTTAAATTGTTTGGCTGACAGAAGTGGAAGCGAACATGACCCGTTGTAGCCCACCCATCTCAAGGGTCAACATGATGTGTATTCAGAGATGATTTTCCACTCAACACAATTGTACGACGTGTTTATCTGAATTTCTCTTGGCCTTTCCGTCATCCCATCCTTCTGGCTATTATCTGTTGACCTCTCTCATCAAAAAAGCATTTCCATCTGCAATGCTACCACTTACTGAATGTTTTCTTCCTTTAATGCACCATTTTCTGTCTACTTTAGTGACTGATTCCATGAAAATCCGAGCAGAAATACTAGCCTGTCTGGCACCAACAATCATGCCATGGCCAAAATCATTGAGTTCATATACATCATTGAGATCATATATATAATTTTTTTTTTATTGATTCTGATGGTTAATGCCGTGGTGCTGGCCCATATCGGCATGAATTGGCTGATTCGATAATTGCATGAATGACTAAGTATATAAGGTGAATGACTCAATAAGGTGTTTCTAATAAAACACTCACTGAGTGTAGACCTAGTTTTTAATTTTCTAATCCAAAATATTGACTACATTGCCCATGTTATTTTCTCCTCCCCTCGTCCTCATTATCGCACAATATACGGGCCATCAGCTGCTGTTTCGCTATCCATCAAGTCATCCTTTGTTTAGAGCTATTTGCCTCCCAGAATTAGCACTACGGTATCCCTTTATTAGGTTAGGCAGAAAAGAGTCATACGGGAGAAGCAAGAAGGAAATAATGTCAGAGTGAACGTTCCTAAACAAACAGAGGATGAGTGAATGTAAATCAATTATTTTGTCAATTGATCATAATATTAGGTCATATACAATTTTTGTACCCTTTAAAGCAGGCTCCACTGTGACCTTCTCGCTGATGTTCCCCCGACCGGCCGTGGTAACAGCTGCTGCCCAGATAAGGTACTGCTGTCCTTGATTTAGGTGGGTGATGCGGTAAAACAGTACTTCTGGGTTTGCCTCGTATTCACTGGGAGCCTGAGAGCGACAAAACCAAATATTAAAATGCTAGACAAGGGGAATCCCTGCAATGATTTAAAGAGAACCTTGTGAGAACTACCTGGTGATAACAAGAGACTGAAAGAAACAAACATGTATGCTGATCGAAATATGATGCCAATATACATTACATACATTTGTATGCTTAATCAGAACCATTTAACAATAAATAGAATAAAGTTCAGTTATTATTATTTTTTTTTATTAACGAACTTGACTCTTTGCCTCCCACATAATTAACGTGAATGTTATGGCATTTGACATTAATTTTCTTTCTTTTACACATATGCACACACAAACACACACACACACACACACACACACACACACACACACACACACACACACACACACACACACTTAGACACACTTACACAAACTTACACATACACACACACACGCACACGTATTTACACACAGACACCTATTTACACACACAGACACCTATTTACACACACACACACACACACACACACACACACTTAGACACACTTACACAAACTTACACATACACACACACACGCACACGTATTTACACACAGACACCTATTTACACACACAGACACCTATTTACACACACACACACACACACACACACACACACACACACACACACACACACACACACACACACAAATAAACTTACATACACACACTTACACAAAAGCACACACACACACACACACTTATTTACCCATACACACACTTAAATACACACACTTACGTATTTACACACACACACAGGCATACTTACTTACACACATTTACGTATTTACACACACACACACACACACACACACACACACACACACACACACACACACACAACGTGAGAGGAAATCAGAGAGAGAGAGAGATTACACTTAAGCTTTCACTCTCACATTCACTGCTAGTCATAACACTGACACACTGGAATACTCATGCACTGCATTACTCCTCCTATTACATCTATATTGCATTTTCATATGCGCATACTTTACATATTCATAACTCTCTTGAAGGCCTAATTATTTGGGGGTAAATACATTTCTTTAGTCCCTCATCTTTATTGACTACTTCTTATCTTTCGCTTTCAATTTCTCCTGCCTTTATAGCAAAAAAGCAAGTTAAGGGAGGTTCAGAGTGAGGGAGGCAAAGTGGTGTAACGGATATTGAAATATTCCTCTGGCATGTAGATAGTGTGATCCAGGGAGCGATAGTGGGAGATAATGAAAAGAGGAACAAAAGTACTCCCTGCACGGTGTGTCTGACCCTCCCTCCCTCCCTTTCTCCTCTCACACTCATTTACATAGTAATCACCCCATGCTCTGCAAGAAGCCAGGGAGGGAGGGAGAGACGGAGGGAGGGATGGGGATGATAGAGGGAGAAAGACATAGAAAGATAGAGATAGAAAGAGAAAGGAAGCGAGCAAGAGAGATTTGTGAATGAGGAAAAAAGTGTGTCAGTAAGCCTGCACAGGTACATTAATTTGGTGCACGTATACACAAATAATGCTTGTGCATCTGTGTGTGTGTGTGTGTGTGTGTGTGTGTGTGTGTGTGTCTGTGAATATGATAGCATGCAGATGAGGTGGTTATAAATGTGATAGAGCCTCAGGGGAGTGTGTATTTGTGTGCACGCGTGGGTGCATGTGTTGTGTTTGTGTGTGTTAGCTTGTTTCCTGCCCTCACTGATGAACAGATGAGGTTGTCTAGGCAACGTGATGAGACACAGATATGCAAATGAGAGGGGAGAGTGAGCTGGCATGCACACACTGCAGTATAAGGCACACATATCCTGCTGATATTGCACCACTGTCTCTTAGACACACACACACACACACACACACACACACACACACACACACACACACACACACACACACACACACACACACACACACACACGCATTAAGAATACAGATTGATTCAGATAATATTAAAAAAAGAAAAGAAAATGTCTCAATCACAATACACCACAAGACACACACACACACACACACACACACACACACACCAAAACAACAACAACAACACCAACAAAGTACATATCTAAATTTGATCTGTTAAAATAAACTGTCTGTTTGTCACATCATCACACCCTTTGTTTCTTACTGGTTGGGCTGATCCAGGGCTGGAGCAGTATATGGTGTATTTCCTGATGATGCCATTTGGCTTGTTTGGAGGGAGCCATGATACCACAACGCTGCTGGCAGAAGAGGGGACAGCTTTGATGCCTGCTGGAGGGCCAGGGTCTACGAAAGCAAGAAAATGCACAAATTTTATTTTCTATCTATCTATCCATCCATCCATCCATCTAAGCATTACGCCCGCATTATTTTACTGTGTATGCTTCCTGATGAAATCCATAAAGGTCCCTCCACAGGGACAGGGACAAAGAACCCTTTAGGTTTACAGATTTCAATTCTTTAAGAGAGTATGTCTGTTCAAGTATAAAGTGAGCAAAACTGTTTGCAGCTTTGCTGGATTTAGCCTTTAATCTTAAGAGGCTCAAATGTATCAGTAACGAGAAAAAAAAGAGCAAAAGAGACAAAGACGTATTGACAGATGTTAGAAGCGAAACACATGTTCAGTTTAGAATTTCCTGTTCACAGCAGCAAACCATCCTTCGCTGTCAACGTCATGTGTATGAAGGTACCGTATGCAACAGGACTGCTCGATAAATAACCCGTTAGCTGTTACCATGATAATTGCAATACTGATACCGCAAAACACCACATTATACAAATGGCCAGTCTGATCAATACGTATGTATTGTTTCTGTGTGCATTCTGTCCAATCTCAAAGCGTACATACTGCTATAGGAGCTTTAACTAATCAGGATGGACTGGTTTTATTATGTTGCACAACATATTATACAGTATATAATTACACTGCAGAACAATATAATTGCAGTAATGTTGTGCATACTGTGCAGTGCTAATAGGCACGCTTAACACTCAGAGTGAACATTTTCCTATTATAAAGCTCAATCCCTGAAAACTCCCTTTACAAACCATTTTTCGGCCTTATCTTATCTGTTGTACACGGATTATTATATTATTATGTCAAAAAAAAAAAATAATTCACTATTTCCAAACATACCGTAACAATTAGTAAAATAAATAACATTCATTACAGAAGAATATTTGCATACCTGTAAAGAAAACATATTTTACATGATAGACCAGTTTTCAGATGGAAACAAAAACAAAAAAAACAAAAAACTAATGTAGGCTCCTTGATTTTGTAGAACTCTGGCATCTTCTCCAGCATGCTCAGTAAAACCCAACAGCTGTTTTTCACTCATAAAACGGCAGAAATCTGTATCTAACACTACAGATGATTTAAAATCAAAATGGTTTCACACCTAATATTGACTGTGTTTATTTTATTACTCTTTAGTGACTTTTATTGTAAGTCTATTTTATGCTGAAATAAGTTCAAAATCCTTCGCCATGCCATTTTTGTATGTTTCCAAGACTTTTGTACAGTGCCGTGAGTAAAATGGCTGGTTTACTGAGAGTGCTGGAGAATATTCCAGAAATCTTCTGGTAACTTTGTCACACTTGCTCTTTTCTATTTTTCCTGCAAAACCTTGGAACAAGCTTAGTTTTTTTTTTTTTTTTCTTCTTTCATCTGAACCTGGTCAGATTTATTTTTATTTATTTAACATTATTTATTTATGCATTTTTAAGGTATGTTTGGAAATAGCAGATGTTTTTGGACATGTTAAAAGAGACACGATAAACATACAGTATATAAAACACAATATCTACTATAGATGCCTAAGATGGTGCCTAAGACTTGCACAGAACTGTTGGTATTGATATGATTGCATGTTTTGGGGTCATGTAGGTCTAGGAGGCTTTAAGAAATGATCAGTATTTTTGAGGTTGAGACTGGCAGAGTCTTATTCCTGAGAGGCTTTAGTCTGCCTTTTAAAGAACAGCCACTCTACTGTTTCACCGTACTGCATTTCACTACATTAAAGCTGGAGGCAGATGTGGCAGCATGAACATGTCTTTGTAGTGCAACCAAGGATTATGAGCTCTATCTCCCACTGTGTACTTTGTGCTCTTCATCCTTGATCCATATTCAGTCAGGTATAAAAATTTTCGTCCAATGACAGGCCTATTAATTATTAACAAGCATTCCTCAGAATTGGTAAACTTTAATAAATAAATATTTTTTTTAACAAATTTAAAATTTAATTAACCATGTAAAATATTTCTTGATTCTAGTTCACAGAGATTAATATCTAGAAGAATATAATCCCTTGCAGGTTTAAAAAAAAAAAAGTACAAAAATTTAAGACAAACATTTAATAAATGATGAGCATTTAGTTATAAAGTTAACACACACACACACACACACCTGCACTCAAATGCACACATCACACTCCAACCCCACATAACCAAAACAGATTTTCAAAAGCATCGTAATTTATATTTAAAAATGCAACACATCTCTCATTAAGCATGTACAAAAACACGTAGATTTCTGTTGCTTTATTCTATTTTTTTTTCAAACAGAAACAGGAATATTTCAAGAGCAAACTGCTCACTCTTGTTTAGTCCTCCACCTTTTCACTTGCCCCTTGTTTCGCAAACCCTTCCTCCAACCCGAACATGTCCCCGGGGAGAAGGAGAGTGAAAGATAGGGCACTAATCTCATGCCCACCAGTGTAAGCACAAATGTAATTCCTTCTAATCCATAAAGAATTAATCCTTCTTGTGTTGGGTAGTGAGTGGGGATGGGGTAAGATACAAACACTTATACTCATAGAAGTCAAGCCTCCAGCCAATGGCATGTTAAGTGATAATGTTACAATTAATCTTAAACACAATAGATCTGTTACTGTGACAGCCTCAGTCATTCTCTCGACCACTTCACACCAGCTAACGAGTACCTTCAATAATGCTAATGGAAAAAAGGCTTAGAAAAGTATTGCATCTGTGTATTTACAGTGCCTTGCAAAAGAATTTATACCCGTTTTATGAATTGTTCTTATGTACTTTATGACAGTCCACACTTTTCCACATTTTGCCACGTTGCAACCAGAAATGTAAATTTTATAGGGGATTTTAAGTGATAAATGTGAAGTGGAAGGAGAATGATAAATGTTGAAAATTTTTATACTAATAAATGTCTGAAAATTGTGGCACGCATTTGTATTCAGCCCCCTTTACTTTGACACCTCTAACTAAAATCCGGTGCAATCAATTGACTTATAAAGCCCAAGGAACGCACCAGACAGATCAGGGATAAAGTTGTGGAGAAGTTGAATGCAGGGTTAGGTTATAAAAAAAAAAATATCCCAAGCTTTAAACATCGTACTGTTCAATCCATCATCCAAAAATGAAAAGCGTAACGGCACAACTGCACACCTACTAAGACATGACCGTCCACCTAAACTGAAAGGGCAAGGAGAGCATTAATCAGAGAAGCAGCCAAGAGGCCCATGGTAACTCTGGAGGAGCTGCAGAGATCCACACGTCAGGTTGGAGAATCTGTCCACAGGTCAACTATTGTCCATGTCCGCATGTACTGTAGCCTGATTTTTATATCTGTAACTGAGATTTTTATCTGCGGTCTTGGCCTTTCATCCACATGGAAACGCAGTTTTGGTCATTGGACTTTTGGAAAACTCCATCCAAAGTAAACATTTTCCAAAACTCAGTGGTGTTGTGTGTTCAGGGGAAACAGAGATTTTGGCCAACTTGTGTGCCAATGTTGTCAATGTCTGCGTGCTAGTCTCCTTGATTTTATATCAGCTTTGTTTATATTTTGTGCATTAGTGGGCTTGCGTACAGTAAACTAGTGACTGTGTTTCTTACTGGACTTTTTATATGCGTGTAAATACACGCGCAGTTACTCACACTTTACATTAACGAACAGAGGTGTCTGAATGTACTGTACTACAAAGCTCACTGCTCCTGCACCTTGTCTAGGCTTCTGATTGACCACCTGCTGATTAGGGATGCTCCTAACAGCACGTAGCAGGGTGTTTGGCGTTTTCATGTGGACAAAGATATTTTTAAAACTTAGGTTGTGTGGACAGAATTATAAAAAAAAAAAAAAAAAAAAAAATTGCAGTTTTTAAAATACCCGGTGGACATGGCCCATGTCATTCACTCTACAAATCTGGCTGGTATGGAGGAGTGGCAATAAGAAAGTCATTGTTGAAAAAAAGCCAGAAGAAGGCCTGTTTGCAATCCCGACAAGCCATGTGGGGGACACAGCAAGCGTGGAAGAAGATGTTCTGGTCAGACTTTTTGGACTAAATGCAAAATGATATGTATGGCAGAATAGTAACACTGCGCATGGTGATGGCAGCATGATGTTGTGGGGACGGTTTTCTTCAACACGAACAGGGAAACTGGTCAGAGTGGATGGAAAGATGTACGGAGCCAAATACAGGGCAATCTTAGAAGAAAAACTGTTGCAAAAGACTTGAGACTGGGGCAGTGGTTTACTTTCCAACAGGACAACGACCCCAAACATACAGCCAGAGCTACAATACAATGATTTGGATCAAAGCATATTCATGTGCTAGAATGGCCCAGTCAAAGTCCAGACCTAAATTCATTTGAGAATCTGTGGAAAGACTGATCACAGACACCTTCCATCAAATCTGACCGAGCTTGATCTATTTTGCAAAGAAGAAGGGGCAAACTTTTTACTCTTTATGTGTGCAAAGCTGGTAGAGACATACCCCAAAAGACTTGCAAAAGGTGGTTATTGACTCGGCGGGCTGAATACAAATGCATGCCACATTTTTCAGCTATTTATTTGTAAAACATTTATAATTTTTCTTCCAGTTCACAATTAGGTGCCATTTTGTGTTGGTCTATCACCTGTAAAATACCTTTATGTTCGTGGTTTAAACAAAATGTGGAAAGGTTCAAGGGTTATGAATACTTTTGCATGGCGCTGTATTTATGGGTGTAACTTCTGAGTCACTTTATTTCTTGATCGATCATTTGTGTCATCATTTGCCTTGTCACATTTTTGCCTTTGCCTAGCCTTTCTGTTTCTGGCTTGTTTTTCTGACCATATCTCTTATAAAGTGTTGTATTTGCTCTGTGATTAGAGTATATTTTAGCAACAACTTGGTCTATCTTGAACATTTACAAATATAAACCTTCAAGGTCAATGGATCCTTAGTTTGCCTCCATGTGCCATTTATTACATTTAGCTCTAGACTGATGTCACAGTCCAGGTTCAGCAATTTAGCAACCAGGATCAGCAGCTCCTGCAAATATCCAAAAGCATGGCATAGAGATGGGAAAATAGCAAGCACCCACCACTCCATATCAGGACACCCACAGTAATAAATGGAAGGATTATTTTTTATAGTATGCCAGTTGACGATTTAGGAAATGGAAAAGGGCATTGGATTTCTCTTACTGATACAAGATAAACAATCTGCTGATAATTTAACTGGAATTATTAAAGCCTTGCTGTAGAATAGGCAACACTAGCCGGAAGTTGTAAATGTGTTCTTCATTACCATGGATGACCATAAGAACATCAAGAACATCAGACAACAAATTTGCAAAACTCTCACCCCATGCCAAGCCAGATGGGCACTTCAATTATTTCTTTTACTTCCATTTCATGCTCATAAACAGACCCAGATCCATGAATGTTGAAACTGATGCACTGTCCTGGATTTTTTTTAAACCCCTCACTTAGTCCCTGGCTCTATCCACTCAGAGACTGCTGTTGCATTTTGAGATCATGGAAGATGTCCAACATGGCAATCCCATGGCTCCACATACAGACAATGAAGAAGGACCTCAGCTTTGGATATCCAGGCACCTCAAGAATGCATAATACAGTGTAAAATATGCCTAGGTGGAGAACCACGAAGGACATTAAGTAGTACATCACAACCTATTCTCCATGGGCACAAATGTGAAGATAATGATTACTTCCCACAGTCCTCCTAAATCCACTCCATATCCTTGCAAAACTCTTGACAGCACATAGGACTATCACTTGTCTTTCCAAAGCACCAACATTAGTTATTTTCAGGGCATCTGTCTCAGTCACTTGGCCATCGCTCTAGAAACAGTACAAGTACTAGTCAAGGTATTATTTTGGCTCTATTGCCTCCCTCAAGACAGGCCTCCTTAGGCTATCATTCTCAGCATAGTAGGTCCTACTTATTTAACAATCTGCAAGACTGGAGAAGGAACCTTTCTCGAGTGAAGTATGTTTAAACCTCCCCAATCCACTCGTATACTCGTCTTATTACTTCCAGCTTTCTCTATCCATTGATAAATGTGCCTGCTTTCAAAAACTGGATCAGAAAAAAGCAAACACACATGGGAAGCAGTGTGTATCCAAGTGCACTACCAGTCAAAATTTTGGACACACCAATTTTTATTTCTTTCTACATTCTAAAACAATGCTAAAAATATTCAATAACTTTGAACAGTTGATATTGAGATGTGTCTGCTACTTAGTGTATGACCTGTGAAGCCTTCAACATTTCATAATTCTCTAATTTGAGTCGATGTTAATTGGTGATTTTTGAGGCTGGTAACTTTAAATTAACTTCTCATTTGCAGCAGCGGTACAGTAGGTTTTGGTCTTGTTTTCCTGGGATGGGCTTCAGGAGAGCCAGTTTAATAATGGGGATTGATGATTTGCAAATGCACTTGACAATACTGTTCTTAAAATAACAACTAACTGTGGTTTTTATTTAATCACCTAATGCCATAAGTGTTATTTCATGGTTTAAAATCCAATATTGTTCTAGAATGTAGAAAATAAATCCAAACTTGTGTCTAAACGTTTTGATCCTGTATGAAGGGCCAATCAGTGACAAGTGACCAACTGACCACCCACACCAAACTATGCAACCTTGACCTGGACCTACTCTGACAAAATTCAAGATCTCGTTTTATTGGTCCACTCAAAATCATCAACCAATTAAGTCATGTAACAAAAAATAGCCCTACCACCACATTACAAAAAAGCACAACATCCCGCATCTTGCTAGTAAAATCAACGACAAATCAAGAAATAACAGAACAGAACAGACCACTCATTCCAATAGTTATGAAATGAGTGGCATAACATTACAGTATGTACTGTATGTCCTTGCCTTGCCATTTTTTAAAATCTTTGCCTAGCTCTTCAGACCTTTTACTGTAGAACCTGATGTGTAAGGGTTCGGAGGAAGACTCAGAAGCCAGTGAGCACTTTAGCTGAGCTCTGGTCTCACATTTACTCAAATCGTTCATCAACTTAAAAAAAAAAAATCAACAAATAAAAAAGACAGTCTCGCAGGAAAGATGTCCATCATGGACATGAGGCTTTCATACATCAAATGCACAGTCCTGCCCCTCGGCATGTGTGTGTATTTGTGTGGTTTTTGTAATTCCCACCAGCTCTCTCCCTCTGTCTCTCTCAACAGTTATGAGAATCACCGAAAGCACAAAAAGAGGGTGTATATTGGATGGGGGACCGCATCCAACATCACAATTAATTCTATCGAAAACACTCTATGCCAGTGAGCCCCGCAGATCTGGTCATTTATCCTGGACTTAAATAGAGAGAGTGAGAGTCTGTGACCCAAACACAAATGGGAAGGCTGTTCTTTAACTGTGTAGCTTTGTAAGGGCAAGCTCTGCCCCTGCTGTAGCCTTTACTATTTGAGGTACCAACAATAATCTGCACCTTTTGACAAAACAGGCGTGATGGTTCATAAAAGACAAGAAGTCTGCTCGGATACCGTGGTACAAGACCATTAAATGCCTTAGAGGTCAATAGTAGTATTATATATAAACAATTCAATTTTGGGAGCTGGTGTAGTATGGATAAAATAGGAGTGATGTGGTCCAATCTTCTGGTTCTAGTAAGTAGTATTGCTGCATTCTATACTAATAGTTTATACACTTACTAGAGCATTCAGACAATAATCCAATCTAGATGTACTGTAGATTAATTAGCTTTTTTACATGATGTACAGTAATGATGTTATGTTTTTTTTAAATCTTGACAATATTTCTGAAATTAAAGAAGGATTCGCTGTTAATATTATTCATACATCTTTAAATAAAAGCATGCATTCAAAATCACACCAAGCTCAAGTAAGGTCATCCAGATGGAGTGTCTAATCAGAAATCTTACTTCTAGCTACATGTTGCAAATGCACTGCCTGTCCAAAAACAGGCTTTTTATTTTGTTGTTGTTATTTTAGCTTTGATTATGGCATGTATTCATCATGGCATTGTTTTAAAATTGTTGCGCAATGTCATAACGTTTATTTTTGAATAGTGTTGCATTGTTACATTTTTTTTTTTGATGATAGGAGAGTAGGGTTTGGTATCGTTTGGGGTTTTTTCGATACCGGTGCCAAATCGATACTTTTAAACCGGTACCGGTGCCAAAACGGTGCCTGAACCGATACTTTGCAAAAGCCACAAAATGATGACTCAAGAATACATTTTTATTGAACAAAAAATTTAATGCTTAAAATTGAACAATATATTAAATGTTTAAGTACTAGCTGGAAAGATATACTTACAAACAGAATCCATGTTACATTAGTATTTTACAAAATCGTTTGACCATTTGTTAGCATAAATGCAAGATTTGCACTCTGCAGTTAACATTACATCATCCTACTACTAACCTACGGAAAGGCTGCTGACATCATTATAATCCCTTTTGCTACAGTTGGTATGACTGGGGCTGGGCTCATCCGCACCAATAGTGCCAGCTGTTGTCTGTAAGCTGTCACATTGCGTCCCTCTGCTTTTAAGTTTATTCCGTGTGCCCTCAAATGTTTCATTAGATTTGACGCGTTTTCCCCTTTACACGCAACTGCTGTAAAACATTTACTGCACGTCGCGGTGTCGGAATCCTTTCTTATGAAATATAGCCACACTTTCGACCGTTTAGTTTTAGACATTTTAACGAAAGTTAATTTAGCAAGTTAAGATAGCGGTAGCCCACCTGCTGCCGTCAGAGCGAGTGTAACGCAAGAGGCATTCACGCGCATCTCGAATGGTCTCATTTCCTGATTATTTGTGCTTTAAATTTTTTTAATCTAATCTAATAAACATTTAATCTACAAAAATAAAATGTACAGTAGCATTACTGCAACAATGTTTTGGATTTGTCTTATCAAAGCTTTCCGAAGTCCTCAAGAGTTTTCTAATTAAGGAAATAATTTATTTTTCCGATCATTTCTGACACCCCATGAATGCAGTATGCAAATTTTACTAGCGATCATGTGTGTTGGTGTTTCTAATGCTTATTACAACTGTGTCATCATCATCATAGCCCCAGAGAACAAATATATTAATCGACAGTTGAGGCATTTAAGTGGCACCGAAACGAGGCACCGAAATTCATGTTCTGTTTCGGCCCGGTACATACCGGTTATATAGGAACCGGTGCCGTACTGGCACCGGTTTTCGGTACCCAACCCTATAGGAGAGTCAAACCACTCCAAAAAATCTTCCCTAGCACATCCGAAAAAAAAAAATGTCCTATGTATCAAAAACCACATTTTCAAAATTCGAGTACAATGAATTTTGGCATTGTTTTCTTGGAATATGGCTGAAAAAATACATTAATAGGATATCCTAGTTTTTCTGGCAATTCTTCTAATTTATTGCCACATAACCTTAATGAGACTAGACCTATTCAAATAAAGCAACCCCAGATCATAACATCATTGTACAGTGGGCATTATGCACCATCAGTACATCAGTTCATGTTCTTCCCTTTATACCCTGGAAAACTGCAAATGTATTTTATGCCAGATAATTCAAGGAGCTTGCATTATGTCCATGGCATAGCTGTGGTGTTTTGATCATAAACAATTTTTCGGATTTTAACTCAAGAGAAATCATGGAAACGTGCCTTAACAACACTGCATACTGATCTACCAAATATTGATTTGCATAATTCATCAGGACGAAAATCTTCACATGCACCTTTGTGAGGCCCTGACTAGGTCCATTCCTATTCTTTTGGAGAGGACCGCATCTGAGAATCTTTTTAAAAAATTTATTTTACTTCGATTTTCTCCCTAATTTAGTTGTGTCCAGTTCCTCCCTGTCACTAGGGGGCTCCCACATTAACGCTACTACTACCACTCAGCTGGGAGGGCTGAAGACTATCACGTGTTTTCTCACAACCATGTGACGCCAGCCGACCGCATCTTTTAGAACTGATCGCGCATGCATCGTTGGGGGTGGCGTAACACACCTTTGGAGGACTGCACTAGCCGCTCCTTCCGCTTGCGTGAGCTCACAGACGCCCCGATTGGCTGTAGAGCGTGATTAATGTGGGAGCACTAACTACCTCTCATCTCATCTCTGAGAGAGCTCGGCCAATCAGCTCTCTCTAGACCTCTGGCTGCGAGAGGTTACAGCATCACCCGGGAATCGAACTGGCGATCTCCAGATAATAGGACGAGCACTTTACTCCTTTTAAACAAACTCCTTTTAATTTTAATTTTAAACACATCTCCTGTTATACTGAACTTCCAGTACACATTATTATGCTGATCACTTTGCACCTGCAGGGTCCGGGTTCGTTTCCCATCTCTGTGTGCATGGAGTTCGTATGTTCTCCCCATGCTTGGTGGGTTTCTTCTGGGTACCCCGTTTAACTCAAACAGTCCAAAGAACTGCAAATTAGTTCTCCCAAATTGCCTGTAGTGTGTGTGTGTGTGTGTTTCGATGGATTGGCACCTGTCCAGGCTGTACCGCGCCTCGTGCCCTAAGTCTCCTGGGATAGGCTCCAGGCACCCCGTGACCCTGAATACAGAATAAAGCGGTATATACAATGAATGAGTGAGAGTGAGTGGTACATTCCTGCTACTTTCCTCCTAGAGTATATGGTTCTCACTTCATATGGAATACTGATTCATATGGAATACTAAGCTTTGCCTCATCTCTGATGAGATAAGAATATTCCCCCTGTGTAGAAAGAAATTGGGCATCTGGAGACCTTGCAGATGCATGGAGGGTGTTGGTTTGGGTGCCCTGTCACCACAAGTCTGTAGAGAGGAAAGAGGAAACAGAGCAAGAAAAAACAGTGATACCTGGACCTGGAACCTCCAATAAGTGATCTTCCACTAGCTGCCAATCTTCATCCAGAGATGCAGGACATGGGGCATCAGACCAGCTCGAACTTTCTAGTCAAGAGGCAAGAACACATTGCCAGCACCAACAGCTTGATAATCTGTCCCTCACCCTGATCAACCACCAGCCACATTAATCCTTCACCATCTGCAGGTAGCTGAAGTGGTGCCCCCAATTGCAAGCAGAAGAGTTGCAGAGGTCCAAAGTCATTCCAAAGCTGCTGGCATGCACAAGGAGCTCCAGGGAGGCTTCTGGTACATGCATGGTGGCCATCTACAGTAAGTAAGCTTTAAATGTGGCCTAGAGGAAGATGACACAACTAGAGATGTGGGCTGCAGAAACCTCTGGTGTGCTTTCCAACTTGTGGCCTGCTCAAGAGCCAAAGGACAGTGAAACACCCATTGAGAAGCCTTATAAAGCTTCCGTAGTAGGAGACTCCATACCGAGAAATATAAATTAACTAGGCCTTTAGGAACATCAGCTTCACTAGTTGGTGCATCCTAAAAGCCAGAGCACTAGACATAGTAGGTAATCTTTGGGTTCTAGGCAAGGAAAAATAGTAGTGCATGCTGGTGCTAATGATTGACACCTTTGTCAGTCAAAGGTCAGTAGGAGTAACTTTGTGGAGCTGTTTAAATTAGCAAAAACTATTTGCATTTATAATTATTTTACTCTGGCCCCATCCCAACTGTGACATAGTTTACAGCTGGTTATGGTCGATGGACTGCTGGTCTTTCAAAAACTATGTGGGTTTTATAGATAATTATAGTACTTTTGCAAGCAAGGCTGGGGACAGTGTCCATCCCACTCTGTAAGGTGCTGCTTTCATGTCTTGCAGCATAACTTATAGTCTCAACCCAAACCAGGGAGCAGAGAAACAGGCTAAACCAAGCGGTTCGTCAAGCATAACAAAAATGTAGGGATATTCAGAAAATAAGTTTGAGTATTCTAATCAACATAAAAATTAATTAACATAAAATTTTATTAGCATTTCTTGTTAATGAAACTATCACTGATCAGGAGATTGATATACTTTGTTTAACAGAAATGTGGATCAATCCAATTCAGTATGTAGCATTAAATGAAGCTAGGCCTCCTGAATTTTAAGTTTTTTTTACTAACATAACAAACATAGCTACAAATAATAAGTCTGCCCAGTTGATTCTGCTAATTATTATTTACAAACCCCGAGAGCTGTCCTCTGACTGCGAATTTGTGGCTTTCACCTCAAACCTTGTCATTTATTTTAAAAAGTTGCAAAATACTTCATTTTTTATTTTGAGAACCTGGAAGACAACCCGGAATAGTGCTTATGTCCATTTTGGCCTCAGTGGGGATTATTCACAACATACTGAAGTAGGACCCACTCATACTAATGGGTGCTCTAATACTTACTTTTGGTTTAAGTATAGACAAAATAAATTGCATCAGCAAATGTCACCAAAATAAGGTGATAGAACAGTTTAGAAGAAAAGAGGTCCTGTACCGACATGTTTATTCAAAAAGTTAATCCCACACATTATTTACACCCCTTAAAAAAAAAAAAAAAAAAAAAAAAAAAATATATATATATATATATATATATATATATATATATATATATTTTTTAGCAATGCCTACATGCCTTCATCTATTAAAGCAGGCAGTTATCATTGAGTTATGATTGAGAAGCCAGACCTTGACCCCATCAGCTGTCCAACTATACAGTAGGCCAATATCAAACCTCCCATTTATGTCCAAGATCCTATATAATGTTGTAGCACAGCAATTGAAGCATGTTTTTTTTTTTTTTTTAATTAACTGGAATGTAAAAGTGCAGTAGGAAAAGGTGCACAAGCAACAGGGATGGCCTCAAGCTTGACAAGGAGTGGATTGAGGCTGGAGTCAGTGAATTAAGTGCCACCATGCACATATTTCTACAGGACATGGACTACAACTGCTGTATTCCTAGTATCAAGCCATTCCTGAATCAGTGACCATATCAGAAGTGTCTTACCTGGGCTAAGTAGAAAAAATGGACCATTTCTCAATGAAGAAAGTAAATTTTGCATTACATGTTGAGATAAAGGTCTGGAGGAAGAGTGGAGGAAGAGTAGAACAGAATTTGCATGAAATCCAGTGTGGCGTTTTAACAGTTGGTGATGATTTGGGGTGCCATGCCATCTGCTGGTGTTGGTCTACTGTGGTTTACGAAGTCCAAAGTCAATGTAGCCATTTAATGGGAGTTTTTAGATTACTTCATGCTTCTGTCTGCTGACAAGCTTTATGCAGCTTGATGCTAATTTCTTTTCACACCAGGAATTAGCACCTGCTCACAGTGACAAATCTACAACTAACTAGTTTGCTGACAATGATATTACTGTGCTTGACTGGCCAGCTAATGCGCCTAACCTGAATCCCCATAGAAAATCTATCGGGCATTGTCAAGAGGAAGATGACAAACACCTGACCCAACAATACAGATGAGCTGAAAGCTGGTATTAAAGCAATCTCATCTTTAACAATACCTCAGCAGTGCCACAGGCTGATCGTCTCTATGACATTCTACATTGTTGCAGTAATTCATACTAAAGAAGCCCCAACCAAATATTGAGTGCAAAAATTATTATAATTTTACTTGGAAATATTCTAATATTTTGAGATGTTAGAATAATATTATATATTATAAGATTAAAAAGAAATATTCTCATGGGCCATGAGAATATTTCCTTTTATTTTGATGATTTTTTAATCATCAAAATAAAAGGAAAAAAGGCTTGATATACCTCACCAAACATGTAGTGAATCTAGAATATATGAGAGTGATTAAATAATGCAAATAAAGTAGTGCATTCTACAACCTCTAGGTTGGATGTTGGATCATACAGAATGCTTACTCAAATTAGAAAATTTAGCATTTAGCTCTGATTTTAAAATACCACTTTTGACTTATACTGTAAGCCCATAAATTTTCTTGCACCACATTACTTGAGTGAATTGCTAGTATTTTATCATCCATCCCACCTACCATGAGCCAAAGGTGCAGGGTTTTTGTTGGTACCATGTATAAAATACAGCAGGGGAAAAGCTTTTTCTTAGAAGGTCCCACAGTTGTGGAATAGCCTTCCAGTTATTATTCATGACTCACACATTCTCAGTGTTTAAGCCTAGGCTCAACATACATAAGCCATTTGTGATTTTTTTTTTCTTTAGGTAAAGGTGCAGGTCTGGGAGAACTCATGAAGACCATTCCAGGAAATTAAGAAAACTTACCTTTACTGCAGATGAGAAGTTAATTTAGAGTTACCAGCCTCAAAAATTACAAACTTAACAACACCTCAGATAAGAGCCGTTATGAACGCTTTACAGAGCAAAAGGTCCAGACACATCTCAATATCAACTGTTCAAAGTAGATTATTGCATATTTCGCATGCATATATACACCATATTGCCAAACATATTCATTCAGGCATCCTAATTATTGAATTCAGGTGTTCCAATCACTTTCATGGTTAGAGGTGTATAAAATCAAGCACATAGGCATGCAGGCCACTTCTACAAACATTTGTGAAAGAATGGGTCGCTCTCCCATGAGGAGCCCAGCGTGGTACTGTGATAGGATGTCACCTGTGCAATCATGAAATTTTTTCTCTACTAAATATGCCACGGTCAACTGTTAGTGGTATTATAACAAAGTGGAAGTGATTGGGAATGACAGCAATTCAGCCACGAAATGGTAGGCCATGTAAAATCACTCAGCGTGGTCAGTGGATGCTGAGACGCATAATGATCTCCAAACTCCATGTTGCCTTCAGATTAGCTCAAGAACAGTGCATAGAGAGCTTCATGCAATGGGTTTCCATGGATGAGCAGCTGCATTCAAGACTTACTTTGCATTGCACTCGGTGATGTATCAGATGCAGTGGTGTAAAGCACACTGCCATCAGACTCTAAAGCAGTGGAGACATGTTTTCTGAATTGCGGAATCATGCTTCTCTGTCTGGAAATCCCCTGGACGAGTCTGGCTTTGGTGGTTACAAGGAGAACAGTTCTCCTGACTTCAGTGTGCCAAGCGTAATGTTTGGTGGAGTGGGGATTATGGTGTGGGGTTGTTTTACAGGAGTTGTGCTTGGCCCCTTAGTTCCAGTGAATGCTTCAGCATACCAAGACATTTTAGACAATTTCATGCTCCCAAATTTGCAGTTGGGGAATGTCCCTTCCCTTTTCCAACATGACTTCACACCAGTGCACAAAGCAAGATCCATAAAGACATGTGTGACCGAGTTTGGTGTGGAAGAACTGAGCTCAACCTGATAGAACGCCTTTGGGATGAATTAAAGTGGAGACTGCGAGCCAGGACTTCTTGTCCATCATCAGTGTCTGACCTTAAAAATGAACTTCTGGAAGAATGGTCAAAAATTCTCATGAACACACTCCTAAACCTTGTGGGAAACCTGCCCAGAAGAGGTAAAAATATTATAACTGCAAAGGGTGGGCCACCATTATATTAACCCTTATGGATTAGGAATGAGATGTTACTCAAGTTCATATGCATGCGAAGGCAGACGAGTGAATAATTTTGGCAATTATACAGTCCAGTCCAAAAGTTTGGACATACCTTCTCATTCAAAGAGTTTTCTTTATTGTGTTCTTTATTGTGTTCTTTAGCCCAAACGCGTCTCTTCTGCTTGTTGCCGGTCCTTAGCAGTGGTTTCCTAGCAGATGTTCTACCATGAAGGCCTGATTCACACAGTCTCCTCTTAACAGTTGTTCTAGAGATGTGTCTGCTGCTAGAACTCTGTGTGGCACTGACCTGCTCTCTGATCTGAGCTGCTGTTGACCTGCGATTTCTGAGGCCGGTGACTCGGATGAACTTATCCTCCGCAGCAGAGGTGACTCTCGGTCTTCCTTTCCTGGGGCGGTCCGCATGTGAGCCAGTTTCTTTGTAGCGCTTGATGGTTTTTGTGACTGCACTTGGGGACACTTTCAAAGTTTTCCCAATTTTTCGGACTGACTGACCATCATTACTGACCTTAATTACTTAAGTAATTATGGCCACTCGTTTTTTTTTTTCACTTAGCTGCTTTTTTCTTGCCATAATTCAAATTCAACCTCTTTGAATGAGAACGTGTGCATATGGGAGTCAATGAAAGCACAAAAAGTCAGAATAAGTAGATAGCTGGTAGATAAAAACAAGTAAGTATCATCATATATTGTCTGTCAGTTCAAACTGCCTCCTTCCTGACCATAACGACTTTCAACCACATCCCTGCTGCCATCTGCCAGATACACATTCTGATAATATGGTATTTTTACCCTGCTTTGTTCTCTATCACATTTTGATCATGCTTTAGATTTCTTTTATCAAAGCAGTTTTTGATAATGAACTGGACTGGCTTGACCTTGATCTGCCTGGTAACAACCTTTGCAAATTATCTTTTGCCTCTGTGAGCCGTATGTAGTTCCTGGTATGTGTGTGTGTGTGTGTGTGTGTGTGTGTGTGTGTGTGTGTGTGTGTGTGTGTGTGTTTACTCACAGTCCTCTCGCGTTTGTATGTAGAGAACATTGCTGCGGACGCCGTCCCCTGCCTGTGTGTACGCCAACACTTGGACACTGTAATTTGTGAACTTTTCTAAGCCTTTCAACTCCACTTGCTCACGTACTGTAGTAATGTTCTGCATCTCCCCCCATTCTGAAAAGGTGAGAGATGTGATACTTATATTGCAGTACATTGAGACAAAGCCACTTAGGACAAATCAGTAGCTCTTAAATACAAAGTCATAATTAAAGAAAAACAACTGTATTCTACAGAATAAGAAAATAAAAGTTGAATTAATAGTTGTTCTATAAAATTACGCTAGTTCAGCCCCAGTGTATGACATAAATAACACTCACCTCCATCAGGGAAGAGGGACCAGAAAACCACACGGTAACCTTTCAGAACTCCATTTAGGGTCATCCGTGGAGGCTCTGACCATGTAATCACTGCTTCATCCGATGTCACTGTGATGGCCCGTACATTCTGTGGTGGCTGGCTTGGCACTGTAAAAGAAAGAGAAAAACTAAATATTTACAATACCAAGGAAAATACTTGAGAACTTTTTTTACCAGCTTGGTATTGTGGTATGTTGAAATCATCCATTCAATCCATGAAAAAAAATGAGGAAATCGTAGGTAAGAGACAAAATAAATAAAGCTTACAATTCAATATATAAATATATTTATATTTATATTCAATATATATAAATAAATTCAATTACAATCCAACATCTGCTGAAGCTACGAAATTGTTTAAAAATTATATTTGTATTGATATCTGATTTGGGGAGTTAAGTTATATTTCATGTCAGAGTTTTCAGGATTGTCTGAAAGAGCATTATACGAAAATATAACTTAAGGTATTAAAAATATTCACGAAATTTGTTAAATGAAAGAGCCATGGAATGTTCATTTGAATTCCTCTCTTGTAATGTTCACTAACACTTTTGCTTCTGCCCGGATACATGGCGATTGTGGCCCATGTTGAGGTGCCAAATGGTGCTCTTGAATAAACAAGGGTGCTATTGAGGTAAGACAGTGCATGTCTGTGTGCCTTTAGCTGGAAGAGAATGCATGACCGTGAAGGACAGGATGAAAGGAGGAGGGATGAAGCTGGCTCGCCTCTATACTGGAGCAGCTGCAGCTGGCGCAGGAAGAGAGGGTGCAAGAGAAAGGAAAGAGAGTGAAAGAGCTGAAGAGGAAGGGTGAAGAGAAGCCACGACATTTGTTTGACGAGGCTTTGCGGCCTGACTGCGCTTCGCCCCGAGGACTGCTGCCACCATTTAGAGGACGGCACTCACAATGCACAAAGTTCAGTCCTTCTTTCATTTTCAGTTTAATTCGCAGTCCTCAGTTCTCCCTCACTGACAGCTTTAATAATCAGACTTCTTTATGATTAAAGCCTTTTGACTTGAGATGAAGACATATATGTAACAAATAATGCTTGGAACACAACAATCAATGCTTGCAGGTAGATTTTCTATATACAGTAAGAAATAGACCGTTGATTGTGTGGTCCAAGCATTATTGCGTTCACGAGATATTGCAGATTTGATCAATTACTAACATTCAAATTGGCTACTTAATTAACTTTCTGAAGCTTCCGAGACCACATACTATATATACATAGAATAATGCACAGATGCAAACAGAATGAAAAAATCCTATTAACTGCAGTTGACAGCTGATTGGACAACAGCTAGTGCACAAATTTATGTCATCATCCAGAAATCCAATTAGACCTCACACGTATTGCTCCCATAGTTGCTTTTTTGCAAGCTGCAACAGTAAAGACATTTGTAAATCAGAACATTATACAGTGGCCTTACAACCTGGGGTTAAAAACTGAGCTAATGCATCTAGCAAAATATTGATACAGTATTGTCAATATTCAGCGTGATTCCAGCATGATGAATTCTCATACACCACAGCATGTGGATGGCTAGCATGCTCTTCTTGTGCCCCGAACCACACAAGCACATCACGTATATAAGGCACGAAGACCTCCTTCATCTGCCAAGGTCCTCCTCCAGGAACCTCCATCTTCATCTTGGTGATCATGTCAAGCCATAACACTGTGATGGCTGGTCTACCTATCAGTGTCATATAGAAATTCTGACTCACATACAGTACACATCTGCCTCTTCCTGTCTTTAGCTGCAGTCTAGAGCCTGTTCTGGCTTGTCACTTCTGAGAAAAACTGCCTGAATAGTTGCAAAATGTGCTGAAGTCTGTGGTATAACCGTAACATCCAATCCGGTATTAATCTTGAAAGGAATGTTTTAATTTAATACGCACATCCATATGTTCCCATGTTGCTCAAAACCTCATATACATGTTAATTATAGGTTGAGTTACTGTTATATCTTGTTGTTGAGATCATATCGTGTCAGTAAAGTTTCAGATTGTAAAATACTATGAATGTCCTATAATGCACTGAATGGTCCTGCATCATAGTATCTAAATAAATTTCCATGATCCACCATGTTTGCTTCAGTTAAAGGGTGCAGGCTGTTTATTAGTACATAGAATAATGACCAGGAGCGCAGGGAAGAATTTTTCCTACAAAGCCCCCCAGCTAAGAAAAAGCCTTCCAAGTTGTGTCTAGGAAGAGGCTTTATTTGTCACATATACATCAAAATCAGTTTATTCGCATATCCCAGCTTGTTAGGAAGCTGGGGTCAGGGAGCAGACTCAGCCATCATATGGAGTCCCCGGAGCAGAAACGATTAACAGCCTTGCTCAAAGGTGCAACAATGGCATCTTCATGCGGCTGGGGCTTGAACCCCAGACCCTGCAACCTTAACCATTTGAGCTATGACTGCCCTTCTGTTCCATATCTGGGGGTTCATACAGAGAACATTGTAAGCTGGGAATTGCTGGTCCCCGGCAGGTCTCAAGGTCTATTCCTCCTGTCATCTTTAGGCAGTCTTGGTAAGGATTTAATTCCTTATCACTGTTGTCTCTGGCTTGCTTATTATTGAATAAAATTGACATCCAAATCTACATCCAAATGAAGCTGCCTTATGAGAATGTCTACTGTTAAAAGCACCATATTATTAAAATAAAATTGACCACATGAAACAAACTTTCTTAATGATTTTTGATAAGATAGGAAGTGGTGTTGTGTATGGTTGGTGTATAATGACACGAAAATGTGCTTCAAGAGTTCCCAAACTAGGGTTTATGGCACAACATGGAGTCGCATGAATTACAAAGAGTTTGAGAGAAACTCAAAAACTGGTAAATTGTTTTATCATTTCAATTAGCAGATTTATACCCAAAATATTGGGTATTGAAATGTTGCTAGGAGTCACCTTCAGTAAGCCACATTAAAATTAACGGTGAACATCCATCCATCTAGAAACCTCTATAGTCCAATTGGGGACTGTGAAGGCCAATAGCGACCATTGTGTTTATACTTATTTTTACGACTGTGGTAGGACCTCCGGTCAACATTCACCACCACAGGCAATTTGGGAACGCCAATTAGCCAAATCTGCATGTCGTTGGATTGTGGAAGGAATCTGGAGTACCTAGAGTAAACCCACAAAGCATGGTGAGAACATGCAAACTCCATGCACACAGACCCGATCAAACCTGGACCCTGGAGGCACAAGGCGACAGTGATAACCACTACACCACTGTGCCGCCCAACAGGGTACATGTTACTTTAGTTTTCTCATAATCATGATATGGTGCACTACTGTAGGTCAAATTCTCTCTACCTTCGTAAAAAAAAAAAAAAAACTAGCACTATGTCTCAAATTGTATACTTACTGTAAGTACAAAAATAGCCTCTGATTGAGTGCTATCCTTAACTCATTATACTGTAGTGTGTGTTTGTTTTTTCATAACATAAAATGCTTCAAGTGTTCCAAAAGGTCTGTTTTGCAGCCCAGAACAGCCATGGTGAAAAGTTAAAAAAGACTGTTTTGGATCAGTCACTCACTATGTCACACACTACTTCTGCTTCTGCTCGCGCACACAAAATCATCCAATAGTTGGTGAATGCAAGGAATATTTGCTAAGTTTTTAGTCACTTGTATTACACTTACAAATGTCAAACTTATAATGTCCAGTTCAGGTAATTTCCCTAAAAGGTTTGGGAGCCCCTGATGTATATGTGTGATACAACTAAATATGGTTTTACCATCTTCTAGTGTGGTAGCATTGATCTCAGAACTGGATGGCCCTGTTCCAGCTCGATTGAAGGCCTGAACAACCACTCCATACTGGGCGAATTTCTTCAGGTTATCTAGTGTGTAAACCTCACTGTCACCAGTTGCCTTCATCTCCACTATGATGTACTGCCCATTACTGCCAGGCCCATTTTCTCTGTAGCCAATCTGATAGCCACGGATTACGCCATTCTGGAGCTCCTTCTTGGGAGCCTGGGGACAAAAACATTTTAATATATTATTATTATTATTATTATTATTATTTATCATCAATAATGTAGCATGGAGACAAAGTTGGCTGAGGTTTTGTACCTTCCATGTAACACGGATGCTCTGTGATGTCTTAGGCTGCAGAATGACCTCCATGGGTGGCCCATCAGGAGCTGGGAGATAGAACTCAAAATGTCAGATCGGTTTATAACAAGCTATAACTATTATACAGTGTGTGTGTTTCATGTGTCTATACTTACATGCCTCCTCTGTGCTGATAGTGAGCTCCTTGCTGGCCTGACTACGGCCGATTTTATTGTATGAGTACATACGAATGCTGTAGACAGAAGCAGGATGCAGCTCTACGATGTTGGCCTGGTTATTAGTTGGGGATATTTTGCGTGTGGCATGCTTTAATTCCCATGGATCTGTGAAGAGACCAGCACAGATAAAATACATCATACTCTATTAACTCAAGTACAATGCAGTGCATTATTTCTGCTGGAATATTAGACAGTACAAATGATCTCAGGTTATGATGAATGTATTATAAGTAGTAAAATCCAATAAAAACTGTGCGTCGATAATGAAAACTAAATTGGCAGATCAGTACATACCAGATTTGTTTTTGTATTCAATATCATAACTGGTAATGATGCTATTTCCATCAAACCTCTGAGTCCATCTTAAATTCATACTGCGGTCTTTTACCTCACGCACTTCTAACTCAGGAGGATCAGGGGGCTCTAGAGCAAGGGAATAAAACAGACGTAAGGAAACAAGCAAGGAAGAGAACCGGAAAGGGGACACCGGGAAATGATAAATTATTGATTTTGTTTCAGATGTATCATGACAGACATGTATTTGGTCTTCGTGGCTGATTATCTTACCTTGGACAGTCAACTGAATGAGGCCACGGCCCTCTCCATAGGAGTTGATAGCATGACATGAGAAGAACACGGAGTCCCCACGCTCAGCTGGCTTTAGCTACAGAAAGAGAGATTATTGATACACCAATTAATTAGAACATTTATAATAGTATGATATTTTGTGTCTAATATCCCAAGTGTCATAAAGCCTTTAATCTCTAGATATGGTCCCTGAGTGATTCATTATTGACATTTCTTTAAATATCTTTGATTTACAGATCATGTATATGTGAGTCTCTCACCTTTAGTGTGGAAATGACCTCATCACTCTTCTCATTTGGGCTTGTGGTGATCGAGTAGCGAGGGTTACGGTCAGGGTCGATGACAGTGTCCCCACGTTCCCAGCGAATGATAATAGGGTACTCACCCCGGGCAGTGCAGTTTAGTTCTTTATTCTGTCCTTTTATAGCCATAGTTGTGTTAGGATGGGAAGTGATCATAGCTGGGACTGGATTGAGAGAAAGAGAGAGAGAGAGGTGCATGATAAAATAGACAACATAGCGAAAGAAATGAGTAAAAGGGTTTTATTAGAATTAGAATGCTTGTGTGACTTTTTCAGTAACACTTCTCAGACTGCTCTCTTATCCTTTACACTTGTATGGGAGAGCACGGACACACACACACACACACACACACACACACACACACACACACACACACACACACACACACACACACACACACACACACACACAGTTTATTGATTACAAGAAAAATCTGGTGGTTTGTTTTCATCACTTATTCATTCTGCCCTCCTTTCACTAAAGGAAACAAACAGAATTGAGGGCAACAGAGGAGAGGAATAGTTTAATCAATAACACAAACACATCTTCAAAGACAGAGGAAGAGACAAAGAGACTGACCGGGAGTCAGTGAATATGTCTGTCTAAACTGCTGCATAAAAAACATGGGAACATAAAATGAATGATATGAATGATGGGTAAAAATAACCAACATTACCAAAGCATAAAAAAGTTTGATTTTTTTTTTTTATCCTACCCGTGCTATCCTTGTTAAAAGATATTCTTCAATTTGCCTTGCTTACCACTCAAGTCAGTCTGAACCTATTTATAGATCTCATTTAAGATCTATCTGATCTGTCTGATGCACACCCCTTTGGATGTAAAGATTGAATATTAATAGAGAATAACATTTCATTTGATTAAGCACCGTCGCCTTGCACCTCCAGAGTTCGAGTTTGATTCCCGCCTTGGGGTCTGTGTGCATGCATGTTCTCCCAATGCTTGGTAGGTTTCCTCCGGGTACCCTGGTTTCCTCCCATAGTCAAAAGACATTCAGATTAGCCTAATTGGCTTTCCCACATTGGAGGTCCTGCCACAGTCATGAAATGGGAATAAATCCAATGGTCACCATTGGCATCCCTAATCTCTAGTTGGACTACAGAGGTTCCTAGATGGATGGATGGATGGATGGATGGATGGAATATTCTATTTATACCTAATATATTCAAACAGCTAAGATACATGTAGTGTAATTTAATCTCAGTATAAATACAGCTGTTCTGTCAAGCTGTCAGAGGTTTGTTATAGAACATTAGTGAACAAATGGCACCATTAGTCCTAAGGAACACACCAGACACTTCAGGGATAAAGTTGTGGAGCAAACATGTGGAAGAAGGTACTCTGGTCAGATGAGACCAAAATTGAACTTTTTGGCCTAAATGCAAAATGCTATGTGTGGCAACTAACACTGCAAATCACTCTGAACACGTCACCCCACTGTGAAACATGGTGCTGGCACCGTCACGTTGTGGGGATGCCTTTCTTCAGGAGGGGGAGGAAGCCTGATCAGAGTTGATTCAATTGAGAATCTCACGCTCTCCATCCAATCTGACTGAGCTTGAGCTAAGAAGAATGGGCAAAAATTTCACTCTCTAGATGTGCAAAGCTGATAGAGACATACTTGTAGTTGATGTGAATGGTGCACAGTGAATCAGTCCCCCACCCAGAGTGGATTCGTGCACTGGGCCCAGTGTGATAAAAGGATAAAGTGCTTACTGAATGAATAAATTTGATCTTGCATTCTGACTATATTTCTGTTTGGTTTCCTCATAATAGCTAGGTGTCTGGCAGTGTAGTACTCAGGGTTGTGGGTGTGGGTTTCCTCCAGGTTCTCAGGTTTCCATTCGCCTCCCGAAAACATGCCATGGAATTGTCAATTCGCTAGCATTACATCCAGGGCAAATTCGTCTGACTGCCAGGATAATATCTCAGAAGAATACGAAGGAACACCTAGATATGTCTTACGGAACAGACTCCATGTGAAGCTAGCCCAGGGATGACATCCAGACTCCACATTCAGCTGTTGTAGACTGGAGAGACCCAGCTGGTGATTCAGCAACCCAAAAGCCAGTTGGACTACCCAGCAGTGAAGATAGCAATTCTGCGTGATGAGGCACGATGCCAGACGGAACACTTTTGGCAGTTCCAGGAGCTGACTTTTTTTTTTTGTAATTTTCTCCCTAATTTAGTCGGGTCCAATTCCTGCCCATCACTGTTAGGGCACTCTCCCATCAAGGCGACAGCTACCAACCAGAGATGGTGAAGATTATCACATGCTTCCTTAGAGCGCGAAAGGCAGCTCATGTTGGGGATGGCATAACACACTTGGAGGAAAGTACTATTCTCCCTTCCGCTTGGCCATACAGATAACCATGATAAACTAATGCCACCATGACTGATGTTAGAGTGCGACTATGCCACCACTCCCTTTCCGAAAGAGCGTGGCCAATCTGCTACAGACAGCTTCAGTGTCATACAGGAGTTAGATCTGTGATCTCTGGATGATAGTGGAGAATGAACACTTCACTGCTGTGCCACTCCTGAGCTAGGAGCTGACATTTGGGGAAGGGAATTATTTTTTTGCTCTTGCCCAGTGGCTCCTCAACTTCTGCAAGTGGTACCTTAGATACAACCTTAAGAGAAGGTTGTTGAAATTGTGATACTGGAGGTGTTTATACTTGATGAATCCAATCAGTTATGCAGATGCTGGTACAGTAGGTGGACTGAATGAGGGTGCTCTCTTGAGTCAGCTGGTTCAGCTCAAGGTTTCTTCCTTATGCCATCTTAAAAGGAAGGGTCCTTTTACTGGTCACACATTGTGTTCACAAAATCATATTCAAACATATGTGGGAAGTAGACAACAGATTAGCCCTCAAAATTATAAACCAACAGAGAGAGAGAAGCAACAACTGATGATCTGATGATGACAGAAAGACACAGGAAGAGTTGGCACCCAAAACAAAACATTGAATTACACAGTTTTCCTGCTTTTAAACTGTCGGAGGTTGCTAAGATGCTGGGTGGGATTTTGATAAAGTTTACTTCCCTGTATGCGGCATACAGATATTAAAGAACACCACAAGGTGACTCCTCCTAGTTTTTCTGCGTGCAGCCAGCAATATAGCTCACCTAAGGTCAAAAGAAAAGCGGAGATACAGATAATAGGCGGCACGGTGGTGTAGTGGTTAGCACTGTCACCTTGCGCCTCCAGGGTTTGGGTTTGAGTCCTGCCTCAAGGTCTGTGTGCATGGAGTTTGGATGTTCTCCCTGTGCATGTTGGATTTCCTCCGGATACTCCGGTTTCCTCCCAGGGTCCAAAAACATGCAGATTAGATTAACTGGGGTTTCCAAAGTGTGTGAATGCATGTGTGACCAGAGGTTGTGAAAATGGGAATAAATATAATGATCACCATTGGCCTCCACGGTCCGTAGTTGGGCTACAGAGGTTCCTAGATGGATGGATGGATGGCTATAGTCAAAATAATCAGTCAATGGGTCGCCACATGCCACACACAACTTGGCACAGGTTTTATGCCGGATGCCCTTCCTGGATGGCTAAAGATAATAAGTGAGTCAAAAAGAGACTGGAACAAGTGTTGAGCTCACGGCTTAGGATTGGCCATTTCAGTGGAGAACCATTCTGTTCCTCAGTGAATGCAAAATTTAAGTTTGATGCATATGCTCTGTCTCCAAGCTAAGATTCTAGATTAGATTGGCGCCACTTATTTTTAATTCAACCAAGCTTTGATCAAGAGTTATTGTCAGATGCACTTGCAAAAGTCCATGAAAGTAGCACTGGGGGTCATTGGTGTTGTTGCGTCTTTAAGCTGACAGCAGAGGTAAAAGAGATCTGTATGAAAGGGTGGGACGCTGATGCTGTTGTGTAACGTGTCACGCCTCTTCTGATTCTGGGAACAACAGGATGCTTCTTGAAAGGACACACTGAGGTGGTTTTACACCGGATTGGTAGGTTCCGTGTGACTCACCAAAGGCGAACGAAGGCGCTATGTTGGGGGGGGGGGGTTCTAGCACCTTTTTAGTGTGATCTCTGTGTGAAAGTGTCTTATGTTTGTTTCCTGTCTTCGTCTGTCTGACAGCGAGCACAGAAGATCTACTGTAGTTTAGAGAGCGCTGGAAAGTGCTCATAGTTTAATTGTATGTTTTGTTTAATAATAATAATAATAATAATAATAATGTTATGGATATATTTAAGATATACAGTTTATGCTGTACTGTATGTTTTAATTTATAAAATGTCTTTCATAGATGTTACCATAAAAAAGTACTCACTTTTGACTGTAAGCAGCATGCTCTTGCTGATATCTGAGCCCACACCATTGCTGGCCTGGCACAAATAGTATCCACGGTCCTCCTCCAAAACATGTCGGATCAGAAGAGAACCATTAGGCATGATCTGGATGCGGCCAGTCAGAGGAACTGGGTGGTACTGCTGTGGGTTACCAATACCTGGAAAATCAGTATAGAGAAAATGTTAAGACTGTATCATAAAAGAATGCAGAGTGGTGCCTAGGCATACGAATTTAACCTGTTCCGAAGGTCTTAAGATCTTATGGCAGTAATTTTTATTGCAAAACGCATTTTCCCATATGAAATAATGTAAATGCAGATAATTGGTTCCGAACAAAAATATTACCAATATTACCAATTTTAACCAACATTAAAGCTCACTTTACATTAATATATGATTCCTCTTCTCACTGGCTGCTATAAAAAAAAAAATTTCTCGCTACCATCCTTGCTAACATTCTTGGGATCCATGGCACTATGTCTACACTAAATCTTGCACAAAATCCACAAAAAATCTGTAAACTCGCTTCCCATGGCCCAGATGTACTGTACGTGCAACTTAGGTGGCATTTGGTTTGGCTCGGTTCGGTCGTCCGTATGCCGAAAATGCTACATATGCTGAAATATATAATATAAATAAATTTCTGCAAAATTTCATTTCTTAGGGCGAAAAATTAATGAGGTGGGGCGTTTATGTGCCAAGGTACCTCTGTATCATAATCTTTACTGAAATAAGGTTCAAACTTGAAAATAAGTCACATGAGTCTGAAACCATTCCATAATCGATCATCCGTTTGAGTAAATTAATGTTATTACAAATGAAAAATTAACACAATGCGCTATAAACACAGCAGGAGTCTATACTTTCTCTGAATATTTCATTGTACAAAACAATACCTTTGGCGTGTTTCCACATGACTTTAGGTGGGGGGTAACCATCCACAGAGCAATTTAGAACCCCAGACTTTCCATAAATCCCATCCTGATTGTTAGGCTGCACTCGGAAACGAGGGGGGACTGTAGGATAAAAAATAAAATTAATTTGACCAAGTAAATAGTTTAATATAAGCATATTATTACCTGCTGTTTATATTTTACATGCAAGGCTGAAAATATGCCTGTGTTATTATTTGACAGTCACTGTTGCTAAACTTGATAAAATCCCCATCTTTTTCAGACATAACCTTCAATGTCTTGCTGGAGGGTCAGCACTTATTTATGATCTGCAGTTTCTATTATTTCTCATTTCATTGTCTTGACTTTACCCTTCCTGCCTTAAAGGCTAGTGGAGAAATATGAGTAAATATGCTTATATTATCTCACCAGTGACTATAAGCTGTCTTTCAGAGCTGACGGTGGCTGCATCATTGCTGGCGATGCAAGTGTAGTTGCCGTTGTGCTTTAAGGAAACTTTGGAGATCTGTAGCGAGCTCATGAACTCCTTGGTCTCAATGGTGACACCAGAGGTGCCAGACACGATCTCCTGACCATCCTTGCGCCACGTGATCCGAATAGGCATGTCGCCGGACGAAACTACACACGCTATGTACATCAGTTTACCGATTGAAGTAGGCGGGAAGTCAAAAGGCTGAATGAGAGGGGGAACTAAGAAATTGATAGAAATTGAAAATAGAAGAAGACAAAAAAAAAAGACAGAGAGGTTTGGTGTTCAGCAGGAAAATTGGTATGTATACTTCTGGGCAGTGGTGACTTCTCTATGGTCTGTAGTGAAACACAAACCCTCACAACAACCTCCCGCCACCCCACCCCCCAACCCAACTCAGACACACATGCACTACCTCCTTCTCCCTCCAGACCATAATAGCTGCTCTAATTAGAGCCCAATTGGCATGGGGAATAATGGTGTTGCCATGGAAACCGAGGGAGGGGGGTCCAACTGAAGACATCTGGGGGATTTAATCTGGGGCTCGTTAAAATTCAGTTAATTAAATCAGAGACATGACAAGACAAGCAGCACACTATACTATCTCCACACTGGAGTCAGTGTTCCCTTGTAGTGACTCACATGGACACACAAACATGAATACACACATACACAGAATATGGACCATACTATTCTAAAACATTATTTAAAAATCTTTTTGAATAAAGTATTCATTATGATAAGCACCATTACAGATTTGAAGTCTGTAGACCCAAGACGTATGATGTGATGGTAGTTCTTTATACTTGCAGAATATGCTTTGGATCAGGTTCGGAATTGCACAGGAACAGCTGCTAACCTTTGACAGTGACATAGACGGTCTGGCTGATAGAGAGCTGGGGTTGGATGAGCACACTGCACAGGTATGCTCCCTCATCCATTCCTTTCTGCACATCACTGAGCTTGAGTGTACCGTTCTCATATACCACCTGCCGATGGTTGTCTGGCAACAGCATGCCATCTTTGTACCACTTGATGGAGTAGTATGGGTAGCCGATCACACGACAATTGATGAAGGTGTTGCGCCCAGCCACGGCTGTAATGTTGCGCATGGCCCTGATACTTGGGGGGCCTGAGAGAGAAAGAAGGAAAAAAAACAAAAAAAAAAAAACAGGCAGAAGTAGAGAGTGATGAGGTGTGGTGATGGAATTAGAGGCATTAAGGTACATATAGAAAGGAAGTTGAGGAGTCAGGATTACAAAATAGAGAAAGAGAAAAGGTGACAAATTGATCAGAAGGAGTGATGAAGAATAAATGAGATAAAAGGAAAGAAGAAAGAAGAGAAAGATGCAAGACAGATGGAGTACAGGATGGAATGAGGATAAATAATGGAAAGGTGAGGCTTAGATTGCTCCGTAAGAGCATAATGAATGTGTGCAAATATCTTTGTGTGATTATAACATTAAGAAAATATTTTGTATACTATTTTATTTCTCATGTAACAAGCAAAGTATACTAAAATGTAGTACAGTGGTACCTCGACATACGAACGCCCCACTCACAAATTTTCGCCTTATGAACTAAAATCTTTAAAGGAATTTTCCTCGGCATATGAAGCATTTTCGGCATACGAGCATATAACCGAGTCGAATCACACACTGGTGAAAGTTGTGCATACGTCCAGGAGCCGTTTAAAACTTGTTTTTACATCAGTGGAAAGCCAAGCCACGCGAGTTTACATATTTTTTGTGGATTTCTTTTGCATTTTGTGCCAGATTTAGTAAACACCACGAAGCCACTTTCAGGTTTTTTTTTTAAAGCAGCCGGTACCGAGAGGAATCATAAATTACGGTTCAGTGAAGTTTAGTATCTATTTATTTCATGTTATTTGAAATGCTATAGTTATTTAATAAATACATTTATTTACATGCTATTTATTTCTTTTCATTGTTTTAATTGTTTTTATATCCAAGAATTTGATTATGGTGTAGGAAATTGGTAATATTGGTAATATTTTTGAGTGGCTGGAACGAATTATCTACATTTACATTATTTCTGATGGGAAAATGCGTTTCACAATACACATTTTCACCTTAAGAACTCGCTTCTAGAACGGCTTAAATTCATATGCCGAGGTACCGCTATATGTCGAATCCATCTTCCTACATCACATTAGTACAAATTAATTTAGCATCACTTTAAAAAACAAACAAAAAAAAGAGCACCCCAAATACACATGGAAAAGGATTTATGAAGTGATGAGAACAGAGGCTGTCAGAAATGATTACACCTGCTAGCCAGTTAACATTCATGCTAAGGCTACCCTTGTGGTCCTATTCGATTGATGTCAAAGTGTTGGTGATGATCTAATAGTTGGAAAATGGATTCATTTTAGCTTTATAATGAAAACAGTCACTGCATTTCTTTATGGGAAAGTGTATGCTTTGTTCAGAAGGACTCTGTTCTCAGAATGAATGGAGAAGAGAGAGATGATCGTCGAAGCATTATGGCAAATGCAGAGAAGAAAAAGGACTCAATAAGAGTCACAGTAAAAGTAGTATGAAACACAAAGAGAATTGGAATTTTTTTCTCAAAATGGGTGCAATGCATATGGAGATTTACATATGGAGGTTTTTGAGTATACAAAATTTTTTGTCTTCTCTGCCCTTCTTTCTTGCCATCTTTTGCCTTTCTGTCTCTCTGCTCTGTGTGTGTTGAGCTTTGTCATAATTCTGACAGTCAACGCCTGATGTATTATTCAACAAAAACTGTCATACAGTATCTCTCTCTCTCTCTCTCTCTCTCTCTCTCTCTCGCTCTCCTTCTCTCAATGTCCTCCTCTCATCTTTGTTTTTTTTTCCTTCAAAAAAATAAGGATTCACGAACTCTCTTAAAAGTTCATTCAATAATAAAGGGTCCATACTGCTTTGAGAAAAAGTACACTGAGCTTTGTGCTTGTTTTTGAGTGCGGCTGCATTTAGCTGAAAATGCATATATTTCTGCCTCGCAGTCTGTCACCTTAAACTGGCAGATGTTTTTATATCTTAGTGGGGACCACAAGGACAGGAATATCTGACAGATTTACCCTTTGAGAGACAGTTGGCTGGTACCATCAAGAAAAATGCTCCTTTATAAAATATTTTTTTGAGCTAAAATATTTTGTTCAGGTGTAGGCTAGAGCTGTGTGTGTGTGTGTGCGTGTGCGTGTGTGTGTGTGTGTGTAATTGACTCTGATACCAGATCTCATATTCACTACAAAGAAATATAATATGTCTTCTTAGAAAGACATAGCTGTCATAAAAAGAATGAGAGACAGAGATGGAGAGCAAAGAAGAACCAATGAGGCACCGCTATCAGCAAGCCTGGCAAATAATCCCTTCTCTCAGATGGTGACTTCCCTCTCTTCTCCTCTCCTCTGATGTGGCCTAACACCCATCCTCGCCTGGCCGAAAAAGCCTCTCTGTATGCTAGCTCATTATATTTCCAATAATTGCACATTTTTCTTGCCAGAGAATAAGGGCTGAGATGGAGAGACAGTTGTGATATGTGTGTTCAAGTGGGAGTGTCGTTGAAAGAAGATCTATGTATGATACAGAATGGATGACAAACAGCTAAAAAGTTGGATAGTTGGCTGAAGGAGACATACACCATCCACAAACATCAGGAAGGGGAATGTATTAATCAAACTCAAGAGGTTTGGACAGGTAAATGAGGAGATGAGGAGTGGGTGGGTGGGTGAGTGGTGAAGTGATGGTAAAAGAAGGTTATGGGTTTAAGCCACCCTCTAACAGCTGAGATTGAAAAGTAGACAGGCACCTCTTACGTTTATGCGCGCTTGGTACTCGGCGCTACCGGCCGAGTTGCGTGCAGCGCAGCGGTACACGCCCCCGTCGCGGATCTGCGGGTTGCTGACGTTAACGTGTGATACAGTGGAGCCATCCGAGAGCGTGTACTGACTGGCCCGGTGCGCCGAGTCCCGAGCAATTGGCTCATCATCCAGGGTCCAAGTAATGGTGGGTGGAGGGGCGCCTTTGGCTGCACACATTAGGGAGAAGGGTTCACCTGGTGCCACCACACGTTCGCTGAAGGACGAGACGATCCTTGGGGTGCCATCTGCAGATTCGAGGGAGGGAAGGTGTAGAAAGAACACAACAAAGAAAGAACAAAGTGAAGGTGTCGGTTAAATAGAAATGTATTACCACCAAAAGATAAAAGTTTCAGAATTCATTTATTCTGTACCCCATGACAACTCACCTTCCAGCAGTATAATGGAGAAGTCCTGGGCAGTTTGACCCTTGCGGGTAGCAAAGCACTGGTAAGCGCCCGAGTGTCTTTTCTGGGCAGCAGTGATGAAGAGCGTCTCATTGTTGGTGCCCTGAATGGAGAAGTGCTGGTCAGGAAGTACAGGCTCTGTATTCCGGAACCAGGACACTGTGAAATGAGGGGAACCTTGAACGGCGCAGGACAGGATCACTGTACTGCTGATACCTGTCTTCAGGTTTTTAGGGGAGACAGTGACCCTTAGTGGCTCTGGGGAGAGAGGAGAGTGGAAGAGAAAGAAATGGAGGTAAAGATGTTTATAAGCAGATGTTCAACAACTGGTTCTACCTCTTGCCCAATGGTAAATAAGAACTTGTTTGTTTTAAATAGCACAATAACAACTCAATCAATCAATTACAGTCTTTCAACACCTTCATTAACTTAACAACTGGATTGTGTAATGATGGTAGAAAGGATTTTTGTGATAATTGTACTAGAGCTACTAATTAAGTACATTTTGGAAATGATTGGATTGTCTTGGGTGGCGTAGTGGTCAGCACTGTCGCTTTGCACCTACAGGGTCCAGGTTCGATTCCCGGCCAGGCTCGATTCCCGTCTCCCCGTGCTTGGTGGGTTTCCCCCGGGTACTCGGTTTCCTCCCACAATCGGAAGACATGCAGATTAGGCTAATTGGCGATCCCAAATCGACCATACTGTGTGAATAAGTGAATGTATGTGTGTGTGCCCTGCGATGGATTGGCACCCTGTCCAGGGTGTACCCCGCCTTGTGCCCTAAGCCTCCTCGGATAGGCTCCAGGCTCCCCGCCCTCTAACAGCTGAATACAGGATTCATACGGTATAGAAGATGAGTGAGTGAGTGGATTGTCTTGGGTGGAATGGTGGCGTAGTGGTTAGCACTGTCACTTTGTACCTTCAGGTTCAAGGTTCTGTTCCTGCCTCGGGTCTGTTTCCTCCCACAGTCAGATTAGGCTAATTGGCGTTCCCCAAAATGCCCATAGTGTGTGAATGAGTGTGTCTGTGTGTGTGTATCCGGTGATAGATTGGCACGCTGTCCAGGGTGTACCCCGCCTTGTGTTCTAAGTCCCCTGGGACAGGCTCCCCCCGTGACCTTGTATACAGGATAAAGCGGTATAGACAATGAGTGAGTGGAGTTGACTTGCCTTCTTCTACACAAGAAAAATACATCAGAAAATACATTTCCTCCTTTTTAGTTTAGTTACTAGTTTTTTTTTTTTTTTTTTTTTTGTACAATCCACTTTTTAAACTTGGTTTTACTGTATTTAATAATGTGTGAATTGCTGTATAAAATAAGTATTAGTATTTGTTGCTAGAAGTAGAAAAATAGTATTATGGGTATTCAAATGAACAATATTTGAACAGTATTTGACTGTGTCACTAACACTTTACGTCTGCTCCTACAGAATCCAGGTTACAGTAGAGAAAAAAAAACAGAAACGTATAGACAGAAGGAGGGGGACAGAGTCACGTGAGAAGAGGGAAAGAAAAAGAAAATGTCAGTGAGCAATAAGGCAGCTGGTGTTATGTGCTGGGGGCTTAGTGTGTGAATGTGCGGGTGTTTGTGTCATCCTCACTGCTCGCCTTGTCAGAGTGTGTGTGTGCGCACTGGAATGATCTGCCCACTGGCTAAATGTCCAGAAGTCCAGCACACTTCCTGCTCTACACTATTGTCTCTTCTCTCCCTCAACCTCCTTTACCATGTTTTTCTAACAAACTGAAATGGTCCTTTTTACTTTTCACACACACACTATATACTGTAGCACAACCTACCTTCCCCCTTATACGTTTTCTTTCTTATGGACAGCAGGAAAGCGACAGAAAGTCAAGGCTGCCAGTACCATTCTCTCTCTCTCTCTCTCTCTCACTCTCTCACTCTCTTTTACCTTCTTTTCTTCCAATTTAAAGGTGGGCTTGCCCTAGTCTGTTTTAGATGTTCTAAAGTTTCCAGACACAATTTACTCTACCTGACTTCCAGAGGTCTTGAGGAGCCACGTCCAAAGGGACAAGAACTGCCCCAATGCCACAAGTGGAACCTAAAACCTAGGTGATTGTAAAGGGTTTATTGTTATGTCTGATATATTTATATAGGCCACACCTAATCAGATGCTTTTACTAAAATACATTAATTGAATATTTGACCACAATTCTTGGACGTCTAGAGTTCTGTTAAATTTGTTGGTTGTCTGGAACAGGCCCCAATATATCACATTGTCCATGACTGTTTTGATCTGGTTAAGACTCCAAAAGCTTAAATTTCAACAATTTCACAACCGGTTTTGAAATACCTATTGAAATACTCAACACTGGTTCCACTGGCATCCTTTGTGTAACTTTAGTTTGCAATGATCTTTAGGATCTGCAGTTGTTAGAAATGGCTTCAAGAGACCTTTCTAACTTGTGTACATAGTGTATACCATCCTCCTTCTCAGATCTGCACTAAAGTCTTTGGACTTTCCCACTGTACTATGTGCTGGTCAATGGGTTCCACCAAAGAAGCACCCAGCTATAGTCAATCATGCTCACTTACAGAAAGTGATGGGCCTTGGAACATGGCAAATTAAAATATATTTTATGACATTTGTCACAAGTAAGTTAATAATTTAGGTATGTGTGTATACACACATGGACAAAATTGTTGGTACACTTCGGTCAATGAAAGAAAAACTCACAATGGTCACAGAAATAACTTTAATCTGACAAAAGTAATAATAAATAAGAATTCTATGAAAGTTAACCAATGAAAGTCAGACATTGCTTTTCAACAATGCTTCAACGGAATTATAAAAAAAATGAACTCATGGAACAGGCCTGGACAAAAATAATAATGGTACCCCTAACCTAATAGTTTGTTGCACAACCTTTTGAGGCAATCACTGCAATCAAACGATTCCTGTAACTGTCAAATGAGACTTCTGCACCTCTCTGCCGGTATTTTGGCCCACTCCTCATGAGCAAGCTGCTCCAGTTGTTTCCGGTTTGAAGGGTGCCTTTTCCAGACAGCATGTTTCAGCTCCTTCCATAGATGCTCAATAGGATTGAGGTCAGGGCTCATAGAAGGCCACTTTAGAATAGTCCAATGTTTTCCTCTTAGCCATTCTTGGTTGTTTTTAGCTGTGTGTTTTGGGTCATTGTCCTGTTGCAAGACCCATGACCTGCGACTGAGACCCAGCTTTCTGACACTGGCCAGCACATTTCTCTCTAGAATCCCATGATAGTCTTGAGATTTCTTTGTACCCTGCACAGATTCAAGACACCCTGTGCCAGATGCAGCAAAGCAGCCCCAGAACATAACAGAGCCTCCTCCATGTTTCACAGTAGGGACAGTGTTCTTTTCTTCATATGCTTCATTTTTCCGTCTGTGAACATAGAGCTGATGTGCCTTGGCAAAAAGTTCCATTTTTGTCTCATCTGTCCATAGGACATTCTCCCAGAAGCTTTGTGGCTTGTCAACATGTAGTTTGGCATATTCCAGTCTGGCTTATTTATGATTTGTTTTCAACAATGGTGTCCTCCTTGGTCGTCTCCCATGTAGTCCACTTTGGCTCAAACAACGACGGATGGTGCGATCCGACACTGATGTGCCTTGAGCATGAAGTTCACCTTGGATCTCTTTAGAAGTCTTTCTGGGCTATTTTGTTACCATTCGGATTATCCGTCTCTTTGATTTGTCATCAATTTTCCTCCTGCGGCCACGTCCAGGGAGGTTGGCTACAGTCCCATGGATCTTAAATTTCTGAATAATTTGTGCAACTGTAGTCACAGGAACATCTAGCTGCTTGGAAATGGTCTTATAGCCTTTACCTTTAACATGCTTGTCTATAATTTTCTTTCGAATCTCCTGAGACAACTCTTTCCTTCGTTTCCTCTGGTCCATGTTGAGTGTGGTACATACCATGTCACCAAACAACACAGTGACTACCTGGAGCCCTATATATAGGCCCACTGACTGATTACAAGATTGTAGACACCTGTGATGCTAATTAGTGGACACACCTTGAATTAACATGTCCCTTTGGTCACATTATTTTCAGTATTTTCTAGGGGTACCATCATTTTTGTCCAGGCCTGTTCCATGAGTTTATTTTTTTAAATAATTCTGTTGAAGCATGGTTGAAAAGCAATGTCTGACTTTCATTGGTTAACATTCATGGTATTTTTTTAATTATTACTTTTGTCAGATTAAAGTTATTTCTGTGACCATTGTGAGTTTTTCTTTCATTGACCGAAGGGTACCAACAATTTTGTCCACGTGTGTATGTATTTTGAACTCTGTGCATGATTTTGATCCTGTATTGATATCGGAAAACCGCAAGAAAAATGAAACCTCACCCTCCACACTTTTAAAGATATACAGTATGCGGTTCAATCATTCTGCCCCAGAGAAAAAAAAAGACAGTTCAAAGAAAGCCCAATATTGCAATGATGTTCATGATGACTGCATGTAAACCTTATAACTGTAAGTAAAATAACTGTAGAACAATTCCAACAAAGAAATGTTGACAGTAAGTTGATAATTAAGAATGATGATCTTGATAACAATTTATCTTTGATTAAATGAATAAAAGGTGGATTAAAAATCACTAACGCAGTGGAACTTGATGGACACCTGACCATCGCAACCATATGTGGGCCTTCGCCAATCTGTTTTTACAAGCTTTTAAACATATCTTTATCTTAGAGAGTTACTGTAAACATGTTCTAACAAAGTGAGCGGCCTTGAATATATATTAAAAAAGTATAAAAGTACATTTACTTTATATAAAAGTATTTGCACCTTCCTGAATTTGACGCACTTAAAAGATTCAAATAATAATGATTATAATAATAATGATTATAATAATAATGATGATAATAATAATGCACAAGGATAACCCAGGGTAAACACAAAATGCAGTTTTTAAAGTGATGATTTCATTTATTAAGGGGAAAAAAGCTGTTCCAACCTGTCTGATCCCGTCTTTCACGTTGCTGTGGAAGGGTTTTTGGCTCACTCTTCTTAGCAGAATTGTTTTAATTCAGCCACACTGGATGCTGACCGACATTTTTGAGCCTGAATGGTCTGTTTAAGAATTTGACTAGACCACACCAAAACCTAAATGTAGAATTTTTTGAGCCATTCAGAGGGGGACTTGCTGTTGAATTTCGCACCACTGTGCGTTTGTGACCAAGCGCGGTACAGCTTGAGGTCACAAACTGACGGCCGGACATCCTCCTTCAGGATTTTCTGGTAGAGACGCGGAATTCATGGTTCCATCAATCATGGCAAGTCGTCCAGGTCATGAAGCTGCTTTTTGAAACGCAGTGTTAGTTTTATGCCAGGTGTAATGGGACGCACACCTTCCAAAAAGATTATGTGACCTTAGACTGAAGAAGTTACTTGGATGAGTAGAGAAACGTTTCTACTAAACTAAGGATAAGTCCAGTTGACATGAATCAACTTCCAGACACCTTCCGAAAAGTTTAACTTTCGTCTCACGAGCCCACAAAATATTTTGTGCATAATCAAGATGTTTTTTGGCAAATGTAAGACAAGCTTTTGTGTTCTTTTTGCTCAGCAGTTTTTTTTTTTCACCTTAGGATGCCATTTTTGCCCCCAGTCTCCTTTTTTATTGCTGAATCATGAACACTGATTTTTAATGAGTTCCTGGATGTTGTGCTCTTCGAGTAATTTTGGTAGGAAGGCCATGCCTGGGAAGATTCACCGCTGTTCCAAGTTTTCTCCATTTGTGAGTAATGGCTCTTTCCATAGTTCACTGGAGTCCCAAAGCCTTAGAAATCGCTTCCTTTCCAGACTGATACCAGTCAATTACTTTGTTTCTCATCTGTTCTTGAATTTCTTTAGATCATGATGCTCTTTTAGATCTTTATGCATACTTGACTTTGTCAGACAGGTTCTAGTTTAATGATTTCTTGATTCAGGGTAAAGGTCCTTGGGAGTAATCAGGCCTTAGTGTGGCAAGTGAAGTTTAGCTTTCCCCCCCAAAAAATCACAGTTCATTCATGATTTAGCAAGGGGGGACAATTACTTTTTCACATATAGCCAGGTAGGTTTTGAATTTTTTTTTTTCCCTTAATAAATGAAACCATATTTTGTATATTATGTATTTACTTGGGTTTATTTGTATAATTTGAAAGTGTGTTTGATGTTCTCAATCATTTCAATGTGAAAACTATACAATTTTTTTAAATTGCACTTTATACACACAGGGGGGTGCATTAAAACAAAAATGTAAATTAGCCTCAGGTGTATCTTAAGCATATAGCCTGTATTAGTGCATGACACGTTCACAAAACATATGTTGGTCTGGTATTCAGGTGTCCACAGAACTTTTGGTCATATAACATCTAAAGGTACTCATGAGTCACGAACCATCCTGCTTTAAAATTTCAATATCATCAAATATGTTAAATGTGGGATTTACTATAAATCTTTTTCCATAGCAACACTATGGCACATTTGAATGATGCAAAGCTTGGACACTACTGGTAGAATACTGTAAGTACTGTAATATTCAATAATAATTACAGTTTTCCCTGCTGATTTGTGTTAGAGCTGATATTAACTTCATCGTTCAGCGTAATCTTGAGCAGCTGAAGAGGGTTGAGCAAGAAAAACCGACCATGCATGTGGGTCACACAACTGTACAAACATTCCTTCTATTAACAAAAATCATTTTAAATAGTTTTTAATTAGGGTTAAACAAATATTTACACTACTGTGCAAGAGTGTTCCCCTACTTTCCTCACCTATTACATTGAGGTAACCTGTGACCTCCTTGGAGCCAAAGCTGTTGGTGACCTCACAAATGTAGTTGCCTGAATCCTCCATGCGTAGGTCACTGATGGTAAGGCCTGTGAGACGCCTGGTCCAGCGGGAGTCAGCCGGAAGGGGTCTGCCATCCTTCAGCCAGCGGATAGTGGGATTGGGGAAGCCTGAGGCAATGCATGGCAGCTCTATACTGCGACCCACCTGCACTTCACCTGACTGGAAGCTGTCCATCACAGAGGGTGTGGACTCAGTAGGATCTACAGTACACATAAAACACACTAATTAACAGACATACATAAGCTTGTTCCCTCCCTTGCTGATATAGGGTAGAGTTGATAACAATTTCATCAAACAGCTGATTCCTGAACAGCTTAAGGGAATCGGGTGAACATAACCGGCTGAGCATGTGGATCATACAACCTCATAAAGCTTCTTTCTTTAACATTTGAAATACAGTACAGTAGCTCTGAACCAGTTTTTACTTTCGGTTTAACTAGCATTTACTGAGCATGTGTGCCCTACGATGGATTGGCACCAATTGCCAAACTCCATGCACACATTGACGGGAATCGAACCCGACCGGGAATCAAACCAGGACCCTGGACGATTTGAAATGTGGTTGGTACCAATTTGGTAAGTTTTTTTAAACGTAGCGATGCCACATCAAGCCATTAAGATGGACATGAAACCGGCTCTATAGCGAACTTTGACCAGGGCAATAACGAAGTCATAACGTTTCAACAGGATTTAAAGATGTCATTCCGAGTACTTAAGAATTGACAACGAAACCGTACCGTTGCTATCGACATGAAGCAAAAGTACAACAATGCTACAGACTCTTACGACCATTACTGAGGTGTTAACGATATGATAACGACCTCATACCGTCATGTTAATGGATCGATGGTGACCTATAGACAATGGAGGAATGGGACATACTGTATGTCAGATGTCCAATAATTTAACGACAGTGAGCTAAAGGAGGGCATAGAGGATGGTACCAGTACCCATGACCAATGCAGTGATGACAAGCCCATGCCTTATTTTATCCTCGGTGATGACGCCTTGAGGACTTATTTGATGAAACCCTACAGTAGACGCGGACTTACTGGTGAAGTGCTTGGGACCAACCACAGGGTTCGTAGGTGAGACGTGTTGTGGAGAACGCCTTTGGCATCCTTGCATCCTTGTTACTTATTGTAAATATAAATAGCATTTTGGTGTAACTTGTACAATGTGTTTTTATTGCAAAATTGAATGAAACTTGATGTATAAATATTATAATGATATGAAGATTTATGAAAAATGTACTCCAAAATATAAAAAATAAGTTTTGAATGAAATAAAATGACCGAACCACATCTATATTAGGAATAATATGGTGTGGCACAGTAGCTTAGTGGCTAGCATTGTCACCTTGCACCTCTAGGGTCCAGGTTCGATTCCCGCCTCAGGGTGGGTGTGCATGGTTTCTTTTCGGGTATTCTGGTTTCCTCCCAAAGACATGCAGATTAGGCTAAATGACAGTCCCACACTGCCTGTAGTGTGTGAGTGTATGCATGTGTGTGTGTGTGTGTCCTTTGATGTATTGGCACTCGGTCTCCTGGGATAGGCTCCAGACCCCATGACCCTAATGAGTGAGTGAACAATTATATATTACATTTGTCATTGAGTGAAATAGGGGTATTAAGCATAGAGCTGTGACATGAAATGTTTCTTTTTTTTAATTTTTTTTTTAATTTTGTTTATTACTCGCCTTTATAGTCAATTTAGAAATGTTTCACTATTTTGAAGCATTTCTCTGCATATGCCTAAGACTTTTATACTGTACTGTTGTACAAAGCGGGAATGGTCTGCATAAACTGGATGGAGGAATACTGTACATTTTTGATGTATAAATAAAGTCATTGCCTACTGTATACTTAAACAATTCATGTTATTAATTCTGAAAAGCAGTGAATCCACATGTAGGATTGTACACATTGTAGTGGATGACACTTTCTTATTGGAAATATCTTTAGAAAACAATGTACTAATTTAAGTGGTATTATGTTAATTATAAAAACAAAATAATTGCAGCGTACACACCCATTACAGAGAGGCGAGCACCGTTGCTCTGCCGGGTCTCTCCACTGTATTTGTGTTTGGTAATGCAGCGGTAAGTGGAAAGCGCATCTTCTTTCTGCACGTCTGATATGTACAGGGCTCCATATGATGTCAAGAAAAACCTGTTACCTGCACACAGAGACAGAAAAAGACAGAAAAAAATCACACATGCTCATATACAGTATGGGAACACTCACCCACACAGACGACAAAAACACCGCAATACTTAAAATGCGTATGCGGTTTATCTTGATAGAGAACGTTTGTGTTGTATTTTATGGTCATTTTAATTTTACATCAGGGAGTTTACCAGAACTGTGCGTATGTACTGTACGTGGGAAAAGATTCTATTTTATACTAGTATACATTTATCCAGTGTGTGTTTGTATCTGTTTGAAGAAATTTCACACTAGAGGGAGTGCTGTTGTACTCAATATCAGCAAGGCTGTCATGCAGTTGTAGGCACGATGGCACACTCTCAGTGAAGATATCAGATCTGTGCTGATATTCTGCACAACAGCACTGATATTGCTTTTATACAACAGCATGGTATTGTCACATATAATGTTTTGACAACTTTGACGAGTGAAATACCTTAATGATACTTTCATAAAGGATACAAGCTAACACTAATTCTGAAACTCTAAATCATTTCCAGATTTATTAAAGACATGCTGTTGTCATTTTGTGAGCTGAAATTGGTTATTCATAGCTCACACTGCAACATGGCCCGTCGTGTATTAGCTCATAATATTGTAATAGCCTCACTGGTGAGCGGTGTAGTAGCCAAAACTACATAGTACATAGTGCTCTCCAGTTGGAATTAACCAAAAACCCTGAACAGAGAGGATGTTTCTGTGTGGAGAAGCACATGGCTGCTCCATCGAGGGGTCGCCACAGAGCACCGTACGATCCGCTTGGCGTAGGCTTTACGCAGGATACCCTTCCTGACACAACCCCACCCCGTTTTTTGGTGCATTGGCTGTAGTGATGGGAAGTTTGGATCATTTTAGTGACTCGGTTCTTTGAATCTTGTTCATTAAAATAAACACTTTTTTTTTTTTTTGTTTGAGTCATTAAGTTCATTTGATCAGAAATAAAATAAAAAGTTACATTTTCAATAAACAGACGCTCTACATACACAAATTCTGGCTATAGTTCCAGTAATGAAAATATTATAATGCAGCTAACGACATATTATGAAAGAAAGTATGAGCAGCTCACCTCTCCTGAGTCACCTGCTCCGAATCGTTCATTACTTTACGCTATTAGCGTCTATGAGAGTCGACTGAGAGTCATCAATTTGGACCAGAAGACCCCTGAGAAGAAGAATCGCTCAATTCCGTTCACTGTATACTGTAGCGTCTATGGGAGTCACATGACAAAAGAATGAACGAATCGGACCAAAGACTGAAAGGTAACGACTCATTTCTGTTTCCTGTACATACTGTAACCTACGGAGGTCTTGCCATGCTTAGCGCATGCGCGCTAAGGAAAAAATGAACGAATCACTCTCTGACACTACTCGAGTCTCGTTAAAGACTCGTTCAAAGAGGATGCATCGTTCATGAACGACCCATCTCTAATTGGCTGGGAATCCTCCTGTGTGGAGAAGCAGGTATGGCTTTAACATTGCATTTGTAAGGCTAATTAAACCACCTACTCCGAAAATAGAAATTAACAGTTTCTATAGCCATCTAATCTGAAAAATTTGGCGCACATGCCTCTTCATGTTGGACGGGCCTGACACCCCTGATTAGAACCCCTGTGAAGCGCAGTGATACGTATAGTTATTATATGTGTCCCAGTGCCGTTGTCCTCTATATCAGCACTCATGGAAAGCTGGCTGACAAACCCAAACTCAAACCAGATCAAACTGCGTCCAAGGCTTTACCGCTGGTTTACAGTACATGGTCATGATGTTGACACAGATATTCCTACCTACTTAATCATTCTTTTCTTGTAGGAATGTACCAAAGAATTGACCCCTGTTTTTGCCCTGATGTACGATTGCGTTACTTGCAGTGACAGCTCTTTGGACTTTATATTGAGAATTAACAGCAACATTCCAAATGCAAATGCCACACTTGAAATCAACTCTGAATGCAGCTCCAAATGCAAATGCAACTCTAAATGCAAATGTCACACTTGAAATCAACTCTAGACCTTTTATCTACTTACTCACTACAGCCTCACAAGCACTCCAGTCGCACAGCTGACAAAGGAACACCGTCCAAAACACCTCTGTTTCACTGGGAACTTTGTTTTTTTTACTGAATTTTTACCACCTTTCTATATATAAACTGCTATAACAGTGATGTGCATATACCCCTACACACACACACACACTCTCCCAGACACAGATTTATCACTGTCAACATCTGGGCTGTAGACTTGATTAGAGAGTCCATACTGTAGGATGTCCGCCTAATTATTTCTAACAACGGACAAATTCTATTATTTAAAATTTCTTAGAGGAAATGTGGATATATAGAGGTTATAAGTTTGTGATGTCATCAGCGAGCTCATTGAATCTCCCTTTTTCATCCTAAGCAAATTTAACAGATCAACAAAGCAGGAAAGAGATACTGTAAAGCAGGTACTTCCACCCACTCACACACACACGCACTCAGTCACACTAACGCCTGACAAGTAGACTTTACTCAAAGCATTTGAGGAAATATGTTGTTTATCATCTGAGTTTTGAAAGTCCTTTTTTTTATCGTTTGTAATTGTATATTTGCAGTACAGTGGTTTAGTAGTTAGCACTGTCGGTCTTGCACCTCCAGGGTACGGGTTCCATTCCCACCTCAGGTTTGTGTGTGTGTGTGCATGTTCTCCCCAGGCTTGGTGGGTTTTGTCCAGGTTTCCTCCCACAGTCTAAAGATACACAGATTAGGCTAATGTAGACCAGAGGTTCTACCACGGTTGGAAAAAAAAAATAATAATAAGGGAACAAATATTATGGTCACCATTGACCTCCCCAATCCCTAGTTGGATGACAGAGGTTCCTAGATGGTTGGATGGATGGAATGTAATATTGGGTTGAATACATGCACAAATTAAAGTCAAATGGACTAAGCCTGAGTAGTTACTCCTTAAAGCCACTGCTGTTTCCACTTTAATTTTGGTTATGGTAAAATTCACATTAAAATTGTATGCCAGCTTGTCAGGAAGCAGGGTGAACCATGACATGGCATCCTTGGAGCAGATCCTTTGACGTAGTGGCAGTTTGGGAGTGTTGGAGCTTGAACCTCTGACCTGGTATCATCTATCAAACAAGACTAGACTTATAGAGCCAATGAGAATGTATAGCCATACAGAGTGTCAATGCAAAAATGTAAAGTTTTAAGCTGATTCGAATTAAACATACTAATGTCCTGAGGGAGAACCATACAAAAGAACAACACCAAGACCTGATAAATAATGCAATGTTAGGTGTTCTTAAGTTGTTTGCATAGAAACTAAATTTGTGGCCATTTCATGTATGATAATGATGCCACATGCTCCCAGAACTCTGTGCTCTTTCACAATTTTGAGTTATGGATTATGCCTGTGCCAGCAGGGAAGAAAAAAGCATCCATTGATGTGATAACTCGGTCATTCAGTACAATCAGGTCGTCAGCTGACTTCATTTTATTGCCACACAACAATGCGAGTCTAGACCTGACCAGCTGACGCGACCCCAGATCCTAACGCTGCCTCCAGGGGCTTGTGCAGTGGCCAGCATGCATGATTGATAAGCTACATGCGCTTATCATCGTGTATCAGGTGTACCCTGATACACCCATCGCTCTGTAAGAGGATCAATCTCAACACATCAGACCATATTACCGTTTTTTTCCCATTGCTCCAAAGTCCAATCTTTATGCTCCCTAGCAAATTGAAGCGATTTGTCTGATTTTGGTTTTGATTAGTAATTCTAAGATATGTTTGTCGCTAGTCGCTAGTTCCCAGCTAGCCAGCTAATTAGCTCTCTCAGTTAGCTAGTTAGGTTTCTGTTAATTTAAGCTTGTCGCTAGTCGCTAGTTCCCAGCTAGCCAGCTAATTAGGTCTGTAAATTAGCTAGTTAGTTTTCTGTTAGTTTATGTTTTTGCATGACCTTGGTCCTGGAGAAACGTTGTTTCGTTTCACTGTGTACTAACTGTATATGGTTGAAGTGACAATAAAGCCTACTTGACTTGACTGATTAGTCCCACTATGAAGTGGGTTGCTTATGGATGCACAGCTGTTTAGTCCAATTCCTGTGAGTTCTATTTGCATTTCGAGTGTGGAAATGTTCTTACTTTCACACGTTCATTTCGACTGACTGCAAGCATGGCCATTCGTGTTTTTTTTTTTAAAAACCACATTCTTTATGCTAATTTCACAGTTCATCACTATTCTTCCATATCTTAATAAGGCATTGGACAGTTTTGAACCCAATTACAATTAAAGTAATTCTAATATATCCTTTGACCGATATATTAGAGCAACATTTTAACCCTGTTGAAAAAGCTTCCTTTCTTTTCCTTTTCTTTTTTTTGCCAGGCAGCGTATAATATACGCACGTGTGTGTGTGTGTGTGTGCGTGCGTGCACATGGGTATTGTTGTCATGCTGAGAGCTGAGCCTGGCAAACTGTAATTTGAGATTCGGCCCTCACGTTCCAACCTGCATATTAAGTCTTACAGGATAATGTGCACTTGGCGATGTTAAGTCTCGACAACAGTAGCGCAACACTGTCACAACACTTCAACCAGTGTGAGAGAGCAAAGGGTGGGCACGGGGGAAGAGAGAGAGAGAGAGAGAGAGAGAGAGACGCAGAGAAATGGTGCTACAGAGAAATCTACCAACGCAAAAATAAGAGATATGTGAAAGATAGACAGTAGGTAAATTTAACAGAAAGATGCTACGGGGATACATAATTCACATTTTATTTCTTCTATATTCTTTGTTCTTGGCTATGCATGTATTAACCTGTAGTGTGAAAATCGCTCTTGTTTCCTCTATATGTCTGCCAGGAGTGTTAAAAATACCCGCTGGGTAAGATGTAAGAAAAATATGGCATTTTTAAATCAAAAAAGGAACTTAAAATCAGATTACATACAGTACAATTACAGTTGGTACAACCTAGGATCAGTGTAGTTGGCTAACTAAATGAATTAGGCCAGCCTGGGGAGCATCTGAAGAAATATAGACAAGCGGAATTGACAGAAATACACTCATGGACGGAAAAAGCGTTGCACTATAAAAATAAAAGAAAATCGATATAAATAAACGAAAGATTTTGTCTGTACATTGGTCAGGTCTCTCTCTTTCAATTCTATCTTTATGTTAAAAACTTTGGAGGACCCGAAACCAATGTGAGAAAAAAAAAAAAAATAATTCCATCTGTCTGTATGTCTGTCCAGCCAGATTATGTCACAGCATCACACAAAACTGGCTGGACAGAATTGAATGAAACCTTGGCATTACTTAGGTGTTTGCCTGAAGTTAAACCTGCACCGTAAATTCAATTAAAATATTGAGTAGAAGACAAGTTATGAGCAGTTACATGCCAGATTATGTCAAACCATCTAGCAACGTTTTTCCCTCGCAATAGGTGTGGCTATACGCGTCACTCAACAGAGCCAAGACACAGAAACGACCATTATGCACCTGCAAAAGCAGGCAAAATCTTTGATGTGCATACACACACACACACACACACACACACACACACACACACACACACACACACACACACACACACACACACACACACACACACACACGACAGAGTGACTCATCATGGATTATTCCTACAAAAAAAAAAAAAAAAAAATGGGACGTACACTATGAAAACTGAACCTTGCGCCATCTATTTAATCAAAATGTTGAGTAGAAGGGAAGTTATGAGCAGTTATGGGCCAGATGCTGATCAGCTTATGTTTAGCTTTATCCTTTTTAAATATTTCTACAAACACTTCACCTGTCAAGGACTGATACTTATGCTAACAAATAAACAAATAAATTAATAAATACATTAATTAATAAATGCCAGGGTCGATTCCCGTCTCTGTGTGCATGGAGTTTGCATGTTCTCCCCGTGCTTGGTGGGTTTCCTCCCACAGTCCAAAGACATGTAGGTTAGGCTAATTGGTGTTCCCAAATTGCCCGTATTGTGTGAATGAGGGTGTGAGTGTGTGTATGTGTATGTGTGCCCTGCGATAGATTGGCACCCTGTCCAGGGTGTACTCCGCCTCGTGCTCTAAGTCTCCTGGCATAGGCTCCAGGCCCCCCGTGACCCTGAATACAGGATTAAAAAAAAAAAAAAAAGTTCGGTCATGTTCAGCAGATTCAACGTTTCTTCATCATGGATATCTTAACTTACATCTTCTTAAGGTCCAGAAGCCTTCTTATGTCCAGCTGACATCTCTTGGTGTCAAAAGGAAGGAAAACATTCTGGTTGTGCATTTTGTCTTCACACCATTATGTCCTTTTCAGACAATGCTAGCAGGCATCAGAATGCTTCAACTGGCAACACAAGCAGACATCACCAGACAGTTTGGAGTTGCCAGGAATACCATTTCCAGGCTACGGAACACATTCCAAACAACTGGTTCCGCTGCGGATCGCCCTAGGTCTGGAAGTCCAAGAGTGACAATGCCAAGACCAGAAAGATGCTATATTTGATGGAGACATCCATTCGAGAAATCATACCGAAAATGCAGCAATTACTACTGCTGGTGTTGCAGGGTTACACGCGATAAATCATTGGACTATTTAATGGAGTTTGGCTGGACAGGCTGTACGATGGGCCAGTATTGACTATTTAGACTACATACTTCTTTGACTGAATATCATCTAAATTTAGAATTTCTGGTGCTGATGGACATGCAGATTTTTGTATAAAATTGAATATAAAAATATGTATATGAAAAAAAAAATATTCATGAGAAATACATTTTGTAATTAAATTATATGTGCAATGTTTCTTTTGTTTATGAGTATATATGATAAAGCTTATCAAGAAAGAGATATAATCTATAATTATAAACATATAAATACAAAAGAGCAACGAAGATTGAAGAAAGGGCAGAAGAAAGGGTTGGGTGCCAGCTGGAATGGGTTGGGTGTCAGCTGGATTTATTCTCATTATACTGTACAGAGGTCAGCACTTCATCAACCTCCCCAAGTGCCCATCGACGTCCTTTACAAACCCCAATGGCTCATCAGCCCTCACTTTCATATACAGTAGGGGTGAACGACCAGTGATGATTTCAGTAGGAGAGGAAGACCTCTTCTGGGGCGGATCTAGCCAGAGATTCAGGGTTTTTAACAGTAAATAAACCAATCAGCAGAGCAGACGGTGCTGGTCAAAGCCCAGTCAGTGATTTCTGAGAGGGGCAATGTGTACGCCCTTGCCAGCAAGATTTGCACATTGCTATGATCATTCCACAAGGAAGACTGCTATCATGCAGGTATTAAAAAAAACTAAACAAGATATTAATAGTTAATAAAGCTGAATAGGAAACAGATGTCATTGTTAAAGTTATAGTACATCATCCACAAATCAGCCAGCTGAAACTACTCTCTCAGAAACGCAGCTGACCAACACTTTATAGTAATAGGGTCGTAGTAAATTCACTGACTGCGTTGCAACATACAGTACAGTGGCACCTGAGCATCCATCCCGGCGGCGAGTTCTTAAGGCGAAATTTCATATTGAGAAACGCGTTTTCCCATAGGAAAGAGTGTAAAGGCAGATAATCCGTTCCAGCCACCCAAGAATAGTCAATTTTATTATATTAGACATTAAACCTCAATGAACCTTAATTTATGTTTCCTCTTGGCACCGGCTGCTTTAAAAACCGAACTGAAAGTGGCTCCGTTTTCTTCTTACTACCGTCCTTGATAACATTCTTGGAACCCATGGTGCTATGTCTTCACTAAGTAAAAAAGCAAAAAAAAAAAAGGGTATTCAGTTTGGCTGGGTTCGGCCGCTCGTATACCTATACTACTACAAACTACTTGCACAATTTCGGTAAATTTCAGAAAAATCCATGCCGTGGGGCAGAGGCCAAGGCCGAGTTGCAGAGGAACCACTGTAAATAAAACAAGCTAATTTTTCGATCACTATGATACAGAAAGACTTTTATATAATTAGCCTCCTTTCATTTCAAAACCACCAGCAACCACTGATAGATACTGTACATAGATAGATAGATAGATAGATAGATATGTATAGTAGATAGACAGATGAAGTGAATGGGGTGGCAAGGTAGGTGGGTAAGTAGATGCTTCATTGACCTTGAAATTCAAACATACCCAATGAAAAGAAAGTCACAATAAGCATGTAGGTGATGGCTAAACCATGTAGAGCAAACACACCCAAGAGACATACTGTGGCACGTGGGAAATGACCTACGCAATTAATGCTGACAATGCTATCTATCCAGACTATCATAAAATAAATAAGGTTAAAGTAACATAGATAGAGACATAAAAATACAAGAAATTTAAAAAGTAATGAATAAAATAGTGTAGTGTGTGTCGTGCAAGTTAAAGAAATGAAATGAGCGTCAGTAGCAGTGCAGCATTGAGTTCTCCAAGGGACACGAGTAGTGCAGAATTAAGTTTAGGGACTGACAAGGTCCGTGTAGATTAAGGTACTAAAAATGGGAACATGCAGAGAACTGAAGCTGAAAAAAGTAGTGAGTGTGTGGAAGAGGGGCCCTCAAGCTCAAGTCTCCCAACCCCTGTCCCACTGGCCCCGTGGAGGATTTTGGCTCCCATGCAAATGAAAATTCTGTGGTCATGTTAACGAGGATGGCATTTCAAACTGTTTGGCCCATTACTTATTAATGTTCTGCCTCAACCGCCCAGCATGCCACTAACCCCCTCCCCACTCCGTTTGAGTTCCTTTTTCCCTGCGTACTCACTGTTGCTAGGGCCTCAGAGCTCGCATGACACCAGTTAGGGGGCACTGCAGTGGCATGCGAACAGACAGAAGAAAGCGCTAGTGTGTGCACTAAAATGAAGCATTTGAATATTGTTTAATAGATAGTTTCAAGGATCTGATTGGCTGATGGATTGAGAAGGGGAAACATGAATAATTCAGAGGGAATATGGTAACAATGGAAAAAGTGACACAAACAGTGGGTGGGTGGAGAGTTGGATGAGACACAATGCATAAAATGCATGAGGTCATGTAGACAAGTCAAAAGTTTCCGTTAATGTTCAGAGCAGACATCTGATGTTGAAAAATGGGGGGGAAAAGTGATCTCGGTTACTTTGACCTGGGCCAGGCAGTCTAGGTTGGATATACCAGAAATATATATCAGGACATACTACAGTGTACATGGAATGGTAAAAAATAAATACATGCATTGATTAAAGAAGAGTCGATCCACAGGAGAAGCCTCACCATCACATCCAAAGCCCCAACGTTATGGAATAGTCTTCCTATTAATGTTCGGGACTAAGACACAGTCTCAGTGTTTAAGTCTAGGCTAAAAACCTATTTATTTAGCCAAGGACCCCCTCTGCCCTCTGGACCCGTCTAACCCGTCCTGGAGTCCTGCTTCTGGTTGGAGATCTCGTCACATGGATGCCGCGTGTGGTCTGCCTGGATTCGTGTGGTGGCTGGGGATGGTTTCCATGAAGACTGTCCTGTCATCGATTGATGCTCTGGGGACCTGTGACTTCAGTTGTTCGATAGCTCAGGACTGGAATCTCCTACAGTCTACCTGAGCCTCCAGGAACAAACTGGACTCCTTTTAATTTTAATTTTAAACACATCTCCTGTTATACTGAACTTCCAGTACACATTATTATGCTGATCAATCCCTGCTCTCCGTTATCACCCAGATGAGGATGGGTTCCCTGTTGAGTCTGGTTCCTCTCAAGGTTTCTTCCTATTACCATCTCAGGGAGTTTTTCCTTGCCACCGTCGACCTCGGCTTGCTCATCAGGGACAATCTTATCATTTTGATTCATACACATTGCATACAAACTTACTTCTTTTATTGTGTAAAGCTGCTTTGCGACAATGTCAATTGTTAAAAGCGCTATATAAATAAAATTGACTTGACTTGACATCTTAAAGACTTTCAATGCGGACCCCCAAAAAATGGCCAATTAATGGTGTGGGCCAACTTTAGGTGTGAAAATAATTCCACACCGCTCTTCCTGAACCACTTTTTCCCAATTTGGGCCTGGGAAATCTTGGCATTATCATGGTGGAACATTCTCGTGCCAACAGGAAAGAAAAAAGCCATACTGTAGATGTGATGAACTGATCATTCGATACGTTCAGGTCATCAGAGGGCTTTTAATTTTTTTTTTGCCACATACAGTAACGTTGCTAACGAGTCTAGACCTGGATGACTGAAGCGACCCCAGATCATATAAGATTCCCTCCCGAGGCTTGTACAGTGGCCGCTATGCATGATGCAGACTTGCATCGCTTCATGGGTACCCTTCTTACCCTGATGCATCAGACTACATGACCTTTTGCCATTACTCCAAAGTCCAATCTTTTTACGCTCCCTAGCAAGCTGAAGTTTGGTTAAGTTAGTCCGATTTCCTGTACAAGTCTTTTCCTTATGGACACATAGATGTTTAGCACCGATCTTGTGCGTTCTCTTCTCATTCGTGTTGAAACGCTCTGATTTCACAATTAAGCATAGCTGTAAATTACCGCATGAGTTGAGGTTCAAAGAACTGTAGCCAGCCGAAACATAGACTGGAAACACTGGAGTAATTTGGGTATTTAAATCCAAATGGTGACTTTTTTGCCGGGCAGTGTACTCCTACATCATATATGCATTTTCTATCATTTTAGACCTACTGTACCATACACAAAAATCAACCACCCACTATTTGCACTATGACTCCACACACATAAACACACACTCCAAACAGAGAGAGAAGAACTGTCCATTGTACCATTCCCTCCCTTCCCCTTTACCTGTCTTAATTTTTAAGCACGTTAACAAATTTCAAATAAGCTAAAACGTACAAGTATTCTGTAAGTGTTCATCATATTTCTGTAAGGATCAAATTTCTTTCAGGAATTAGCCCGTGACAAACAAAAGGACATCACCTCCTAGCAATAGCCCCACACCCCCTCTCACCATCTGCCCATTTATGAATCTAATCCCCTTAAGAATTAAAGTGGTTGCTGAGATGAGCGTTCAATAGTGAGGCCACACAGCTAATGAACGGCGCCTTTTGCACTCTGATATTAACACAGTCCTCGTATCAGTGTTTTGGGAAAAACAGTGCACATTTAGGAACATCTGTCACATCTCAAGACCTCCCTGGATAGCACCCCTCTAATCCCTCTGCTTTCTCTCTGAGCCTGAAGTACAAAGTTGCGACCTGAAAAGGGTGTGTGCTTCGCTGTCACTCTAATCCTGATTTTCTTATCTTGTATTTCTTTACCGTTTGACCCTTTGTCTCCTTTTTCTTATTGTTACTCGTCGTCGTTCCCTTTCTGTATTTATATGACGGTGGGATGTATTGTGGACGACTAATGTGCTCATTAAAAGGGCATGCTTCACTGTCAAATGCCAGCTGCCAATCCCCGTCCCCCCCTCTCCCGCATGCAAACGTGGCACCCCAATTTTTTAATTCCAGAACAACTGTAAAAGAGAGAAAAAAAAAAAAACCTAAACAAAAACAGCAACACCATCAAAGCAGGATGAGAAATCTTGCACTTCGTTCACACTTCTAGTAACGATTAAATGTTTACACATAAAGCAAAATATAAATAGATTGGCCCTAAATATTCAATGGGCACAAGTGTGGTGGTTATGGAGGTGTGTGTCGGTGAAGGAGCGCAGAGGAATAAAAAAAGGAGCTCAAGTAAAGAAATCAGATGTCAAACAATGGGAATGACAAGAAGGATGGAAGAAATAAGGATAGCACAAAGATTAGACAGACTAAATGAAAAACGTATAGGCACCCTTTCATATTCACTCTCCTATTGTGTGTATACAGTATATGTCTTACTATTATGTAGATGTTTGTGTAACTGTGTTGTTTTCTTCTGTCAGTTTCTTGGTCCGAAACAGCAAAGCTCAATACCGGGAAGCTCTTTTGTCTCATTGAATAAAGCATATACCCTTAAGGAATCATTCTCTCAATCCAGAACAAAACATGATGCTTGATATTCCAGCAGAACTGCAGAGAGAATAAATGGTGTGCAAGAAGTGAGGCCTAAACTAATGCAAGAAAACCAGACCATTTTTCAAATGGAAATATTTTTATGTTTGAGTAAATTAATGGGAAAAAAAAAAAAATATATATATATATATATATATATAAAGTATAACTGTTAAATAAGAACAAAAGATTGCATTTTTCAGATCTTGTTTATTGCATTATACATCTAAGCATTGGGGGGTTAAGGGACTTGCTCAAGGGCCCAACAGTGGCAACTTGGTGGTGCTACTGGGATCTTCTGGTCAGTAGCCCAAAGCCTTAACCACTGAGCGACCGCTTCCCTTTACAAAGCTATTGTTTGACCCTCAAATATCAAACTTTTACAAACTCAAAAACTGTAAAGGGATTAAATCCAATACCCATAAATGGATCAACCCAAATATTTACTTGGGTTTATATATATATATATATATATATATATATATGTGTATATTTACTTTTTCATAACTTAATTCGACAAACTCGTGTCTATACTGACTGCTTCTGGCTGGGATGACTCTACCTAAAAGGTTTTACGCTGTATTGGTGGCATCTGATATAGACGAGGCAGGGTTCCGATGTTCAGGGAATGAGAAAAAGTCCTTGACTAACAGCAGCTAACTTTGGCAAGCTAGCCAGGCAAGCATGCATGCATAACATGCATTAGTTAGTACAGCACTAGGCGAGATCAAAAGCTGGGAAGATGATAAAAAAATATATAGATGATGTAAATAAATTGATTTATTTTTTATAAATAATTGTATTACATTTATAATGCTTATAATGATACTTGTCAGCACTTGGTGAAATGAATTGCAAAATAGCAGAAGAGATTCATTTAACATTTAGTGACAGTTCACATTCATAATCACAATTGAGTTTTATTTGACTGGCGCGCATGGGCACATCAGTACCTCTCTGCTCGTGCCATTCTTAAAGCATTAAAGCATGTGATATTTGTTTGACCACTAATTAATTTCAAAGACACGATGAAATCTTAGCAAAAATATGCATGGGTTTCGGCTCTGGAGGACGGCAAGTAGTTAGTTGGCTGCACAGCATGAAGAGAGCCAGATGCCTTGCTTTAGCTGTTTCAGAAGTTGTTGCTAGCGCTGCTATGAAATTCCTGCAATGTCGGTGCTGACTGATGAGGTCAGTGCCCTATGTGTGCACCGAATTCACATGAATTCACATCTGCTCATATCAGATAAATATCTAATCTCGGACTCGAATCAGATCTGATAAGCATCAGATTCGTGTAATTAAACAGCCCGAACAAACAAACTAACGAATGCATAAATGAATAAATGAATTAGATCATCACATAATTGTAAAAATCGGCTCAGGTCACTTAAGAATGGCAATGTGAAAGTACTAAAAATGGTTCTGGCCGAGGTGATACGCACATACGAACGCCCGAGTCTTAAGGCTATAGCACCAGATATAGCAAGGATGGTAGCAAAAAGAAAAGGGAGTTGCTTTCAATATAGTTTTTAAGGCAGCCAGTGTCGAGAGGAATTGATAAATTAAGAAAATAAAATCTATTTATTTGATATTTTATTTCATTTACATGTCTTTTCTAAATGTTTTGATTGGGTATACATGCATAAGTAGGATTATAGTGTTGGCAACTGGTAATATTTTTTGGGTGGCTAAAATGTATTTACATTAAGTTCTATTGTGAAAATGCGTTTCACAATACAAACTTTTCGCCTTAAGAACGATTAAGTCCGGGGGCCAAGGTAACACTGAAATTTGCTGGAAATCAGAACTGAGAAAGCGAGAAAGAGAGAGAGAAAGAGAGAGAGAGAGAGAGAGAATTGATAGCACTGAGTTTAATTATCAGCAATGGAAACAGTTTTCTCACACACTAACTCTTTAAATTACCTAACAGTGATGGGGAAAATATCGATTCAGTTAAGTATTGCAGTTCTTTTGTGTGGCAGTTCATGTATCGCCGCACTGATTTTTAAAACTGATTTCTTAAAATTCGACTTTAACTTACTGTATATGCAATGTGTTTGCATTTAAGATGGTAAAATGTTGCAGTTAATCTATAATCTCACGTCATCTATTCACACGCAGCATCATGGGTGGTAGGAACAGATTATTCTCTAAAGTTGTTTAGAATCGCAACAAAATCTAAAAGAAATGTGTATTTGATGTTGTCACAAAGAGAAATTATTGAACTGGAATAAAGTAAACATTAAAATATTACAGCAGAAAGTCTCACTGATGAGTAACACTTAACACTTTTGTCCTACTGAAAAACCGAAATCAGTAACGCTGTCTATAGTTGGGAAAGCAGAAAAGGTCAGTTAAATGTAACTGTGTGTGTGCGCATGTGTGTGCATGCGTGCGTCCATGCGTGTGTGCGTGTGTGTTAGGTAGCTTGCCAGATAGTGATTGATATTGACTTGCTTGGTGAGTTTGACAAGAAAGCCAGTCTACAATACTACTATAGAATGTATTACACATGCACACACACAGTCTGTTCCCACACCAATCAATACAGAATCTGTCCAAGGAGCGTCTGCCTTTGTCTTCTCGCACACTACAGTGAGTCTGCCAAAAAACTACTCTCTGAGGACTGTCGGTGTTCTGAAATCTAAAATCACCAGCAGATAAAGTACACCTCATCATATTTTCATTTCAAATGTGATTATACGTTTGTCCATCCTTGACTTCGAGAATTATTAGTATATGTTTATTTCCAGTAAATAAAAGCTACTGCAAAATCCTTGAGTTTGCTGTGCAGTTTGGATTATTGATGTTTTGTAAATATACAGGAACCTGAGATCTAAGTGTTTAGGCAAGTTGTTTTAGATGTCTAGCCCTTAAAACTCAAAGCATTTTAAACATTATTTGTAAACATTTACATCATTAAATAAACATGGGCTCAGGATTGTGCAGTATAGAGTGACATTTCCTTTTCTTTCTTTTCAGCACAACCTGAATATGGGCAATATGATGAACAGAATCTTTGTTCATTTTAACCGACTAGACAAACATGACTGAGCGAAAAAAAATAAAAAAAATAAAAAATTGGTCACACACACAGGGAAAGAAATAGCACAGATACACATGACCAAATATTTTCATAGTTATTTTCTGTTTTCAATAAATAAATAAATACATAAATAAATAATTAAACAACAACAATAGTAATAATAATAATAATAATAATAATAATAATAATAATAATAATAATAATATGCTTATTTTGAGAGTTCTAAATTTTTTAGACGTCATTCCCATATTCTGGTAGTGGTAAAACTGACCCTTTATGAAAGAGGTGATAACTTTCGATCTACCTGACATATCCATAAACCTGACATAAAAAGTCTGAAGCCTCCCCATTAACACACACCGGCAAGGCTTCCACATAAGCACTATTTAAAAAAAAAAAATTTTATCATCATGACCTATGCTGTGTTGTGCCTGGCGAAGATCTGTGCCACTTAGGTTTTAAGGGTTTAAAAAAAAAAAAAAAAAAGTATACAAAAAATTGTTTTCTGTTTCTTGGCCCATTTACTAATATGGAAGTACAGTAGAACAAAAGAAGGGGGGGGTTAACATGAGTTTTCAGATGTTGATACAGATGTTAGAGGGAAGGAGTGAGAGAGAGAGCGACTCTGTACCCAAACCTTCCCTGCACCACTGTCTCTTCTGCATCAATGCCCTGTGCTCTGCCCCAATTTACCCAATGTCACTATAATCAGTAAACAGCTGAGGGAAACGGGGGAGGGGACGAAAGGAGAGCAGAACATCCAAGAGAATGCAGAGAGAAAGAATGTATTGAAAGTAAACAAAAATCCTTAAAAATACAACATGCTGATAAAGGGAATATACACAAAAGTTATATATGAAATTATATATACACTGGATAACCAACTATGATTCTATAATATGGCTATGAAATATGATTACAAATACTAATTTAGGTGAAACTTCATGTTTGACATTGACATTCCAAAATGCACACTTTTTCACATAATGGGTCATTTTTCGAGAAAGAGAGAGAGAGAGAGAAGCATATAAAAATGTTGATTAGGGGTAGTGTCACTCACTAGGGACTGTCCTATCTCCTGTGGCAATCATTATCCCGTCACATTTACTGCAAACGGAAATATGTTTCAGTATAGAATTATGTAAATAAATAAATAAATAAATAAAAACTAGCTTTGTGCAGTAGTGCTTCGGTTTTCATCCGAGTTCCAAGAAAGCAGGAGACAAAAAAAAAAAAAAAAAAAAAAAGACGTTGCGGGAAGTACAATATGAAAATGTGATGAAAAGAAAGAATGAAGAGAGAAAGAATTGGTAGATTGGTAGAGGAATTGAGAAAAAGGGGAGCTTCATAATTTATGAGCCATGCACCATGTGTCTGGTAACATCTGCTGTGGCATGGCTAATGTGTGTTCCCCTTTTTCCCCTCCCACACACACACACACACACACACACACACACACACACACACACGATCAGACAGTATTGATGCGTATATGTGAATGTATGCATGTATGTATGTGTCTGTCTGTCTATCTATCTATCTATAAAACAACATATAAGTGTATGTAAAACTGGGGATTCAGTTGAGCTGAGTCCCCCGAAATAAAGGCATTAACATATCTATAAATCAACATAATAAGAGGCCTCCTCCCCCCATCCCAATCGCTACATCTCGCCAGCATGAGGCTTTGACAGACCTGCCCACAAATTGTGTGCCAGCATAGACTTACTGTCGATGTGACAGTATAGTCTTCATATCAATGTCATAAAAAAAAATTTTATAAATTTTTTTTTAAAAATCGAAATGCCTAAATTCTTATATCCGAATTGAAATTCAACAAATTATTGAAATGTATGATATTTATGAAGTTACATGATACCTGTTTGCCTTATAGCTAGTTATTATTATTATTATTATTATTATTATTATTATTATTATAGTCATATATAACTTATTTATCAATCTTCTTTAACATGCATTCCTCTGTCCATGGGTGTGTATGTTTTGGCACACACACACACACACACACACACACACACACACACACACACACACACACACACACACACACACATGTGACATTCAACTCTCCATTCCTTCATTTTTTTCCCCCTTCATTATTATGTATAAATAATTACTTGGGCATATACTGTAGATCTCCTATACATAAGTTATTACATTTTTTATTTTGACCTAGCATATAATTTCATTGTTTTATAGTATGCTAGCAATTATGCAGTAAGGGAGGGGAAAAAAAAAAAAAAGAGGCAGCACGAGCATGAATAGGCATGACGAGTGAGGTAAGGGAGGCACGGAAAATGTGACAGTGTTGTGACAGAGTGAAGGAGAGAGAAGTGTGTGTGTGTGCCTGTGCGTGCGCGTGCGCGCGTGCTTATGTGTGCACACAGAGGGGCTGGATCCATATCCCCGGCTCTATAACACATTAGCTGCATTAAGTGAGCTGACAGGTTCCTCCTTATTACCCAGCCTTGTGGCACACACTGTACATAGTGACCTGACAACCACACAGACAAACACACACACACACACACACAGGCAGGCAGCCTATCTGTGTCTGACAACCGTGTAGGTTACACACACATGCAACATTTCATTTTTTTGCAAGCATATCTGCAAACAAACATTGAGCTAAGTTTTATACTCCATTATAATAACATTCTGTTGCACTCAGAAACAGAGCTTGTGTGTTTCCTGATACAACAGACCAATAATTTATGAGCTGTGCATGATTCACATGTGTCTGTATCATCATGTCTTTTCCCCTGCATTATTGATTGTTCGGGTTAAAAGGTTAAAAACCCTCTACTGTCCACACCTTTCAATTTTTTCCCCTTAGGATCAGCCTTCTTTCATATAAATACACACACACACACACACACACACACAAACACACTCAGTATGGGTTACAATGATTAGTTGATTAGGTAGATCATGCATTTACGAATGATCGATGCCATCTGCTGCCAGCATTTTTATTTGTTGTCTATTAAAAAGAAATAAAATGAACCTAAGTAAAATACTTTCAGGTGGCACAGTATAGGCAGGGGCTTGGATCGCATCCGTTCGACTTCAGGATGCCCAGTTCACATCCGAGCTCTGGTTACTGTCTGTGTGGAGTCTTTGAGTGGGTCGTCTGCAAGGTTTACATTTCGTCACAACCTCCCAAAAACAAGCCAGGGTGATGGGTTGGCTGAATGTGTGTGTGTGTGTGCGTGTGTGTGTGCGTGTGTGTGTGTGTGTGTGTGCGTGTGTGTGTGTGTGTGTGTGTGTGTTTATACTGGCATCCCAGGGTGTATTCCCACATCATGCCAATTGTTCCCATAATAGTCTTTGTATCTATTGTGTTCCTGATAATAATATTAATAATAATAATAATAATAATAATAATAATAATAATAATAATGAAAATAATTACTTATTAGAGTAGAGATTGGGAATTCCGGTATTAATGACTATATGAAATATGCACCATCTGTAATAAGTAACAGCAAATAGTCTGTTGGGTAAAAACTGTTGGGCAGTTGTTGAATAGTATGGGGTGTGGCAACCGAATCCACATCCTCAGAACCTTAAGTCAACAATCTAGAGCCTTAGCCTCGTGAGCCACCACTCCCAAGACTTACACTTAATGTATTCTTGTAAAAAAAAAAAAAAAAATCGTTCCCCTTGTGACAGCTTTAGTTTTATCCAACCTTCCATCTAGAAGCTTTTTATAAAGAAACAAGAAACTTGCCATTCAGCACACCTGGTGATGTTTCCTTAGTCATCTTATTTTCATCTTTATTTAAACACGTGCCATGATCACGCACAGTTGGGTAACCGAGCTGTGATTATGGGAAGCCATTAAGGTCAAACTTTGTCATAGGATTCATTTTTGCATTAAAAAAAAATTTCTCGATTAATCGCATGCGTCAATATTGACACCCCTAATATAAACCCATTGGTTTTCTGAAGAGTGGTTTGGAGCGTCAACTGTAGGAGCTCCTCCTTAACGCTGGTTAATTCATACAGGGGAATATGGGCAGCGCTACTGTAAGTGTGCCTTGCTGTTCGTCGGCACACACCTACTTACCTCAATGACCACAAGCTAGCTAGCTTAGCATTTGGTAATGTTGCTAACATTAATTTATATGCTATATTAGAAGCATGTGCTATGTCATATTTTAGATGAATTTACTGTATACGTTACTTTGCATTTGACTGAACTTCGTCATCCGCACACTACATGTCGTCCTATGTAAACTGCTACATTTCTTGTGTTGAGTTAAACTACAACAATTTCAGTTAGCTGGTTAGCCAAAGTTAAAATTCAAAACAACCACACCCCTAAGTATGGATAAATTCACAGATAATATAGTAAAGAATTCAGTAAAGAACCCTCTGTACCAGGCTGTAAACATGTTTTCTAATGTTGTAAATCGGGCACTTTAACATGGGTCTGGATGGGGATCGACGTTTTTGAGACAGCTCCTAGTAGTTCTTCAAGAAACTGCATATTTTGGAATATATCATTGGGTTAATTATTATTATTATTATTATTATTATTATTATTATTATTATTATTATCATTATTATTTATTTATTTTTGCCACTTAAATAAGAATGATTTGTAATGATACAAAGATGAAAGATGCTGTGGGTGAATTGATTGTATAAATTATTATGTGCATATACAGTACACAGTATTGTGCAGAAATGTACAATATTATGAAAAAGTCTTACAAAACCCCTCATTTCTTAATAGTACATTAAATTGAATTCAATTATAAAGAGTAAATTAAAGAAATGGGAACATTTAGACAGTCTAAAGATACAACTTTAAAAAATTGTTACTCATGCAACAACCTCAGCAGCGATCTCATTTCCCCTCTCGTCTGTCCCAACCAGCATCACCAGTATACTAATAACCAGTTTTTTTTTTTTTTTTTTTTTTTTACCGGTTAATGCCTTAAATTAGGTGGTTCTTATGCTTTAATGATACATGGGTCACTGTGAGGCTTAACAAAAAAAAAAAAAAAAAAAAAAAACATTCCTCTGAAACTGCTCAGGTACAGGGACTGGATTGAAAATGAGACAAAAACTTGCCACGAAAAAGTCCTTCAGGAAGATTTGAGAACCGTTGCTCAAGACGACATGAAAAATACAAGAAAGCGCGGCTCTTTGGATGCAAAATACTGTATGAAAAAAGAAAAGACATGGAGGGGGTCGATATACTGTATGATTAGGTGATAAGCCATGTTAATGTTTAGGTATATGAAGAGTATGTACTGTGCAGGATGTGGGAGTGGCACACAGCACATAAGATGTCTAAGCACTAGAGATGTAACCGAATTTAACTATAATATTTCAAATCGAAAGCAAATAAGAAATACATTTAATTAAGACGGCACACTATCATTCCATCAGAACGGGGATTCCACGGGATGGAGCAAAAGGGGAAAAAATGTTGCAGGAGCGGGAGGTTTTTCCTTTCATGCACTGCAGGCTCCTGTGAAGTAGAACTGTCAGAGGCGGAATTCTTAGACCGTATCGACAGTGCTGCATTTCCATCTCTGGGTTTTTCCAGTGATTTCCAAGGTTTTCTGTGGTATGGGGGCTCAGGAAAAAAAAAATATATATATATATATAGATAGATAGATAGATAGATAGATAGATAGATAGATAGATAGATGAATTGCATTACACTCGTACTAGAAACTAACCATCCATTTAAATATTCTAACGCAGATGGAAGCACTAATGCTAATTCCAGTTTCCTCTTTAATTTTATATTTCTTATATAGAGGTGAGGAGGTCAGAGCGGGTCTTTGCCCTGTCTAATATCTTTTTTGTGCCATTACAAGAGGATTGTTCTCATCTTTGTTCCCCTTTTGGTCCGAGCATTAATGAACATAAAGCAAAAAACAAGAGGGGGGTGGGGGGGGGGGGGGGGGGGGGGGGGGTTAGTGCGGTTTAGTGAAGACATTTTGCGTTAATGCGATTTCTCTCCACTGTTAACTGTAATCTCCTCCAGCAGACCCATCTTTAGCCAAATGAAGAACGAATGGAAGAGAAAGAGGGGAAAACCATCTTATCCAAATCCAATTGCTGCTGGAAGAAGAAAGCGGCTGCACAAAAGGAGGGAGGAGAAGTGGGAGGAGAAGAGCTTGTAATTTGTCTGAGGGATTACATAGAGAGCTGGCAGAACTCACAGGCTGCCTCCCTGGAAAAAGGTGTATGTGTCTGCATGTGTGTGTGTGTGTGTGTGTGTGTGTGTGTGTGTATGTGTGTGTGTGTGTGTGTGTGTGTATGCACACACGCTTAATAGAATATGAGGATGCTGGGTGGGACCTGCTTGTGTGTGTGTGTGTGTGTGTGTGTGTGTGTGTGTGTGTGTGTATGTGTGTGTGTATTGTATTACAACTCAGTTTACACCATTTGTTGTTATATAAAAGATTTCACGTTTCAACATAGTAGTTGACACGCTCCATTTTCTTTCCGCCCTTTAACCTGACCGAATTAAACCACGCGATTTCCACAGCATTCAGAAGAGAGACTCCATGACCCCCATTTTGCTCCCTCGATCTGCTCTGGACGTAACAGACAGTGACAGAGCCAATTAGGTAGCGTGGCAGCAGCCACTACCAGGCACACACTCACCCAGAGAGAGAGAGAGAGAGAGAGAGAGAGGGACGATCAGGCTAGGCTAGGCTGGAGGCCAAGTTTTATATGCCATCCTTAGATTTGATGTGAGGGAGGCCAGAATGCAGACACTCAGACACAGAAAAACACACTCAGGGAAAGGCTAAAAGAAAGGGACAGATGGCCAGATATGTGTCAAGCTGAAGTATGTCAATGTCTGTGTGTGTGTGTCTGTGAGTGACAGTGATACAAAGAAGACTGTCGCATGCTGCCTATAGCCCTCTACTCATAGTGCACTTTACATTGACAAAGAGCATATGCTTCACCGGCACACACACACACACACACACACACACACACACACACATGCACACGCTCATGCACAGACACACACGTACACAAAGTGAGGTATTGTCCTGGTTTAAAGAGCACATTACAGCTCTAAACTGATTAGCTGATTACTGTCACTCACCTGCCCTTCTCAATTAGGCCACCTTCCTCTTTCCTCATTTCCCATAATTCCGCTTTCTTCATTTCTTCCTATTCCTATCTGCCTTTTCTCTCCTTCACTACTCTGTCAACCTTTTCTCCATTGGTTTGTCTCCAGTTATGTATTATAATTTACAAAAGGGAATATGCTGTAAGTTGTACTTTCTATGACTGTAGTCTTCTTTCCACTTTTCCTGTCAAAGGTGTCGCATTTCATCTGTGTGGCTGTAGGTTTTAATTTTATGCAAATAAGAGAAGCTGTTTCATCAGATGATCTTGGACATCATGTGGCTCCTACTTGAATGGAATAGAATCCTGCAGCCATGTCGACCCCCTTGGATAAGACTGGACACATCTGCTCCAGATGTTCAAGAGCGTCTCTAATTCCTATTGTTACTTGAATTAGATTTTGCACAGCAATATACAGTACCATCGGAAAACGCACAATAAACGGCCGAAACACAAAATTTGCTGCTGATTTAATTTTTAAAAATTTTATACATATACTGTAATACAGAAAATGTGTGTGCCGAAAAAGAGGTTTATGCGACAGTGTAGTGACCAATGTTGCTCCCCTAAAAAAATTCAAGTTGCTAACTTTAGCCGTTTTGGAGAGATGACTTTATACGAGCCTACAAAATGTCCATTTGTCATCGTTCTACTGTCTCGCTTCGCAACAATAATAATTTAACATGCATTTGATATCAAAACTGGTGTAAGATTCTAGAAGCATATGACCTGTAACAATAGTCGATTAAATGAAATTAAGGATATCAGGATTTTCCCCCCAAAAGAAATCTGTAGTGTCCGTAACCAATTCAAACCAATTCATGTCGCAATATCGAAACAATTTTTTGCATACTTTTTCACTTTCCATATGAAATCAAAATTGCCCAAGTTTCATCTGAATGATGATTAAGATTGTTGAAAGATTTGAATAAAAAAAAATTGTATTTATCAAATTGTATTTTACACGAAATTGTATTTATCAAATGTGTTTCTTTTTATCCGATAAAAATGTAAATGTGTATGCATGGATCGGGAGATAAGAGGCATTTCGTATTATGAAAAATGATGTTATATGATCCTGAAAATAATTTTTTCACCTAGGTGAGACACTTTTTTTTTTTTTTTTTAGCACCAATAACATGTTATGGCTGAAACCATTCCATTCCATCTATATAAATCAACGTAAATAAATGTTAATTCCCAATTTTTAGGAAAAAAATCCTTAATTTTGCATGGAAGGCAAAATTGTATTTAATCAACAATTTTCGCAGGTCATATGGGACACCAATTTTGGTATCAGTTACTGTAATTATTTATCAATTTAAAATTCCAAAATTATGTTTTGTCTGTGTATTAAAATACGTTTAAAACATGCATCATAAATTCGATCAAAATGCTGAGCAAAAGTGAAGTTATGAGCAGTTATGTGCCGGATTATGCTGCAGCATCTGGACTGAATATGTGGAAGTCACACAAACAACCGTAATGAACCTACAAGCCGCCACTATCCTCACTACACACACATGAAAGCTCATCATGACTTACTCCAAAAAGAAAGAACAAAATGGTAGGTGCGCTATAAAAACTGAACCATGCGCCATAAAGTCAATCGAAATATTATGTTCAGTTTAGTTGCAGAAGAATGTCCAGTTACTCTATGTGCCAGATGCTGATCAGCTTATTTTTAGCGTTAACCTTTGAATTATTTTTACTATTAAATAGAATAGACAAATGTTCCATTTAGAATAAAAAATGGCTTGCATAGAAGTCTTAAATGATTGATTTTTCTAAATGTTGTGTACATTCCACCCCGGAGCAACAGTTAATGTATGATTACGGTTTCCCTGTCTGCCTGATAGGAAACGCACCCACACATCTTGTTTCCACAGGTGATCCCTTTACTAAAACAATGAGCTTTAAGTGCTTTCCTCTGTTTCTCCAAGATTTGATTTAACCGGAGGCTAAGAGCAACAGAAAAATACAGGTAAAGAAGAAAGAAAAGAAAAAAGACAACAAGGTAAATGAAGAGACTGGAAGGTCCCACAGCAGCACTTAAAAAAACTGCATTATTGATGACAAGACAAAGTGAAACATTTATCATCCATACAGTAAGAGAGCGAGAGAGAGAGAGAGAGAGCGAGGGAGAGAGAGAGGGAGAAAAGGAGCTAAAAGCTACTTTAATAAGATTCCACAATACTTCATCACCTCCATATTGTCTTGACGAGTCTTGGGGTTTATATGAGACTCCGACATCTTCATAAATATCGTCACAATTAATGAATACATTAATAATTTCTGTGCGTCCCAAGCTTTTGAGCAACATCCCGTATTAGATGATGCGGAGACAAACCTCTCCATACAATCTCTCCTAGCACATCCTAAAGACGTTCAATGGGATTAAAGTCACTTAATGTGTGAAAATAACGACGCTGTCATTAATTGAGCCTGATACATTTTGGCATTGTCCCCCTGCAATCAACCTGAAGAAACTCCATAGACGTGACAATCTGGTCATTCGGTACATCCAGGTGGTCGGCTGACTTCATTTTTTGCCACATACCGTTGCTGAGTCTGGACCCGAGCAACTGAAGCAACCCCAGATCATAACGCTGCCTCCAGAGGCTTGTACAGTGCATGATGTGTGCATCGCTTCATGTGTTTCCCCTCTTACCCTGACATGCCAACTGCTCTGGAATGGGGTCAGTCTGGTCTCATCAAATTCTTCCATTTTCCTATTGTTTGAAAGTCCAGTTTTTATGCTCTCTAGCAAATTGAAGTAGAATTCAGATTTATTCGTTTATCAGTTTATCCCTAATGAGGAAGCCAGAGGCGACAGGGGAAAGAGAAAACTCCCTGAGACAACATGAGGAAGAAACCTTGAGCAGAGCCATACTCAAATGGGAACTTATCTGGGTTATATATTTGGGTTATACTGTATAGTCTATAACTGTGTGCAGTAAGGGCAAAAATACTAATGTATGACAGTAAATTAATTTAAATTAACATGAAATACAGGGTCGCCTTGCACCTCCAGGGTCCGGGTTCGATTCCCGGCCAGATTTGATTCCCGTCTCTTTGTGCGTGGAGTTTGCATGTTCTCCCCGTGCTTGGTGGGTTTCCTCTGGGGACTCCGGTTTCCTCCCACAGTCCAAAGACATTAACTGGCGTTCCCAAATTGCCCGTAGTGTGTGAATAAGTGTGTGAGTGAGTGTATATGTGTGTGTGTGCCCTGCGATGGATTGGCACCCTGTCCAGGGGATACCCTGCTTTATGCCCTAAGTCTCTTGGAATTGGCTCCAAGGCCCCATGACCCTGAATACAGGATAAAGCGGTATGAAAGATGAGTGAGTGAGTGAGTGAGTGAGTGATGACATCCAGGTTGTTGATGTTCGCTGATGGAGACTTGGGTACGAAACTATTTGTGCCAATTGAAGTCCTAAGACTATAAGAGCAAGTACAGTATTTCCTCAAGAATTCTGTGGTGTTCACCAGGTGCGTATCCTTAACCTCCCTAGTTCCACAGCAATGAACTCCAGCAATTTCTCCACTTTCTGAGAAAGTTAAGAAAAGCCTGTCTCCCACCCCTCCTCCTCCTCCCCCTCACCACATTGTACAGAGGGACTAGCGAGAGCATCATGAGCTTCACTGCCTGGTTTGAGAACTGCACTGTTTTAGACTGTAAAGACTCTTACACCGCACCCTGCCTGCGTGTGCGAAGCTGCCAGCATTGTGCATGACCACATGCACCCCTCACACAAACTCTTCACCTTCCCGCTGTCTGGAAAAAGGTACTGAAGCGTTCAGGCCATCAAAGCCAGACTGTGTAACGGTTTCTTCCCACAAGCAGTCCGACTCCTCTAAATCCAGGGGCTGAACTTGCGCCAAACCACACACAAACACACACTCGCATTCCATCCCCTTTGCAAAGTTTTGAACATTTTTTTTTTTCTCTTAAACCGCTCCTAAAAATACTGTAACCAACATACCGCACTGTATACTTGGACACTTTATGCAGTCCTGGCTGTCGTTCATTTTGGTTATGTGTAATACCATATTTTGTGGTTTTGTGTAGCACCATGGCCCTGCGAGATTGGTGTTTCATTTCAATGTAACACCTGTGTATGGTAGCAATGATAAATAAAAAGCCACTACATCACACAATTACTCACTATAATTAACACTGCTGTCATTTCTACTGTCGCTCTTTTATTAACTTCATCAAGTGTTTAAGTGATCTCCAATCACTTTATGGTTTCTGTTACCCTTATCCGTCCAGGTTTACATAATGATTTTGACAGTTCTTAACCCAATTCTAGTAATCTCACCTCCAGTGTCCGGGTTCGATGCCCAGCCAGGTTCGATTCCATCGTGTTTGGTGGGTTTCCTACGGGTACTCTGGTTTCCTCCCACAGTCCAAAGTGAATGAGTGTGTTAGTGTGTGTATGTGTGCCCTGTGCTGGATTGGCACCCTGTCTAGGGTGTACCTCGCCCCGTGCCCTGGTATAGGCTCCAGACCACCCGCAACCCTGTATACATTAGTGAAAGAGTCTTTTCTATTAAATGACAAGACAAAGTGAAACATCTCTTTTTATGCGCGTGAAGTTTGCACATTCTCCCTGTGCATGGTGGGTTTCCTTAGGGTGCTCTTGTTTCCTTCCATAGTCCAAAGAGATCCAAATTGTACATAATGTGTGTGTGTGTGTGTGTGTGTGTGCGTGTGTGCGTGCGTGTGTGTGTGTGTGTGTGTGTGTGTGTGTGTGTGTGTGTGTGTGTGTGCCCTGTAATGGATTGGCACACTCCAGGGTGTATGAACTATGCCCGAGTCCCGTGGGATACGCGCCAGGCCTCCTGCCACGCTCTTCATTGTGCATAATGGTATAGAGAATGAGTGAAAGTGAGTAAGTGGGTGTGGGGGAGCAGCAGTTCTTAAATCTGGGAAGGATCCCACTAATGTAAATCTATAAATATATTCATATAGGATAATTTTTTACACTTTGGGCTGCGTCTGTATGTGTGTGTCATTTTTGTTTGAGTTAATGATTTAAAGAATTTTGCTCTTTCTCTCTCTCTCTCTCTCTCTCTCTCTCTCTCTCTCTCTCTCTTTCGGTGTGTTTATACTATGGTCTGTTTGGGGGATAAGTACTTGATAACAGCTGACACTGCCCTGCCCCCTGTTTTACATACACAAAGGCCTGTGATTCTATTATTGTTTGACTGCTGCACCTCCCATTCATGCATACACACCCGCTCACTTGGACCCCGAGAACCAACATAATCACCACTATTGTGGCTGAGACACGCACACTGACAAGACCACAAAGGCACACGTGCTCTGACACACGCAGAGGTACAATAACACACAAGCCCTTGACAATGACCCAGACTCAAGTAACAGACATTTACAAAGAACTACTCTCTCTCTCTCTCTCTCTCTCTCTCTCTCTCACACACACACACACTACAATGTAGTTCAAACCAGTTTCTCACACATACAGTATTACATGTATATTTATATGTATGGCCATTAAAAAAAGAGACACAGTTGATACAGAATTGTGCCGGAAGCGTGTTGACCATATAGTATATGTGTATCCTGGCGCTCCGATTCACCTTTTAAAACCCTTCTAATGTTTCTTATGCTTCTTGATGAACTGTCCACCGAAGCCTTACAACTCCTTTTAACCCATCCAGACATAATGGGTCAGCTGTAAGTTGCAGCCCGTACTCAGCAGTCCTGTTTGTTAATGAAACATTCATGTGCTTTATGTGTATCTGATCAAGTACTCAGACTGGAGTAAAACTGCCGAGGTTGCAGAAGTGGCATTACTGTATATAGAGGGACAGAGAAACAGTCTGATGGTGGTGGTGGTAAGTATGGAGGGTAGTTAAGTGGAAGAGTGGTGTCTCGAGCTGTCTTTACATGACTGCCTGCAACCACAGACAAATGTAGCTATTAATGTGCTCTCTCTCCCTCTCTCTCTCTCTCTCTTTCTCTCTCTCCCAGATTCAGGCCAGACAGGCAGATACCACAAGATATACAATAAGCAACTCTGACAAAAGCCAAATTTTGATTAGCTAGAAGACATTTCCAAAATGCCATGTCTTGTGAAGTGTCCCCAAGTATGCAGTGGTTTCCTAGTGATTCCTACCAAAACTGGTCCAAAGAAGGACAACTGGTGAACCAACTACAGGGTCATGGGCACCCGAGGGCCATTGATGCCATCCGTCTGTCTATTTAGTCCAACTAGTGGCCATGGAGGAGAATGGTGACCATTGTATAACCATTGTGGCAGGACATTCACACACTATTTGAGAACGCCAATTAGGCTAATCCTGCACGTCTTTGGACTGTGGGAGGAAACCAAAGTACCCTGAGAAAACCCACCAAGTTCGGAGAGAACATGCACGCAGACCCCAAGGAGGGAATTGAACCTGGGCCATTGAGATGCAAGGCGACAGTGCTAACCACTACGCCACTGTGTCGCCGCTGTTGATGAACATGGCAAGCAAAAGCTAGTCTACAGTATCTGGTCCAATCCAACAGGAGAGCATCTACAGCACTCACTCATCGTTTATACCGGGTCGCAGGGGGGCCTGGAGCCTATTCCAGGAGACGTGGCAGGGTACACCCTGGACAGGATGCCAATCCAATGAAGGGAACACACACACACACACACACTCATTCATACACTATGGGCAATTTGGGAATGCCAATTATCCTAATCTGCAGGTTTTTGCACTTTTGAAAACCGGAGGAAACCCACTAAGCACAGGGAGAACATGCAAACTCCATGCACACGGAAACGGGAATTGAACCCGGCCGGGAATTGAACCCGGACCCTGAAGGTGCAAGGCAACAGCGCTAACCACTACACCACCCGCTTCTAGGGCACAAATTGCTAAAAGAATTAGAGCACCTGGGGCAATGGAAGAGGGCCTGGCCTGACAAATGACATTTTCTTTTACAATATGGAGACAGCTGGATACACGTACATCACTTACCTGGGAACAAAAAAAATCAGGATCAGGATGCGCTATGGGAAGAAGGCAAGATGACAGGACCAATGTTCTGCTGGGAAACCTTGTCCTGGTGTTTCTTTGACATACTGCAGACCAAGCACACCCCTTAATGGCAGCGGTATTCCCTAACGGCAGGGCCACTTTCAGCAGGATAATGCGACCCTTCCACACTGCAAGCATTGTGCAGGCATTGTTTGAGGAACCCCGAGTTCCTCAGCAAGGTGTTGACTTGGCCAACAAATTCCCCTGATTGAGCATCGGTGGGATGTCCTGGTCAAACAGGTCCAATCCACAGAGACCTCTTTCAAATTAGGACTAAAAAGGATCTTGTCCTGGTGCTGGGTATCACTGCACATCTTAAGTGATTTTGTGGAGTGCATGCTACAGTGGGTCAGGGCTGTTTCGGTGGCACCAGGGACCTCGACGATATCAGCCAGGTGGTTTTAATATCATGGCTGATCTTGGTGTGTGTGTGTGTGTGTGTGTGAGTGAGTGAGTGTGGGTGTGTGTTCTCACCGATGTTCACATTGTTTGGCCAATATTTTATTGGTACTGATGGGAGAGAAGTGTGAGTGTGTGGGTGAGAAAGAGAGCGAGGGGGTAGAGGTGAGTACCTCGTGTGTGTTTAATTGTTTAATAGGCTGAGAACACACACACGTACCCTTGGGGCTGACTCCTGAAGGCTAAGAGCAGAGCAGATCGATCAGCAGCGCCGTAACTGACACTCTTTCTCTCTCTCACATACACAGCCTCGAACACACACACACACATACACACACACACATACACACTCAGCGGCAGCAGCAGCAAAAATAGTTACTATCACTCCCAAAGGTACGTTAAGATACGTATATCAGTGACAAAATGGAGGACGATCTTCACAGTAGATTACACACTGTACCACTGAAAGCCATGCGGCTTTAGCCATCTGTTGCCGTCGTCTAATTTAATTATCATTTTGCAAGAGGTCCCCGGTATTAATGTAATAGACTGCAGACCTTAAGAACTCACACACTTTGCCTTCTGCACTGGAAAAAACAAACAAACAAAAAATAAACAATCTTGTTACAGGTGAAAATAATATTTTTTTAATTTATGTTCTTTTTTTTTTATTTATTAAAGAAACATGTTTGAATAGATTCTATTGAATAAGAAGAAATTTTGCAGTTTACTCCTGACTTCCCATCTTCCTTACTACAGTGTTCCATTGTTTTAGAATGGTATGCAGAATCCCCCCCCCCCCCCCCCATACAGAGAGAGAGAGAAAGAGAGAGAGGTGCATTCATTATTTACATCAATCTGTACTGGATTATTAATGCTAAAAGCAATCAGGCAATGCTTCATTAAATTAACTGGAGATACACACACACACACACAGAGAGAGAGAGAGAGAGAGAGAGAGAGAGAGAGAGAGAGAGAGAAGACATAGAATAGAGTGGAATAGAGTGTTAAAAGGCCCTAAAATTAGTGAAGCTAAAATGCCTCCATTAAGGGTTCCATCCTCTTTCCTAGCACTCTCCCTCCATTCTACACACCTCACTCACTCCCATTAAAATGTGCTGTTTTGGCTGCATGCGCACTGACGTTGTTTTTCTCCTCTTCACACAAATATGCAGTTTTCTTCTGTCCCTTATTCTTAAGTGTCTACTCTTTTTTTATTTATTTATTTATTTATTTATTTATTTATTTTATATACATCCTCTGCCCCCAAGCCCTCTTTTGTGTCCTTTTACCACCCGTTACTCTTGTCCTTCTCTCCTTCTCTCCGCTTGGGCTCATCTCTACCATCTTGTCGTAGACATAAGACGCACAAAATTATAGAAATCCAAAACGAATACTGACGAAACATCTGCAGTGCATGCACTGTTAAGCCACTCCTTCTATTAGTGTCTGAATGCACTTATAACACATAGGATTAAAACGAATTCCGCAGACGGTCTGCAGTACACTGTTCGACGCTGATGACACTCATGGAACATATCCTGTCATGTACTAACTTATTTGTGTGTGCATTTCTTCTTGTACTTGGACAATTATTTACTTAAAATACTTCAAATCATAATAATCCATAATATTTGAATAAATAAATCATAATCATTTAAGTCATGCGCGTTGTGGCTGGGATTCAGTATGAGATTCGGAAATACATAATGGGGACAGAATCACCGAAGCTGAGCGGTCGAAGTTGGAAAGATGCCTTCGCCCGTCTACGTTTAGTGAGCCCATGCCCACTTCAGGTTCAGATTCTCATCCCTGGCTGTCAGGAGCGATCTTGTAAATCGATGTGATCTTATGCGGTTATAGTCTATATACTCCTCGAGGTTTGACAAGTTGTACGTTCCGAGGATTTTTTTTTCCGCTCAGCACATAAGTGTAAATAGTCAAATCGTCCCTTCTGCCACCAATAATCATGGCGTGTCAATCAACGTCGCTCAGATTACGTTCCCCCAGTCAATAAAAAAAAATAAATGTATTTAATCTTTTGATCTGACCAGGTTACAGATTCCTATACAATGTAAACGTGTATTTATATTTGTTTATACTGTAGATACACCAAACAGACATAACAAACATCCAAAAACAACAACATCAACAAATCTCCATACATCAAGGAACATTTGTAGGCCAACTAGGGACCATGGAAGCCGATGATGACCACTGTATTCATTTTCATTTCACGAACGTGGTAGGAACTCCGGTCAACATTCACACACTATGGGCAATTTGTGGACGCCAATTAGTCTAATCTGCATGTCTTTGGACTGTGGGAGGAAACCAGAGTACCTGGAGGAAACCCACCAAGCACGGGGAGAAACATGCAAACCTGCAGGATTAGAACATGCACACAGGCAGGAATCGAACCCGGACCACGAAGGTGCACGGCGACAGTGCTAACGGTGCCATCTCACCATTATGCCAATAATAATAATAATAATAATAATAATAATAATAATGAAGAAGAAATGTGGTGGGGGGAAAAAAAAACCCTTAAATGAGATCACTTAAATGTTTGTGAAATTCAAATCACACTGGTGTTTAACAGTTACATTAAGAGCATGTCCATATGCAGAATGCAACAAGACCTCATACTGTAGGTTTGGGACTAAACAACTGTGTGTTCATGAAAATAATAAAGTCATACAAAAACAGACTTCCGACTTATGCTAGTCAGAAAAAAAAAGCTTTTATGTGCTAGGATGCAAAAAGATCACGCTCTAAAGCACGAAAAAAAGGTCTTGTCGTCTGATGAGTCCAGATTGACGCAGCTGGTTTGTAAGTGAAAGAAGCGACACACATGGAGAGATGCACAGTGCCCACTGTACTGTAACACTCTAGAGGCAGTGTTATGATCTGGGGTTGCTTCAGTTGCTCAGGTCTAGGTTCAGCACTGCTGTATATTGCAAAAACGTTTTATGGCAGACAAAAAAAAAAAAAAAGTTAGCTGCTGACCTGAATGTACTGACGGTTATCATGTCAAGTCATCACATTCTCGATGGCATTTCACAGGCATTTTCTCAGGACTCAAATTGCGAAACAGTGGTTCTGAAAACACGAGGGATCGTTTTCACAAACGGATCGTCCGCCGCACTGCACTCCAAACTAAAGGTGCTCAAGAAACGAGCCATCATTTCTACTCCGTAGGAAACTACTGTAACCGACCCCAAAAAATCAAGTCTAGTACAGAATATGGCGAGTATTTATCTTTCAAGAGGCTTAGCGCTACACAAGTGCTTTAGCTTCTCGACTTCATGCGCTGCTTTCATGCACATATCTAAAGTGGTTAAACTTTTAATCCCATGTTAAAGGTCTCGTGTAATGCAGGCTTGTGCTCCGTGTGGTGTATTGACTGCCTGGAATGCTCAGGTTGGAGCGGCTCTTTATAGCTGAAATATCTTAAAGGCAGAAGACCGATCATGAACAGGGGATAAAGACGTGATGCAGCTATAACATAAAGGGAAAATAAAACGATAGTGGGTGATCACAGTGCGATTTCTACCGTTTAAAAAACATGGTATGCACCAATTTTGCATTTAGGCACAAAGGCTTCTTGGTGCTTGTAAAAAAAAAAGAGAGAGAGAGAGAGAGAGAGAGAGAGAGAGAGAGAGCACAGTGGGGCAAGTACAGCCCCAGGTCCTGGCAGATGGCAGGCAATATTTCTCTCTCTCTCTCTCTCTCTCTCTCTCTCTCTCTCTCTCTCACTCACGAAGAGATTTAAACATCCATACAAATAATCGTACATAAACAAAAGTTGTCAAATTAGGGTAAGGTGATGAATTGCAACTACTGTTTACTGTACATAGAGAGAGAGAGAGAGAGAGAGAGAGAGAGGTATAAAAACAGAAACAATGGTATAAGATCAGAATGCATGAATGTACACATGCAGCTTTTTTTTTTTACAAGCGGACCACAAATATGTAGCACACACACACACGCGCGCGCACACAAACTTGATGACCTGAATGAACTTGTGGAGCTATTTAGAGCAGACTCAAAACAGAAAGGGAAAAATATGATTCGAATCAAAATAATGGATAAAGGATTCAAAAATAAAAAAAATTGATGAATAAGAAATCAGAAGAGAAAAAATGTTGCAATTGAAGACTCTAGGGGGATTCATCTAACACCCATAAATGTAGTGCGCAGCATAAAAATGTCATCGTCGTAAGAGTTAAGAATGAGTCTTCTACTTTTAAAAAGGTTATTATTTTATATGGTTTTGATAGAACATTTATGGAATTATATTATGCAGTCACCAAAAAAACGTGTTCAATAACCCCGAAAATTTTTTTTTACATTTTCGACTGCTTTGCACAGACTTTCTCAGTCAGTCTCATGAGGTCGTCACCTGGAATGGTTTTCCAACACTGTCGAGGGAGTTCCCAGAGATGTTGAGTACTTGTTGGCTGCTTTACCTTCTCGCTCCGGTCCAACGCGCCCGAAACCATCACAACTGGATTTAGATGGTGATTGTGGAGACCTGGCTATCTGATACAGCACTCCACTACTCTCCTTCTTGGATAAATATCTCTTACATAACCTAGAGTAGTGTTTGAGGTCAATGTCCTGTTGGAAATCAAATGATGGCCCTACTACAGTAAGTGCAAACCAAACCTGGGACGGCATTTCGCATCAAAATCCTGTAGTCGCCATGTTAGTTAAGTCTGGCTTGTATTTTGACCACCAACAGTCTCACCAGGGAACTACACATATATAAACCATCTGTTAGGACAAAGGACAGTTTTCCACTGATCTAATGTCCCTTTCTTGAGTTTCTTGGCCCAAGCAAGTCTCTTCTGCTTGTTGTTCTTCCAAAGTACTGGTTTCTTTACCACAATTCAACCAGAAAGGCCTTCTAATAAACTTTAGTGATGGGTCGTTCATGAACGATTCGTTCAATTTCTACTGGGCGCGCATGCGCAATGCATTGCAAAACCTTATGTCCAGGAATCAGAGATGAGTTGTTACCTTTGAGTCCTTGGTCCGAGTCGTTTTATTTTGTCACGTGACTCCCATAGACGCTATGAAGTGCAGTAGATTCAAAAGAACGAACGACTCGGACTAGAAGATATGTGAGGTGAGCCACTCATTCTGTTTATAATATGTCCTTAGCAGCATTGTAATATTTTCATTACTGGACCTATATCCAGAATTTGTGTATGTAGACGTGTTCAGGGTCTGTTTTTTGAAAATGTAACATTTTTTTTTATTTCTAGTTAAAAGAACGAAATGAACGTTCTTTTTTTGAGTTCTAAATGACTCAAAAAAAGATTCGTTCATTTTGATGAACGAGATTCAAAGAACCGAGTCACTAACATGATTCAAACTTTCCATCACTAATAAACCTATCCTCTGCAGCCAAGGTAGCTCTTGGTCTTCCTTCCTTTTTCTGGGACGGTCCTCATGAGAGCCATAGAGTCAAAGTTTTTTTAATTTTCCAGATTGACTGACCTAATGTAATGTATTTAATGTATTGATGAACTGTCATTTCTTTTGAACTGCAAAGCTTCTTGCCATAATATGGATTAGTACAGTAGATTTGGTAGCACTAATATGGCTATTGACTTTGTACCCACTGTTCCTCTGCACAAGCTGACTGATGGTCTAATGCACATTAAGAAAGCAAGACGTGTAATTAATTAAAGTACACCTGTGAATTGAAAACAATGTGACTACCTTGTGAATCTGAATCTGAGAGAATGCCACGAGTGTGCCAAGCTGTCATCAAAGCTAAATGTAGCGGCTTTAGGCAATTTAAACATGTCTTTCAGAAATGCTTTGTTTGTTTTTATATGCAAAAATATGATTATTGTCAGGTGTAGAGTTGAAATTTGTATTATTGTTAATTCCTTTGGTGGCTGGAACGGATTATCGGTATTTACATTATTCCCTATGGGAAAATGTGTTTCACAATGCGAATTTTCGCCTTAAGAACTCATCTTCAGAACGGATTTAATTTACATGCTGACGCGTATCCCGTATAGTCGCAGTACTGTATATCCACAGTATAGACACTACTGCTCAAAAGTTTGGGGTCATTTTCTAATCCATTTTTATTGATTTTTCTTTCTTTCTACAGTGTAAAACAATCCTGAGGGCGTCCAAAATATACAATAATCTCCTTTAAACAGTTGATATTGAGATGTATCTGCTACTACTCATGATCTGTAAAGCCTTCATAAAGTCTCTAATCTGAGGTGCTGTTTGTTAATTGGTGATTTCTGAGGCTTGATTTTCTAGGAAGGGTCTTCATGAGAGACAGTTTCATCATGGAGCTTGATGGGTGTTGTAAATGCACTTGACACAATTCTGTTCTTGCAAAAACTGTTCCAGAACAACTGACCTCTGTGTCTTAAAATAACAACTGACTGTTATTGTTGTTGTTGTTACATAACTACCTAAATCTATATGTATTATTTCATAGTTTTGAAATCCCCAGGATTGTTGGAGAATGTAGAAAAGTGATACTTTATATATATATATACACACAGACATCCTACGTTTGGACACAACTAGATTGTTGTTTATTTCTAATAATATCTAATATATATTGAAAATAATATAATAATTCACCTAATGATTCCCCGCAACACTACAGCATAACCGAAAACTAGTCATTATCTAAAGCGTTAGGAACAAATCTAGAACATGAGTAAAAGCAGAGGCAGGATCAAACTCTGTTCACCTTCACCAGACAGTCTTTGACCCTGTGCTACCAGAAACAATCAGAGCAGGCATATTTTAATGGTTTAATGTGTGTGGGGGTGGTTCTGGGATTCAGACTTCTTTTTCTTCTTTTTTTTTTATTAAATAAATAATAATATATTTTTTTTTTTTCTTTTTCTTTTTTTTTTCAGTGATACAGTACGTTTGTGGGAGGAAAAAACAGATACAAACATTTCCCAAGTAAAACTTTGCCTAAAACTACACGGCTGAGACGGGCTTTCTAAAAACCTGTTATTGAATTTATTATGATGATTATATTAACGGGAGCAACATTAATAAGAGACAGGTATATTTGGCATTTCTTGCTAAATCATTTTGGTGGTCTTACTACTCTCACTCACACACCCACCCACCCACACACACACACACACACACACACACACACAGAATTTAATTTTATTTGTATATTGCTTTACCAGTGGTCACTGTCACAAAGCAGTTTTACACACACACACACACACACACACGCACACACACACACACGCACACACACACACACACACACACACACACACACACACACACACACACACACACACACACACACAGGGAGAGAGAGAGAGAGAGAGAGAATCCCGAATATTTCTTTCACTCCAGTCCAGGCTGCCACACATGAAATATTAGAGTGAGGAAAGATAATATTGTTAACACACCCACAGTGTATATTTATTCAAGTGAAGAAGAAAAAAAAAATGCACAGATTCTTATAAAGCGGGTAGTGCAATGTGGAAGGTTAATGCTTAGCTACCTAGAAGCACAGAGCAGACGCCATCTTCTTTGGGAGCCAAATGAATGCACCAGCGCTCTATGCAAATTTTTCCAAGGCTAACAAGCATGGCTGCATGATTGGAGTGCCATTGAAATTCCTGTCTCGCACAGTCCTCCTCCCTTGCTTCCTATCTCAGTCTTCTCATCTTTCCATCTCTTTCTCATGACCTCATCATCCTTGATCTCTATCTATCTATCTATCTATCTATCTATCTATCTATCTATCTATCTATCTATCTATCTATCTATCATTAAAATGGAAGTGATAAAATGGAAGAGAACATCTGTACCACCTTGCTTCAAAATAAATTGTGTAGCTGGTTCTCTCTCTCTCTCTCTCTCTCTCTCTCTCTTGGCACGAGGCAACGTCTTTCCTCAAACATGCAAGTGATGCTTTGCACCTGCTCTCTCTGTAATACATCCAAACACGGCCATGAATAAACAAGCTCAATCCTGTATTCTGAATAAGTAAACACCTCTGTGTCCCTCATCACACACACGCAAAACAATATGTGTTAAGTCAAACTAGAATAGTACACACACACACAAATGCACAGTATGTGCGTGTCATGCCTCACCATTAATGGGAAAACAGGGTGAAATAAATAAATAAATAAATAAATAAATAAGGGAGGGGCGATGGGAAGAGCATGCATCTTTAATGGGCGAACATGCAAGCGTCTTCCCCTTGGCTCTCCAGAGATCAAGTCACATCAGGATTTTTAAAGCCGCTTGTGCTCTCTTCTGTCGCGTCCGTCTATCCGTCCGTCCGCGCGTCCCGCTTTCATCCGCCCCTCCCCGTGCTTTTCTGCATAATTCAGCAGGCTGAAAACTTTCTTGCTATCTCCATCATTTGGCTCTCCCGACTTTTGATGTTGCTGTTCTGCGTCACGTGAGATACGGACAGATGTGTTGCAAAAATGGTGAAAGCTGCTAAAAGAGCAGTAAGAGTGTCAGCATGGGCCACTACACAGAGCACTGATTAATGACACTCACACAGCACCTTTTATCCTCACCTCTTTGTCTCTTCTTGTTCCCTTTCTGTTTTTCTTGCTTGAACAGGCATCAACAGCTCAGTGGCACCGAGATATGTAGATGTGTTTCTGTGTGTGTGTGTGGTAAGCAAGAGAATGTGTGTATGTTTCTTATTCACTCTCTTACTCAATCTCTATACTGCTTATCCTGCACAGGGTCGTGGGAGGCCAAGACCTTCTCCCCGGGGACTCGGCGCTCACACACTCATACACTATCGGCAATTTGGAAATGCCAATTTGCTTACCCTGCATGTCTTTGGACTATGGGAGGAAACCTACCGAGCACAGAGAGAAGATGAAAACTCCACACACATACAGATCCAAAGCAGGACTCAAACCCTCAACCTAACCGCTACGCCACTATGCTTAGCCTGCTTTTTTTTGTTGTTGTTGTTGATTTCTTTTGGTTTGTTCGGGCCTTTGAGTCTTTCTGGTGTGTTAAGAGAAGATTCATGCTGAATCACTTTATACCCAGACCTTGTATATCTTGTATATATTATGAAACAAAATATACCCATTTATATGGTTTATACCATTTATATTGGTACCACAACATTCTAATACTCCATCTTGTGAATCTTCACTCTTATAAATGAAATTTTGCAATTTTAGCACACAAAGCATTTTTAAATTATGAGCGTACAGTCGCGTATTTTTACGGTTGCACATGCATTGTGCATACATGCTGTGTGTGCATCCGGTAGCCAATCGAAACTTAGTGAAGCCTAGCGAGTTTACATATTTTTTGTGTTTTTTCAAGATTTTGTGAAGTCATAGCACCATGGGTCACCAAGAATATTAGCAAGGAGGGTAGCAAGAAGAAAACGGAGCCACTTTCAGTTTTGTTTTCAAAGCGGCCGGTGCCAAGAGGAATCATAAATTAAGGTTAAGTGAGGTTTAATGTCTATTTAGTTAATATTTCTCTTTTTCTTCTTTTCTAAACGCATCCATTGTTTTTATATGCAAAAATATGATTAAAGTGTTGGAAATTGGTAATGTTTTTTGGTTGATGGAACGGATTATCTGCATTCACATTATTTCCTATGGGAAAATTCGTTTTGCAGTACGAACTTTTGTCTTAAGAACTCGCCTCTAGAACGGATTCAATTTGTTGCTGCTGTAGTTTGATGGTGTATTACATAACAGGGTTCTTCTGTGAATCCGTGCCACTTTTTTCATCTTCATGCTCTCCACAAACGTTTCCCACTTGTGCTGCCTTGTTGAAATTAAAATGCGAGAAATCCTGATGGGAATATGGTGTGTAAAATATTCTCCAGCACTGCAATATCAACACCGTAAACTGCGATACAAAGACAGTGTTCTACTTTGTGCCGCAAAGCCTTCACCGCCTGAAAAAGTCTTCTGCCCCAAAGAAAGTGTGTTCAACATGCCCTCAGGATGTGTAGTTATTTCTCATGACCACTCAGAGAGCTCCACTGCCTACCTCCTTGGAAAACTGAACTTCTTCGGAGTATGTAGGTTTGTTGAACCTGAGATTGAAAGCCTGTCTTTGCATTTTGTTTATCGAACACAGTCTGCTTTAATAAAAAAAATAAAGTAAAATTCTTGCATGACAACTGAACACTTCAAAGGAAACACAGCGATAAACAGTAATTTGGGTAAAAATAGAGAGTTATAATTCGGGTCCATATCGCCGACCCCTAATGCAGCTTTGATTATAGTCAATATATAAAATATATCAATATATTTAAAAAAAAAAAAAAAAGCTCACAAAAAGACAATAAACAATTGAAAATTCATCTCGTAGACTCCAAGGACAAAACAATAACACAATTTTTGTTTTTTTGTTTTTTCTTAACCATCAACAATAACATAATCTAATTAAATATAATGAGATACTGTAACTGGTACTGTTTGCTTGAAACTAAAATCCATCCTTTTTACCTCCTGAATAAAAAGGGCAACGACCTAATCTCACAGGTGATCTTTGGCATGCCATTTTTTCCAAGATTCAAGAATTCTATTTGTCACATACATGGTTGTACAAGAGTTTTTCACAAACTCTTGATCTTTTTTCTTTGGGTAATCTTACCAAAAACAGCCTAAAGTTTAATAAATCCATAAATAGCTTCTATAGAATTACCCATTCACCATCAATAACTCCTTTGAGATGATAAATAAATGTTTTTCTTTCTCTTACTAAATAATCTGGACATTTCTGATTCAGGATCAACATGAGTGACATGTTGATTCTGTGAAAGAATTCTCCCACCAACTATACACCAAAATATGGTTGGCTAATATTTAATGAATTAATCTTTCATTTGTCATCATTCAGGAGCCTGTAGGCAGATCTCCAACAAAGGCTCTAGTGTTCATTAACTCCATAACAACAGCAGAGGAAAAACATATCTGATTGGCTTATTTCAGCTCACACTCCCCTGGGTCCAAAAGACACACACATGCAGCAAAGGGTTTGTACGAATTGGAATGTTTGTAAGTGCAGTGGGGACTCTAATGCAAGGAATTTGCCTTGGCATACAAAGCATTTTTGGTATACGAGCGACCGAACCGATCCGGACCAAGCTGAGATAATAAAAGGCCAAGTGAAGCGAGTTTACATATTTTTGTGGGTTTTTAAGATTTAGTGAAGACATACTGTAGCAGCATGGGTCTCAATAATGTTAGCAAGCAGGACCTACCAAAAAAAGATTATTGTAGTATTGTAGTTTCACTGGAAAACCAGTCAAATGGCAACCGGGTGATGAGCGACCAAGGCTCACTGATGCATGTAGGGAGTGAAAGCCGGCCCGTGTAGCTTGCAGTTCATGTAGATACTTTGACACACACCACCTCCCTAAACATTGCTGTTGATCAAGTACATGCCGTCATGGCAATGGTATGTGCCTTGCTGCATTGCAAAAAAAACAACAAACATGCATAAATGGTCTGAGGAACACAATGAGTTTGATCCAATCTATCATCTGTGGGACGTGCTGGAGGAAACAAGTCCGATCCACGGAGGTCCCACCTTGCAACTTACAGTACAGGCCGTAAAGGATCGGCTACTTGTACAGATCGGTCAAATACAGTACGACAGCACACCTTCAGGTCTAATGGAGTGCATGCCTCGATGGGTCAGGGCTTCATGGTCTCATGGGACAAGTAGCCATTATAATAGAAACCATTACCTGCTTTGGAAACAATATTCACACAACTCCACCCACCAAAAGGTTTACCGTCTTGTTGAATGGGAGTTACATTGTAAAAGATTATATTAGATTATTGTTGCACAGAGCATGTAAACTTAAGTAATCCTCAGTATAATAGTGAGGTTTTGAGTTTTTTTCTTTTGGACTGGTTTTTATTTATTTATTTATTTATTTTTACGCTGACCCTTGTCTTGTTTACCAGTACTGCTTTTGAGTGTCTATTTTCTGTTTAGGAAGATAGCACTTGTCAAAGTAAACTCCACATGAATGCCATGACCTAAGCTTCCCGAGAACATCGCAGCTATGAAGAGATATTTCCTTCTAAAGGCGGGCCAAGAACTTTTGACCAATCAGAGGAGTGACTATGAGTGAACGTTTCAGTTTTACTGCTCCAGTCCAGTAGGTGGCAGTAACTCACCCTTAATTTCATTTCTAATGCCGTCTGCCAGCAAACTAAACATAATAATAGAAGGATTCAGCTCTTTGCCTTCATGGCTGTATGTTTGGACCGTTGTACTTCCCTCCTGATCCGAAACATCTACAGTATCTGATAGCTTTGGCGTATCCTAATAAAATAGTCGGTTTATTTATTGTGCTCCTAAGTGGTGCAACAGAAAAGGTTCAGCGTGTTACGCGAATATCATGATTTGGAATCCCAAGTTTTTATTCGACAGCCTCAGTTGTGAAAATTTTATCTAAAATAATAAGATAAATAACAGCCCTCTCACCCAGAAAGCCACTTTTGCTCTCTTGGCAACCGAAATGAGTTTCCTTTATGACACTCTGCCCGTGACAAGCCTATTCCTGTATACACAGGGAATACTCGAGTCAAGAAAATGATATTTTCACCACTATTAAATCTAATCTCTACATATCCATGCTTCCTTTCCAAATAGATGGATGTTACAGAATAGTGGATCTTTATCTCGCTCTCTCTCTACACACACACACACACACACACAAACCAGTTTCTCGAAACAGCGGTCCAAGGCTTAGATACAGTACCTACTGATGCTCCATCTACACAAGGTCACAAGGTGGTAGTGTGCATGCTTTTTCAGCAAACACAATTCACACTCAGTCGGTATGAATGATTTCAATGACTCCTTGACAGGTGACGGCCGAAGAAAATAGCTGAGCGCTTTCATGAGGAATACCTGTATTTGTATAGGTCGTGTGTCGGACATTTAAAAGAATTAAACAGGGGTATTCAAAAATAAAGATATTCAGGACGCGAGAGAGAACAGCTTTGACAATGATACAAGAAGGTTTAAGAATCAAGCACGGAGTCTGATGACAGAAACGCACAACAGTAGAACAAAAAATATACTCTTTCATAGAGTGATAAAAAAAAGAGCACATGCACACATGCTCACCTGATGTTATGCCTCTACCGCATGTAAACGCACGCAGGCTTTATGTTCTACACTTCAAAACATTTCCATCCCTAAGCAGACACACTGTCATAATAAAATTCTCTCACCGCTGCCGCAAATCTGTCAATGATCATCAGTGAAGAAGTCTACGAGCGCAGTGTTGTTTTGCAGAAATGGAAGTGTGACCTTCTATTAATCTATTATATAACCAGTTCATCAATTAAGGTGCAACCCACAGCTGCGCACAAACACAACCAAGACTGGGAAAAGCGGTAAGAATCAATAATGCTATAGGAGTGTAACCTCACACACACGTACACGCACTCTGTGTATGTTCATTATACGTGAACTCTCGCTTCACATCCACGTTGAAAAGTGATGTGTGAACAAACGGCTAAAAATAAACGAGTAAATTAATATAACACAAATGCACAGACACTCATACTGTGTCATACTGTAGGTACACTCCAGTATTTATCAAATAGCACTACCCATTTGAATACAAGTTGCCAGATTGTATTATTAATATTTTTAATGCATTTTTATGGCATCAGACTATGATTACTGTACAGGGTGGGCTACAGTGTTTCAGGTGAACAGCATAATACACTCACCTAAAGGATTATTAGGAACACCTGTTCAATTTCTCATTAATGCAATTATCTAATCAACCAATCACATGGCAGTTGCTTCAATGCATTTAGGGGTGTGGTCCTGGTCAAGACAATCTCCTGAACTCCAAACTGAATGTCAGAATGGGAAAGAAAGGTGATTTAAGCAATTTTGAGCGTGGCATGGTTGTTGGTCCCAGACGGGCCGGTCTGAGTATTTCACAATCTGCTCAGTTACTGGGATTTTCACGCACAACCATTTCTAAGGTTTACAAAGAATGGTGTGAAAAGGGAAAAACATCCAGTATGCGGCAGTCCTGTGTGCGAAAATGCCTTGTTGATGCTAGAGGACAGAGGATAATGGGCCGACTGATTCAAGCTGATAGAAGAGCAACTTTGACTGAAATAACCACTCGTTACAACCGAGGTATGCAGCAAAGCATTTGTGAAGCCACAACATGCACAACATTGAGGCAGCAGAAGACCCCACCGGGTACCACTCATCTCCAGTACAAATAGGAAAAAGAGGCTACAATTTGCACGAGCTCACCAAAATTGGACAGTTGAAGGCTGGAAAAATGTTGCCTGGTCTGATGAGACTCGATTTCTGTTGAGACATTCAAATGGTAGAGTCAGAATTTGGCGTAAAACGGAATGAGAACATGGATCCATCATGCCTTGTTACCACTGTGCAGGCTGGTGGTGGTGGTGTAATGGTGTGGGGGATCTTTTCTTGGCACACTTTAGGCCCCTTAGTGCCAATTGGGCATCGTTTAAATGCCACAGCCTACCTGAGCATTGTTTCTGACCATGTCCATCCCTTTATGACCACCATGTACCCCCATCCTCTGGTGGCTACTTCCAGCAGGATAATGCACCATGTTACAAAGCTCGAATCATTTCAAATTGGTTTCTTGAACATGACAATGAGTTCACTGTACTAAAATGGCCCCCACAGTCACCAGATCTCAACCCAATAGAGCATCTTTGAGATGTGGTGGAGCTTCGTGCCCTGGATGTGCAGCCCACAAATCTCCATCAACTACAAGATGCTATCATATCAATATGGGCCAACGTTTCTAAAGAATGCTTTCAGCACCTTGCTGAATCAGTGACACGTAGAATTAAGGCAGTTCTGAAGGCGAAAGGGGGTCAAACACCGTATTAGTATGGTGTTCCTAATAATCCTTTAGGTGAGTGTATATCATAGTTAAATTATTAAAAATCCAAAAAGTCAGGAGTCAACCTGAATCCCTGGACGGTGTGCCAATCCATCATAGAGCACACACAGATCCACACACTCTATGGGTAACTTGGGAACACCAATTAGCCTAATCTGCGTGCCTTTGGACTGTGGGAGGAAACCGGAGGAACCGGAGGAACCCCACCAAGCACGGGGCAGAACATCCAAACTTTTTTCTTACTCTTGTATAGATTTGTGAAGAGTCTGATCTACATGTGCTTCGCTGATTTGAAGACTTGACATTTGATGTGGGAGGTACCCCATGAGAATGGTGGTTCTTGGTCATTGCCATATGCAACCCATTCTCTACCCGGCACAGTGAGACCAGTGTCCACTTTCTTTAATTGAATTAAAGAGTGTTTTAAATAGGCGCCAACTTTAGTGGATGTTTCCACAAATAGAGGTGTCCTAAATGTCGGGCTAGAAGTAACATGTCTGTTATTTAAAAATGATGTTCTGTCCTTGGCATATCCTTGAGGTGACCTTTAACACGCCCTCCGCTGCTGAATGTGAAGATGCTGGGATTAGAATTAACACTAGTCCTTTGTCAAGTAGAAAAGAGAGTAGTGTATATTTCCTTGCCTATGGTCACTAGCTATGGGTAGGATTCTACACAGAGTTTGGGCTTCCTTCCCATGATACATTGAGGAGCTTGGCAATCTGGAACAGCATCAAAGACTAATGAAGAGATACCCCACTGCCTCAATCTGCCCCAGTAATATAAGTCAGTAATACTGTGTAGGATCTAAACCACATTAGCCGCATTATGAAATACATCGCATATGATATATTTTCTATACTGTAAGGCTTCCAAAGACAGGCTACAATACATAATTCTAGTAGTTATTACTACTACCCAGAATTAGGTTAGGCTAACTGGAACTAGCCATGTGGTTTCTGGGGAAAGAAAGCAGTTGAATGTGCACTGAAACTTCAAAACGTACTAATTTAATTTAGCTCAGTGGGACAGTAGAAGCAAGATATGAGTCTCAACTGAATGTTGAAATGCCATTCCGTTTTTACTTTGCAATGCAGACTTACACTGGACTCGCAATTCATAAAGACTTAAATGCACCTAAGTTTAGGTTTAATCTGCATACATTTTTAGCATTTGTCTATACAGTGCCGATGGAAGGGTTTCTGTATCTATATCTCCTGCGAGACCTTATACAGTATAGACAGGCGTGTGCTTTTCCTAATTACTGTATGCTCAATTATGTTGGACTCGCAGAAGCAATCTCAAGGACCACTGATGGGAGCAGGATGAACCAAAGCTCAGCTGCCAACGTCATAACAAAGGATCTGAATACTTTTCAATGTTTTTTAAAAATAAATGAACCAAAAACATAAACACCGGTTTTTACTTTGACATTGTGGTGCATTGTGGGTAGACTTATGTGGGGGAAAAACAGATTTGAATACATTTTAATATGAGCATGAGTACCATAAAATGTGGAAAACTTGAAAAGGTCTGAAAAACTTTCTGTCCCACTGTATATTGCTTTAAGACAATTTGGATTGCAAATACCCTTTTTTAAGTCATGACCTGTACATGTGACTCAAGAGATTTATCATTTCTGAACACCACACACTAGATAAAATTTTTTTTTTTTTAAATCGCACCAGGCATGTTCAGTGGACGGTAGCAGGTCAGGATCTCACTCATTGTTGAGAATCTTAGACCGATCCAAACCATTTACAAACACTTTTTCTCCGAAATACCGCTCCCTGTCATGGTAAATCCTGTTCTTTTTCTTGTGATTTCTTCTCATTTTAGCATTTGCTTGTGATATTGTTTGTCTCGCACCAATTTCTCATGACTTACTCATGATTTACTGATGTAGCCAGCAAGGTGTCCAACATGCCCTACGATTCAGTGCATTCCCAAACCCTATTGGTTATGCCTGGGCATGAACAATTAAGTTTAATCGTTTGATTAAACAAATCAGTCTTCTACAAAATTAACACCTTAATCACAATATCAAACACTATTAATTCCTAGCACTAATAAGTAACCTCAACTTCCAAAAATTCTGTTAATTTTTAGTGAACGACGATGATATTTATTGTGAAATTGTTTGTATGTATGGTTTGTATGTCTGATGTCCATTTTCCTGACCTTGCATCCATACCAACTGCTCATACCTGACAGGTTACTTTGCCCAGATCATGGATGTAGAGGGAAATGTCATGCCAGAGTTTGCCTATGGATGGGTTTACACTCCAACGCCATTTTATCAAGACGGTGTAATGTACTCAAAACCTGGGATGTAGGATTGGATACTGTCCATGTTGCCCTGGCTTACTGGGTCCTACCACCTATGGGGAGAAAGCCTCATTGTTCGAAGGCACACATGCCTAAAAGTGCTTGTGGAATTCCTCCAACTGCTAAAGTGAGTGTAAAAACTTTCCAGAGGGAGGCAACCACCTGTATGTCTGTTCTGCTCCAAATAGAGGCAGATGAGGTGGCATCCCAAGCAAAGCCCCAGTCAAAAGGCAGTAAGGCTTGCTTTCAAGACATGCTCCAACTGGAAAGCAACAAGGCGACATCCTATGATGAGCACCAATGAAGATCTTAATGTGATAACCTCTCCAAATGGGCTTTATGATGGAGGTCAACTAGGCAACATCCAATGACAAGCTCACACTAGAGGTCAGTGAGGTCAGTGACCTCAAAGGACAATATCATTCTAGAGGCCAAAGAAACCTCTCAAAATGAGGTAAGCTCATGGTAGAGATTTCACAACAAGGTGTCCTCCAAGAACAAACAGGGGCAATAAGGTAGTCTGTCACAGTGATCTCATTTTGAAGGTTAATGAGGCAAGATCCAAAGACAAGCTTACTCCAGATGTTAAGAGAAATCTCGCAATAAGCTCATGCTCGAGGTCAGTGAAGGAACCTCCAAGGCAACCCATCACAATGAGCTCATGTTGGCAGTCAACTAGCCGACCTCCAATGATCACTTGACCTTCCGGCTAAGGTCAGCTTAGGTCCTCCCTACAACTTCCAGCTCATCTGAGGACATTGCTCTTGCCTTGGTTATTTATTAAGACATCTGTCTAATTACATCTGTTTCAAATGCTTATTTGTTACATATCCAAATCGCATAACGTCTTATTTCACAGAACATATTGAGGAAGTTAAGCAATGCATGGTTGTACTGTATTAATGCTGGAGTGATTGCAATGTTCAGTCCTGGCAGCCATTGCTTTGAACAGCTCTTAGTTTGACATGACAGAATAAAGCAATGTGTTTGGCTTGTCAGGAGTGCGGCCGTCTGAGGTCTGGGGAGGATGAAAAATCTTACACTCTGTTCCTGCTAAGCCCCACGAGCAGGAGGTTGCGATGAACTGCGTGCTCTGATACCTTTCTGTCATAGCCCGCATTGACCTTTTTTTCTGGCAGTTTGTGCTGCATTGGTTTTTCTGTGGGATCAGGTCAGGCAGGCTGGCCGTTGGTCTCCGTGAACATAGACGGGCCATGGTTGCCCATGATCCTGTCGCAAGTTTAGTGGTATATAATTGATACTCAATGTTATTCAATTCACCTGGTGATAGTGTTAATACTATGGCTGATCAGTGCAGTTGAAGTATTTTCCCTTCCTCTTTGATATATAAGAGAAAATAAGAGACATGGAAAAAATACTAATAAATAAATAAATGGCTGATTACCGGCAGCGGCTGATTACAAGAGCTGCATAAAACTCTAAGGTCTCTAAAAATCAGAACATGATGTCTGAGATTCATTCATTTAATAATCAATGCATGCACCTTTTGTAGACTTCCAAAAGGTTTAAATAAAACAAAAATGAAAATAACACTGTTTAAATCCTATTTGTTGATGGAAATATTTATAATAAGGCTCAATCATTGACTGACTGAGATACTGTACAGTACATCACGCATTGTTTCTCAATTCTTCGCATTTTACACCATTCATTAGCCAGATCTTGAGCCTATCAAGAAGAACGACCAATGACATCAGTTGTGAAGATTCTCTTCTATCCTTAACATGACTGGGTGGGAGAGTGTGGGACTGAGGTCCTACCTGGAACGATGGCAACAGTGTCCTTTTCCCAGGAGACCACACTGACGTACTCCTGCACAGCTGAAGGAATGAGGCACTTGAAGACAGCCACGTTGCCCCGCATGGACCGCTGATCGGCCACGCGAACCGTGTATGGCTCCCTGAACACTATGCGTGAACAAAAATAAGGAGCAGAGGTTTAACGCTCATCATTATACGGTTTTAAAGGCAGAAACATATTTTTACCCTTCAATTGAGTCAAACAGGGCCAAATAGTTGGCCAATGGATATCCTTTGGAAAATAAACGTCCACCATGTATACAGCACTTCACAAGCAGAACGAAATCAATGTAGAAAGAGAGATGTAAAAAAAAAAAAAAAAAAAAAAAAAACACGGGAATTTGCTTTGAGAAAAGGGCAACTGGGGAACAGAAGTGGATTAGAGAAATTTAGTTTTCATTTCTGACTTTCAATTTGTTGTCTTTTCCTCATCAACCTCTATTTACCTGGGGATTGTAACTGCTCCCTTGTTTCTTTGTGGGAGGCAGTGCAAGGGCGTTTTCATTCTAAAACTTGTTCTTCCTTGTACAAACCGAGTGCTTTCGGCAAAAGTCTGTCAAAATCCCAGAAACTGATCCGGAAGATCCAGACGCACATTACTGCATAGAAGATACCGTATTTCTTATAGGTGTATATAGTCGTAGTTGCTGAATAATTAATAGCAGTTACCAGATAATACACCTTGAGACAAATAATGCGCCAGTACTTTAAGGGGTTAGAGAAGCAGGAACAAATTCTAAGAATTGGCACAACCCCCAACCAAACCTGGACATAATTAACGCCTTGCCTGCAGGCATGGTTTCTTGGTCATTAATAATAGTTTGTGCCAGGCGACACTGTCCCCCACAGAGACAGAAACCAGTTTTCTTGTGTGATCATCAAGCTAGAGTTTAAAGCATTCTACACTGGCGATATACACAACCATGCACAATTTTTACATTTTTAAATAATTTGTATGTAGTTTGTGATTCGTTTCAGGCACTGCTAACTAAACAGCCCTTTACCGGTGCAAAAGGGATTTAAATCAATATAACCAGTCAATAAAGGTCCCCTGCTCTCTGGCCTCTCCATTCTCATATTATTTATTAACTTCTCGAGTGACTGCTTGTCTTGGAAAGCACAGGTCATCAGATAAGCGTTAAAGTGATTAATGTGTTATCTAATTATATAGACTCGGTAGGTTCAAGAACTTAGCCTGTGATACAGTATTTTGGTTTTGTTTTCAATCGTAACAGCGCACTTACATATAGATTATAGATCTAAATCAGATCATTCCGTGTACTCCATCATTAGAATATTACTGATGCTTGACTGCGCTCATGCGTTGCTTAGAAACAGACTAAAAACCAGTTTGGTGCACCTTCTGCCTTCATGGGCACTGGGAGAACCGAGGTATCACTATCATTTAAATAATGTGCATGAGAGAAAAGAAGAAACATGATAATATATTTATGTTATTTACAAACAACAACAAAAAAAGAAGACATATATGTAAGAATAAATCAGACTGAATAAACAAGGTGTGTGAAAGCACATGCAAAGATATATATATATATATATATATATATATATATATATATATATATATATATATATATATATATATATATATATTTTTTTTTTTTTACTTTTCTTTTCTTTCTCTCAATTGTTCCTATCCATTTCGGAAATTATAAAATCTTTTTCTTTAAAAACTTTTCTTTAGTTTTTGTAGGAATAAATTTCATAATTTTTACATAGCCATCTTGTGGCTAACAAAACTGACCACAAAGTCTTGCATACTCATTAAAAATAACATTATGACCTCAAAATAAATATAACAAATTTCATATTTAGAACTGCAACTGCTGCAAACAGGTAAATGTCAGGGAAATCATGTCAGATCATTTTCACTTTGTTATTAAAATAGATCTTAATGTGAAAATAAAATAGAAACATTTAAGGGAATTAAATAAATAAATACTTAAACAAGAGTAACAATGCGGCGTAAGACTGTGCGGCTGACTGCGGAACAGGATGTCATTGTGAAAATGTACTGACAGGAGAAAAAAGAATTTCCAAAAAGTAAAAAAAAAAAAAAAAGAATTTCCAAAAAGAAAAGAAAAAATGTAATTATGTAACATTGACAAGGCCATCAAGATTTGGTGAAAATGGGGCAAAACGGTGACATTACGAAAACCAGGATGTTTGTTTACACTATGGCTGAAAGAACAACAACACCAACAAAAAAAAAACACACACATTTCAGGGAGGCTGCCAAAAGACCTGCGGCAATATTAAGAGAGCACCAGGAATGTCTGGCAAGTACTGGTCACACCCTGTATGTGACAACAAGTTTTTGTGTTCTTCATATGTCCAGTATCTAGGATAAGGTAGCTAGCAAAACAGATGGATGGATGGAACAGATGGATGGAGGGATAGATAGATACAGTGGATGGATAGATTTGGGCATTATTCTAAAAGATATTGTGTTGACACTGACATTTAAAGTCACTGTAGCTCTCCGAGTTTGGTTTAGCAGTAGCTGAGGGACTTCTGTCACCGGTGGTTGATGGTCGAAGTGATTATGAAGTTGCCAGCACTGGAACAATTGATTATTGGGTATTTTTGGAGAGAAATCATGTGCTTTCTGGTCTAAACATTCCTGATCTGCTTCCTAACCAGCACCTTGGACAGGGTTCCCATCTCATTGTTCTCCCTCTCCTGCCTCTCTAATGTCACCTTCATTCTCTCCACAGGGAAACATCCTGTGCATACCACAGCTAGGGAAAGCCCAGGGATGTGTTGAAGCTGGGCAATTCCAGGATCAATCTTCCTGGAAAGGAGGTGGGAACACTGATCCAGATCTCTGACACACTGCAAGCACTTTCCCAATCGAGCAGGAACATACAGTAGCACATACTGTACCAGTGAGTAAACAAGAGTGTGTATATTAGACTGGGGTGTACTCGGGATGTAATCAGACATCAGTCCATCACAGCCTCAATAAATGTAAGACTTTGGGAAAGATTGCGCTTTTTTTCATGCAATTATGAAATAAATGCTTGTGGGTGGGTCTTGCAGTAATGAAGCATGATGCGGAATTTGCACAACATTGTCTTTTAAGGTGTGCCAATGCCGTCAAAGTCAGATCTAAGTCAGGGGCAATTAGCTTTGACCAGCTAATTTAGTCAACTGTTGTCCTATACATTTGAATCGTATCAGTTATTAAGTATACATTATATCAAGCGGAAAAGGACACAAACAAAGGAAGACGCAACTCAGTTTCTAGTACAAACGATCCATAGGGTACTCCTGTTTCATGTGGCTAATGATAAGCCAAAAGCTGGGCATTTGGGGCAGGATAAATCTCTACAATGCCTAAAGGGTTGTTTTTATTGACCAGACATTTGCAGGTAGTGAGTGGCATGTTGCAAATGTCAGCCGGTGAATCCACTGGGTCCCCCCAAGAAGCTTCATTGTGCCAATTAACCTTAATCAAGGACCCCTTTGGGCTTTTAGAAAGATGCATGTAAGGGCATTGGCATAGTTCTGGTGGGTTATGCCATATCTGGATAGCATATCTGGATATCTGGAAGCATCTTCTGTTTTATTTATCTGGTAGGGGCTGCTAAAAGAGATCATGGCTGACCAGAGCTCTAGGGTCATGTCATGCATACTTCACATACATAAACAAGATTTTCCCCATTCACATTACTGTACAGGTGCAAGCCTTGCATGCAATTAGGGGAAACTGGGAGCAAAAACAACAACAATGACAACAACAACAACAATTCAGTTGGACCTGGACCTGAGAGCAAAAGTCTACACCATAGATACCCTTAGACAAGATAATTTATTTAACGCTCATGTATGACAGTCTGTAATGAAAGGACTGTATGATATTGAACCAGAAGTAAAGTATCTAAAGTAAAGTACTCATTTTACTACATACAGTCTGTTGAGCTCTCAATTACTTGCAAGTAAGCATCATCAGCATTGCCATCATAAACAATGCATCATCACCCAACCATAGAAATTTATGACCAAACGTGAAACTCCAATAACAGTAACAGAGTTAAAATATTGTTCTCTTGGTTCCAACATTCTCCAAAATTGCATTAAATGCATTTAGTTCATCCGTGCAAACATGTTCTTTTTTCCCCGTGTGTCATATTTTACTATAAAATGCGGTATTTGACCTTTGGAATACATTAGTAGTTCAAAGCTTCTAAAAGAATGAAATAGCACAATTTTCACAAAAATGTTTTTGCCAACTTTGTGTGCCAAAGAAAAACATTATGCCAGATTGGGTGAAAGTCCCAAATTGGTGGTCATCATATTTATCATCCAGTTTGCTTTCTGGTGTTTATGTAATAATTAATAATAATAATAATAATAATAATAATAATAATAATAATAATAATAATAATAATAATAATAATTATTATTATTATTATTATTATTATTATTATTATTGTTGTTGTTGTTGTTTTTGTTGTTAGCTCAACAATATCTAGCCTGAATTATTAGATCAGAAATTATTATTATTATAATAATAATAATAATAATAATAATAATTATTATTATTATTATTATTATTATTATTATTATTATTATAACAATGACATTTGCTCAGAGTGACCCCTAGAAAGGAGAAGATGTCCAAAATAAAAAGAGAAAAACAAGTTCCTTCGTAGCACATGATCCACATTAGGTTACGTAATGTCTTTTTTAATAAAGCAAATGTATGAGAAAGAGGTCTTTGCCACATAAAAAAAAAAAAATGATAATAATCCACACAGGTGTTCCAGCACATGATCAGCATGTAAATGTTACCTTCTGTGACAAAACAAAGGAGGAGGAGAATGAGGGAGTATGAAAGAAAGCCAGATAGTGTAAGAGACGGAGGGACGATGGGGGGAGGGGAGGGGCGGGGGGGGGTGGTGGCACAACACCATGAGCTGTCAACTGTCATCATTCTCATGTGCCACCTGAGACACCGGGTGCCACACCCTGCCCCTCCCCTCTGTAGTACCCATGGCAACAATCAAGTGATGGAGCTGATTGGCTGTTTGCTTTCGACTAGTGCATTCTCCTGGTGAGTTCCAAAAAAAAAAGTAAAAAAAAACAACAACAACAAATTGACCATCATTTTCCCACTGGCTATTGGGTAATTCATTTTGAAATTCAGGACTAAATACCGAATTATAATCTGCACTAGGTAGAGCAAGCAGCCTCTGAAAGATAGAAACTCTGAGCACCGAGGACAGATGGAGGCTGGGAGACAGGAGGGACAATGGCACAGTATTAGCGCAAGCTGGCATAAGTGTGTGTGTGTGTGTGTGTGTGTGTGTGTGTGTGTGTGTGTGTGTGTGTGTGTGTGTGTGTGTGTGTGCGCGTATGTATGTGTGTGTGTGTGTGTGTGTGTGTGTGTGTGTGTGTGTGTGTGTGTGTGTGTGTGTGTGTGTGTGTGTGTGGACATCCCTTGCTGTCACTGGGCGGTCAAAACTCCCACTCACAAGAAGTGACCTTGGCACTGAATAGGAGGTATACTCAGCCAACTGTCTGTGGCACTGCGTAGTTGTCTGCTCACTTTTTAAAAAGAGCCAGGTCAACAGGCGGCCACTGGGATACCCATGTGGAACTTACATACTTATGTAGGTTAGCAATATGGCCACCACAATGTTTTTTTCTGTTACTGCAGGTGTTCAGTGAAAACGCATAATGTATACACAATATCCTATGCCCCATCATTTGCATTTGTCATCCTTACAACATGATGATTAATGTATTAATGCCGACCTTGGACGAATGAGAACGTCATTTCGTACTGCACGTTTAATATCATATATAACATTAAACTAGATTAACTCAACAAATGACTGATGAACACTTTTCTGTAATGTTAGAATATACAAATACATGAAGAAATGGACGTATATTTACGTAAGAAGAAATATGGACGGGAAAGCTTCTCACCTGCTTTGACACGGATGCTGGGGCTACGGATCTTGCCAGCCTGGTTCTCCGCAGTGCAGAAGTAGTCATTGTCGTGAATGAAGCTGTTGAAGGCAGATGGAGAGAAGGGGTAGAGCTGCAGCGTGCCATTGGCATGGACATGGCGGATGTGGGGCACGTCGTAGATGTCGTCGCCAGTAGCCAAGTACCAGCGGAGGACTGCATGGGGGGTGCCACCTGCTGGGCAGGGCAGGGACACCCCCACCGAGCTGGAGAAGGTCACTCTCTGCAGGGAGGCGTTCACAAAGTACAGCCGTGTTGAGACCACATCCTCACTGCTCACTGATGGAAGTCCAGAAGAGAGAGAACCAGTCATTTCTTCTCATATGGCTTTTATTACACTCTGGACTTTTTTTGACCAGTGTCCCACCCACCAACCTGCTTCCCTGTATCACAGAGTAGCTACCAACGGAGGAGAGCGATGGCACTAACACATGTAAACACACTATGATAAAAGTTCTATCGTCCATCTTCCCCTTTATATACAAACTCACAAATCTCACATATATCACGTCACTTACACCCAGTTCTGCACTCTTGGACTTCTGGCCATGGATTACTATGACATCATTGAGGTTCAAACCGTCACATGGAAGGCCCATTAAATTACCACTTTGTAACTTCAAATGCTTCAAAAGATTATTAGTCATACTGTTAACATTTGAGTTATGAGTTTCTTTCTGGTGTGACACATTGGGCCAAAGGTGTAAACAAATATCTCAAACTACATAAAGTATTGTTTTTTTTTTGTTTTTTTTACAGTAAAAGCATTAATATTGAATAAAGATGAATGAATAGTTGTGAAGATTTTCAGTCATCCTGGTGAGGTTAACTGGAAGATGAGACATGTCCATTGGACTCCAGTTGACTCCAGAAGACCACGTCAATTCAATAAAAAAAAATAAAATAAAAAAAAGTTGACGTTGTCGCAAAGCAGCTTTACACAATCAAAAGAATTATTGAAGTTTGTATAAAATGTGAATGTGTATCAATCAAAATGATAAGATTGTCCCTGACGAGCAAGCGACAGCGACGGCGACAGTGGCAAGGAAAAACTCCCTGAGATGTCAGTAGGAAGCAACCTTGAGAGGAACCAGACTCAACAGGGAAACCCATCCTCATGTGGGTTAACAGACAGCAGAGATTGTTCTGCAGTCATACTGTGTGTTAGGAGGCTGGAGGTTCAGTACAGTATGTACAGCTCGACAGTTGACATGGCTCAACTTCCAGATAAGCATTATTGGAAAGAAATATATTACGGTCCGAGTGTGATACATTATACAGTTAAAAATATATAGACCCCAGCCGCTCACTGCCGTTTGTCAGCCTTCCACAAGCTGTTGCCTCTGGGTTTAAAGCATACAATGTTAAGAAATCCATTTTACTGAAAACAGAACCGCGGACTTGTTCTATCACGGCAATGCAGTTGCGGACAAAGCAAACATCATGAAGACATGACTTGCCATGTTTGGAGTGAAAACCTTAACTGGCCTGCACAAAGCCTTCACTTCCAATCCACTGAACACCTTTTGAATGGACTTGGAATGCTGAGTGCACGCAGGCCTTCTGACCTGATGTCAGTGTCTGACTGCACTAAAATCCCCACAGCCATGCTCCAAAACCTAGTCGAAAGCATTTATACCGTAGTAGAGCAGAGGTCACTATGACCTATGCTCAGTGGGATTAGGTCTATGATATGATGATCAACAAGCACTTAATAAAGGGAACAGCGGAAAGACAAATAAAAATAATACAACCATAATTGCAACCATTGCAATAACATACATATCACATATCACGGCTATACTGCTTTGTTCAGGGTCGCGAAGGGCCAGGAGCATATCCCAGGAGACTTAGGGAACGATGTGGGGTACACACCTGGACAGGGTGCCAATCCATGATAGGGCAGGAACACATACTATTTGAAACATTAATCTGCATGTCTTTGAACTGTGGGGGGAAACCGGAGTATCCGGAGGAAACCCACCAAGCAGGGGGAGAACATGCAAGCTCCATGCACATACAGACGGGAATCGAACCTGGCTGCGAATCGAACCCGGACCCTGGAGGTGCAAGGCGACAGTGCTAACCACTGCGCCACCGTGCCGCTTTTTACACACATATTGCGATTGTAATTTTAACTGTGATATTTAACTATTTAAGATACCATTGTATCATTTTCTATTTAAACCTAGCTAACAATTGATGACTGCATTAAGAGGATGTTTGCCAATATTTATTTATCAACTCAGAGTTATTTAAAAATATACATAAATTAATGAATACTTGGCGGCACGGTGGTGTAGTGGTTAGCACTGTCGCCTTGCACCGCCAGGGTCCGGGTTCGATCCCCGGCCAGGCTCGATTCCCATCTCTGTGTGCATGGAGTTTGCATGTTCTCCCTGTGCTTGGTGGGTTTCCTCCGGGTACTCCGGTTTCCTCCCACAGTCCAAAGACATGTAGGTTAGGCTAATTGGCGTTCCCAAATTGCCTGTAGTGTGTGAATGAGTGAGTGTGTGTGTCTGCGCCCTGCGATGGATTGGCACCCTGTCCAGGGTGTACCCTGCCATGTGCCCTAAGTCTCCTGGGATAGGCTCCAGGGCCCCCCGTGACCCTGAATACAGGATTAAGCGGTATAGATGATGAGTGAGTAAGTAATGAATACTTAGACTCATATAAATTCCCAGCTATGTATATATCTGTTTGTTTAGTCGTGTCCGACTCTTTGTGACCTCATGGACCACAGCATCCCAGGTCTTCCTACTGGAGACGTTGTCTATGGGGTTTTCTTAACAAGGATACTGGAGTGGGCTGCCATTCCATTTTTTTCCAGAGGATCATCTACAGGCAATTTGGAAACACCAGTTGGTCTAATCTGCATGTCTTTGGACTGTGGGAGGAAACCGGAGGAAACCCACCAAGCACGGGGAGAACGTGCAAACTCCATGCACACAAACGTGAAACCCAGGACGTGGAGGTGCAAAGCGACAGTGCTAACCACTAAGCTACCGTGCCGCCATGTGTATATTATCTGTAATAAATTTCCGCCTTTCCCAATCAAATCATTTCCCAGGTGCTTATTGCGATTTAGATTTAGATTTTGTTAGCGCAACACTAACACAGATATTTATTTGTAAAAAGAAAAAAAAAATGTATTTATCATTTTCCTTCCACTTCACAAATATGTGCCACTTTGTGTTATAAAATCCCATTATAATAAATGTACGTTTTTGGTTGTAATATGACAAAGTGTTTAAAAAGTTCGAGGGGTATATGAATACTTTACAGAAAAAATAACAGAGAGGTCTTACAGACAGCTCTTCAGCTGTTCAGCCTTAACCCAAATTACAGTAGAAATAGCTGGTAAGGGAAGCATTAAAGTATCAGTAATCTCACAAAAGCTGTTTTGAATACTTCATTTTGATAGGAGAATAAATAGGTCATGGCACCTCCACTGAAATATGTACTTCCTAAACTACCGTGCTGTTTGCATAGATGTACAGTACTGTACTGTATGTACATGTGTGGGGGGAAAATGAATAAAATACAAAGATGTCCATGTCAGCATGGTTATAAACATGCCTCTAAAAAATTTTTTTTTATTTAACTTAGGCTCAATTGTCCTTTTTTTTACTGATAGAACATGTTAGATTTTACCAAAGTGAATTCATGAGACAGTGAATTTTCATTCCGTTGCACTAATTGAACGCCCTCTGTTATATTTATGTCACAAATGCCTGGATGATCTCTATTCTTGTGACTCGTTTTGTGTTCAGATGTACAGTGCTATAATGTTTTTATGCAATTAAAGTCACTTCAGATAACTAAACCCGTCAGCCGCACAGTTAGTCATGTATCTAATCCAGCATATCTGCATATACTGTACAGAGAGACGACTAGCTTTTCGAATTTACACATCAGGTTGACCTATAAAATATGTAGTATGTATGCAAGAGTATGGATAAAACATGAAAAAGATTAAAGCCTTAGTAGGGTGGGGGTTTGAAATCTCTCTCTCTCTCTCTCTCTCTCTCTCTCTCTCTGTTTCTGTCTACCATAGAACATGAAAGGATATGTTATGTGATTGGAATTTGTATGGTAGATGCAGAGTTAAAACCATCTAATCTCTTTTCACATTTAACACAATGCAGAGGCTTCCCAGGATGATAATCACAGCGTGGTGAAGGGCCTTTCCTTCCCTCCATCCCCAGACGGAGAGTGGATCGCAGAGGTCGATCTATGGAATGGATACAGATCAAACTAGGCCAGGTTATGGTTCAGTAGTCGCTGTGTCTTATGCGGGGGGAAAAAAAAGAGCAAATGTGATATATTATTGCTTTTTGTTGAAGCTTTACATTGAAAAAGACTCAAGGTTGAAAGACAAGGTCATTAAACTGGATTACAGATTTCTGGTGCTTTGGCTAGGTTTTTGATAAGCACAAGGTTGATACTGTATGAATAAACACAATGCATGTCTTTGAGGGGTTTATGGGTAACCATCTGTGCCCAAGTTCAAAACTCTAACAGTGTATACTCATTCACTGTTAGGGGCAATCCACTTTATCTACTATCAGTTTTTTTTTTTTTTTTTTTTTTTTTTTTTTTTTGTGGGAGGAGAAAAGCGTATCTGCTTTTTTTATATGGACAGAGGGAGAAAAAGTAAAATGTCCCACATACAGTAATCTGAGCTGGGATCAATCCAGGACCCGGAGGGGGTGTAAGGTAACAATGCTGCCTGTTGTGACACTTTGACACCCATTCTCTTTCTTTATAAAAATATTTTTTTGATCGATTATTTAACTCATCTTTATTTGTGGTGAAAATCTGTTAAATACCAAATGCTCTCCTACTGTAGCTGTGAAATATTTATTTAGTTTCTCATTTTTTCTCATGGCCTCCTACTGAACATTTTTTCACATACAAGTCTGATGGTAGACTGTTATGCAATCACTGGTGCCCAACACCCTCACGTATTCACAAATAAACAAATGCAGAAGTACAGTATGAGCCAGGCTTCAGAGACAGAGATGAACATTATGTGGTTTACATTAATATAGCAATCATTACACTCAAAGACAAGTGATATTTAAATTACATGTACAGTAATATGCTTTTTTTTTTTTTTTTTTTTTTTTGTAACCTCATCAAATTCTACTGCAGTCTAAGAGTTTAACATGCTTCAGGACCAAAGACAGCTCCAGTCTTTGCACACATACTGTAACATAGAAACCAAGGACCCACATCCACTGATACTGGGTACTCTGTGACACTGGTAAATATTAATGGAGAAATAAATAATCCTGCATGAAATGTCAAAGGGACAGACAAACCAAAAACCCCTATATTTTCACGTATAAGAAATATGGAAATGTATATATAGTGTTGGAGATGGACAAAAAAGCAGGTCAGTTAGTTCACCCCTGGCCCCTCCTCCGTATTCGCCTTTACAGATTATACTGTACCACATTATCCTCTATAATAAAGATTGAAATGTCTGTAATCTCACAGTGGGGGTGTGGCTAAGGGTCTGCACACTGGGGAGCAAATGGAGTTCGCTGGTTTTGTATTTTGGTGCTGTTACAGATTTGTAGATGCTGAGTTTGTAGTCGTTTCATGTTTTATGTAGAGCAATAATTATCGTTCATGTTTAAGGTCTGGGTTTGAAATATCACAGTCACCTCATATTGTAAGAATTCATATTTTAGTGAACAGAATAATACAATAAGACACCTTGAATCCAGGCTTGACTTTTGACTTTTTTCTAACATTAAGTTTAGTATACAAAAAACAAATGTTAATGCACATGGAGCTTCTTGTTTAACAGAGCCAATAATAATTCAGAATTTGAAACAAGTACAGTATACCATGCTAAAGACGCTTGTCTTTACAGCAACAATAAAAAATTACATGATCAAAAATTGTTTTTTAAATAATGCCATGTGTGTTTGCCTGTTGTATTATTAATATCAATATATTTTAATATCAGTGTGAATTGGACATGGTATTGTCCAACGTGGAAAAGTTATGGATGTGTATAACATTTACTTAAGATGTTTGGAAATATACTAGGTGCTAGTCCTGTCACAGTGATTAAATGGGCAGATGTAATTAAGGTCAAATAAAACTGAGCACACATTGCCTTTTTACAACAACAACAATTTTTTTTTTTTTAAATCTACACTTTTCTTACCATTAACCAGGTCTCATAATGCCCTCATAAAATCTCCAAGTTGTGCCAAAATGATACTATCACTCAGACTTTTTGGTTATGTAATCCCCCAGTGCTTTATATAATCTTATAGTGCATCTGTAGGTTTGACATTGATTTGACCATTATTTCACTTATATTCTCTTAAGAGCATGGTTGTGAGCGAGCATACAGTGAGGGGTTGAGCCTCATTTAGTTTCTAGGTGGGAGAAAATAAAAGGGGAAGAGAATATTTCAGACTGCACTCCTTTTGTTACACTTGACTGTCATCCATGGGCTAACGAAGCCTTGCAGCTCCCCGCCATTTTGCCTGCCATATGCACAAATGCCAAACGAGGAGAGAGGCAGGGGAAGCCAAGCTCCTTCGTTAATGATGCCTGTTTTCTTCCTTCCTTTCTCACACTCATAGTAACAATAAAAACAAGTGCAGAATACTTCACTTGCCTCACACACACACACACACACACACACACACACACACACACACACACACACACACACACACACACACACACGAAATGCTTAAGAAATGTTCTCTTGCTGGAGGAAAACTCTCTTGCTATAGCCTTCTTTCACATTTTCTTTCTTTCTTTGCATAAAGATCTCAAATCTTCTCAGCTTCTACCTGTTTTAGCCAGTTATAGTCATTAAGCAAAATATGTGGTGTCATAGTTGCGGTGGCCATTTTAAATCCCTTAATTTGTGCATTTGACACATTCTTCATCTAATTTTTTTACAAAACCTGACTCAAAAGTATTCATTATCATGGAGAAGTACATTTGTTTATATATTTTGAACATTTCAATTAATGTCTCTACTTAAAGCACTTGTTAATAATCATATATTTTCTTGGCACAGCATCATAGGCTTAGGCAACATAAGGATGCCATTTTGTGGCATACTTTTTTGTATACCCTACAAATCATTATGTACTAGGGTAAATAAGTAATGTCTGTTTTTTTTTCTTTTTCTAGACCAAAGGTACTATATATATATATATATTATTTATTTCATATCACCCAAACTAATCTTATTGTGAAGATGTTCTGTGCCCTAGACTGGCAGCAGTGCAGAGATACTATCCAAAGCTTGTCCTTCTAACCAGTCAAAGATTGTCAGACCCAGGGCTGGAAAACACGGCTGTCAATCAATACAGGTACACGTACCCGAAAACTGAGCCTAACCTTGAGATGAGAAATTCCACTTTGTGTGTTAGGATTAATTATAAGAATTTAATCTGGTCGTGGATTGGTTATATCTTCACCAGCAGCAATTTAAGCCTAGAGCACAACGGCCTTTCAGAAGTTACGTGCAGAATGCAGTTTAGCGCAGTTTAGCACCATATTATACAAATTCTCATCAAGTAATGATGTAGCTGCACTTTTAGGTGTTTTTTTTTGTTTTTTTTGTTAAATCTGGAGTTCAAAGAGGATACAATAAATTGTATATTTTAAAGAGGATAAATCAATATCTTACACGTGAAGGCTGGTAATAAAATGAACGAAATGACAGCTATACACGACTGCATACTTAGAAGGATCGTTTTGGAATTTGCATTTTCTCACGCGATCTGGAAATTGAATCTCGTCATGGAATCTGTATAGTGAAAAAAGTTGCATGGTACTAGGTAACTTGTGACTCCCTATTATCGTCCTTGTCACTAAATGTTACAAATGTTTTATTAACTTGTGAAAAGTCTTTCTCATACCAGTAACTGTTGCTAAAATACTCAAACTCTGGCGCTAATACAATTGGTTGGCTTGTTCTTATTTATTTTATAAAATATTACGATGATTTTTTGTGTGTGTGTGTGTGTGTGTGTGTGGTGGGTAGGGGGGGTGGATTTTTGTCCCAGATTTTCTCCCTAATTAGGTGTATACAATTCCTCCCCGTCACTAGGGGGCGCCAACATTAAGCCTACTACTACTACTACTACTACTCAGCCGGGAGGGCCGAAGACTATCACGTGTTTCCTCCGCACCATGTGACGCCAGCGGACCACATCTTTTCGAACTGTTCGAACAAACTCGGAGGACAGCGCTATCCTTTAGCTTACAGAGCTGACAGCTGCTTGAGCTTACAAATTGGCTGTAGAGCCGTGATTAATGTGGGAGCAAGTACCTCTCATCCCGCCCCTCTGAGAGAGCTCGGCCAATCAGCTCCCTCTAGACTTCCGGCTGCGAGAGGTTACAGCATCACCCGGGAATCGAACTCGCGACCTCAGGATGATAGGGCGAGCACTTTACCAATGCGCCAATCGGAGGCCCCTTACATCATATTATTGAAGGTATATCACACATTGTTGCATGTCGGGATGTGGCTCCATTTTGTTACGGGGTTTATCTGTGCCTTCTACAGTGGTTACCTGCATACATTTTGTTTCCATCCATCCATCTAGGAACCTCTGTAGTCCAACTAGGGACTGTGCAGCCCAATGGTGACCAATGTATTTATCCCCATTTTTATAACTGTGGTAGGACCTCCAGTCAACATTCACACACGCATTCACACACTACAGGCAATTTGGAATACCGATTAGTCTAATCTGCATGTCGTGTATGGACTGTGGGAGAAAACTAAAGTGCACAGAGGAAACTTTGATTGCAATGCCAAGTAAAGGTACAGTATTTGTGCAAATTCACACAGATAAATAACACCACGCCAAGTCAAGCCAACATAAATCCATATTCCTTCGCAGCCGATGATTGGATTAAAGGTCCTGATGCACTACATCTAATTAGTATTCGTCACAGTACTCGAGATCGGTCCTGGTCTCAAGACTGATATCAAGACCTTTTTTTAAGGCCTTGGTCTTGGTTTCACCTCAGACAAAGAAAACTCTGGATCAGCGGTGAAGTCAATAAATTGCCTATTAATAGCCTGATTTACTTGTTAGATATAAATCTTGATGTCACTATATGAAACATTTGTAACTGTCACCCCTCCCTGCCCCTTCACAAGCTCTCCAAGGAAGGGAATGCCAGAGAAAAGCTAACTGTCTGGTAGGAGATTTCAGCTAAATATTTATTTATTTATTTATTTATATATTTTTTGCAACCTAAGTCATAATACGTCATTTTCACAAAGAGTTCATCTACCATCTATCCAACTGTTTGTCCACAAGCTACCTAATTTAGTTAGCATATCGATGGATCCTTGATGGCACGATGCCATGCGTAAGACCTGCGTTTGATACCCAAACATTTCCCAAACCCTGTAACTGGATGCAAGATATCCTTAGTGCTGGTCCCAAAACCAAAAGAAAAAAGGGAGGTTGTGTTTGGTGTAAAACCTGTGCCTTGCCAAAAAAGTGTGGATTGGATGATCTTCTGTAGCAACTCCTTAACAAGAAGCAGCTGGAAGACCAACAACAACTCTGAGATGTAGCTGATGAAGTGTTAAGTGTGTTAGAGACTGAGGGGACAGGGCATGTGGGGACACAATGTTGTTGCTTATAAGAAACAAGGTGAGATATGCCACATTGAGCTATATAGCTAAAGATCTGTTCCATCAGCATTAGTTCTGACTCCCTCACGTGGGTGGTGAACACACAGTGGTGGACTTGGAATACACCTACAATTCTACATGAATGGTCCATGTTAAACAGGCTGTGCTAACTGTAAGTATGAATATACAGTTGCAGATCAAATAGATAACTTCTTTCCTAGTTAAGCCCTAGTGCTTATGTGTTGTGAGTGTTGTGAGCTCCTGTCTCTGGCTAGCTCAAGCTTTAGCCTTTTCTCACACTAAATGCTAGATACAAAAGGATAAATAAGCATCAGTTATCCATGGGTGAATATATTAAGTGGTTTGTCCATATCAGTACAGTACTTTGCAAAAGTCTAAGGCACATGCAAATAAATGCTGCAAAGCAAGGATGTCTTCAAAAAACAAACAAAAAAAGACACAAAAAAGGCCAGGAAGCAGTCATTAATGAAGCAAAGTCAGTATTTGGTTGACAACACTTTGAGGACCCTTTAGCCTCAGGTACAATCTTTCCAGTTTTATGAGAAAATTAGGACTTTCTTTTTTGCACGTGCACATGTTTTTTTTTTAAATCAACTGGCTTCCATTTTATTTATTTTTCCGAAAAAGTGATGGGCGGCACATTTAGTTGGTGTTTAGCACTGTCGCCTTGTACCTCCAGGTTCCGGGTTCGATTCCTGACTCCCGTCTCTGTGTGCATGGAGTTTGCATGTTCTCCCCCGTGCTTGGTGGGCTTCCTCCGGGTACTCCAGTTTCCTCCCACAGTCCAAAGACATATAGAGTAGCCTAATTGGTGTTCCCAAATTGCCCATAGTGTGTGAATTAGCATGTGAGCGTGTGTATTTTTGTGTTCCCTGTGAAGGATTGGCACCCTGTCCAGGGTGTACCTTGCCTCGTGCCCTAAGTCTCCTGGGATCGGCTCCAGGCCTTTCGCGACTCTGTATGCAGGATAAGCAGTATAGACGATGAGTGAGTCAGAGTGAAAAACTGTGGCTTATATAATGTGCTATTTTCTGGAACACTGATATTTGAAAATCAGAAAACTCAAAGATAACGTCCTAAAATGAGAAAAAAATTAACCCATAAGAAAGTTTGTACAAAAAAAAAAAAAAAAAAAAACAGGGTGCCAAGACTTTTGCACAATGTAACCATTTAAAAAGCTTGGTTGCCACAATATGTTCTAACACAGTTTCTGAAGTTTAGATTTTTTTTTTGTGTGTGCATTTAACACAATTATTTTTAATACTTTCATATTTTTAACACATTCATTGCTTGTGGAATGTGGATCTGTTTGAGAATGCATATTGGATTGGACGAGTCCCAAGTTTATTATAATTTGTTCTTGCGTTTTTTTTTTTTTTGGTCGCAACCCTTAACGTCTTTTCTCAGTCTCGATACAATACAAAATTACCTCCAATCACCCGTTTTTGGATTGTGTGATTAAAAGTGAGTGAGTTTAAAAGTTTGAGAAAAGTTAATGAGAAAAGTGAATTTCTCATTAATAGTTTTCCAGGGCCTGGGTGCAAGATCTGCTCATTTACAAGCTGGCAAACTGTGAGCGCACCGTCTTGCAAAGATAAAGTGACACTTTGGCCCAGTTATCAAACCAAACAAAATACAAAACTTTCAAAATCATTTAACAATGCGTTTCTTTAGTTGGATTTCTAGGCAGTTGATTTGATTAGTCATATTATAAGTAGGTGTGTTATAGGTGTAACAACAACAACAACAACAACAAAAGTGCTCTATTGTCCGTTTTTCCTCCGTGAACTATGGACTGACCTACTAGAACAGTTCAATAGCACTGACCTTCCATAGCAAGGTTTTTCAGAAATCTCAACACATAAGCAAAACGCCGTCCCCAAATCACCACAATGGCGCATAAACACAATGTTACCCAAAATTGAACAAAGCGTAATGTCAACTTCATCAAAAAGAGGCCGAGAAAAGAAAGAGCTTTGAAGAACAGAAATAAAAGTGTAAAGAAACGATCAAAATGAGATTTAGATTAGGAAGTACTTCAAAGTGTGCTTTCAGTAGAAGGAGAGAGATGAAAGAGAAGAGGAATTTCCAAACAGTCCTTGATTTGGAATCATTGTTGGGAATTTAAATATATATATATAAAGTGATTTAATCTTTTGTGGAGAAGTGGCTTTGTGACACAACTAACCTAAACTGCTTTTTAAAACTTTCGTAGATGTACAAGGAGCTCTCACAAGGTTTCTAAACTGGCTGTAAACGTGTCATATCCACTAGACATATAATGGAGTTTGTTATGTACTGTAGTTGAGCTGTTTTTACAATAGACCTGATGTATTATCCACTTCTAGACATGGGGAAGAAAGCAGTTACATTACATAGGGTGTGCATGTTCATAATGAGCGAGGTGAGGGGCTGGATTGAGCATAGTAAAGCAAGGAGAGGGGGCACCGGGCAGAGCTGGAGTTGCTGAATTAAACTCTAATGCTACAGCAGTGCTGTCTTGATTTAGTTGCATACTGATCCTTTAACAAGATCATCATTCTAATTGATTGTCATGTACGCCAATGTACGCCTCCCAAGGCTATTTTTCAGGTCACACACATCCGATAACACTATGGATCTTGCCATCCTGAAAAAAAATATAAAGAAGGTAAGTCTAGACCTATGGCCCCAAAGGGCGTCTTAGGGATCTGGCCACAAATTGACCTTCCACTTTTGAATAAGTTTTATTTATACACGTGCACATCTATTAACGCTGGACTTTGAGCTCCGCTATTGATCACAGTGACTTTTTTTGCTCAAGCTTTTCGCTACAGTACTACTGTATTTCCAGTGTTCGCATGCACACCGTAAAAGTGCTGTGGATTATTTTATATTGAGAAGAAACACAGGACTTTTCCACTGCTGGGCCAAAAAGCTCTTCTAAAGGTCTTCTTTTTCTTAAGCAGGCATGATGGAATTTGTGTCTTATGCAGAAGGTAGCTCAGTGACATTGGACTAGTGATCGGAAGGTTCTTGGTTTAAATCCCACTGCCTGGGCCCTTGAGCAAGGCCCTTAACCCTCAACTGCTCAGATGTATAATGAGATAGTGGTGTAAGTCGCTCCGGAGTTGGATGTCTGCCAAATGCTGTAATGTAATAAAAATGTAAGTGGTCATGGAAAAGTTACTGTGTTCATTGTATTTCAGAAAGGCCTGCATCAAGCAAAGAAAACAACTAGGGAGATTGCTGATGAACTTGTCATCTAAGGTTTCTTGAACGTCGAAGTTGCATGATAAATAAGAGCATTTCCAAGTATACAATGTGCCGAGAACTCACAGGACTGGGACTAAACAGCTGTGTGACCATATCCTAATTGGACAAACGGCTTGAATTAAAGTCGTTGAAAGATAAATATCGGACTATGTAGCAAAGTGCGTGTCAAGAGGTCTAATGAATCCAGAGTGACAGAAAGATATTCCACAGCAATGGGTGCTTGGGTGCTTCAAGGTAAGAAGGGAAACGCATGAAGCGACGCACCCATTGTTCATAGTGGCCAGTGAACATGCCTCTGTAGGCAGTGTTATGAACCACGGTCACTGGACAGGTCTAGACTCAGCATTGTTATCTGGCAATAAAATGAAGTCAGCTGATGACCTGAGTGTACTGAATGACCTGGTTATCACATCAATGCATTTTACTTTCCTGATGTGCACAGGCATTCTCCAGGACAACAATGCTAATATTCATCAGGTTCACACTGTGAAAGAGAGCCAGAGTGGCTGAATGAGGCCACTGAACTCATTTTCAGTCATGAGTTGGCCACCGCCTTAACCCTCACCTTAACCCTATAAAGTCTTGGTACAGTAAGTCTTTGGGATGTGCTTGTGAAGACTTTTTAGGGAGACATTTGACATTTGATTCTTCTGTCATCAATCAAGAAAAAAAATAATACAACTCTGGAATAAAAATAATTATTGTGATGTCGCATAAGGTTGTCATAACAAAAATGTAGAAAATGCACGCTGTAATCAAAGCTGAAGGTGGTTTCACAAAATATTCTAGTGTATGACTATATATATATATATATATATATATATATATATATATATATATATACACACTACATGCAGTTTGCTATTTAATTTTTTATATAGCTGAAAATTTATGTGGAAATCTTCACATTCTAACCTGCAGCAGTTAAGCTCAAGGTAATGATAAAAAAAAACCCTTTGTTTTTCTTTCTATGTTGTGAAAATTAATTATGTATTTAAAGCCAATGTAGGCGCTGGATGTATTTTTTTTAGTTGATCTGACCATTGACACACCCCAAAATGTAATTTGTGTGCGTGTGCTTGTTTTAAGGTAAAGACACAAGCATATTACAGATGGTAAACCACTATGCATAATGCAGCTCTCTCAGTCTCATCTCATCTACATTTGCTTAGACATGCACACGCACACACACACATACACACACACACACACACACACACACACTTTCACACCCTGCCCCCAAACACTTCACCACATTACAAATTTTCCTCCTCTTGCTCATGCTTGCACATATACACATTCGCAGTCATAGTAGGGAATAAAGAATACTGGAGCCACACCCTGCACAAAATGATTTAATCCACTACTTTAAAGACAAATGGCTGTGCTTACCACGTCCCATTTACATGTTATTGGTTTCAAAGCCAATAAATATTATGGAGAAAAAAAAGAACTTAAATCGTACTTTCAGTTTCTACTTTCTTCAAACTGTCCACTAGAACTTGGAACACTAGTTCAACTTAACGGAATTTCTATATATTTGAACTACCATAGCAGTGTATTGTCGAAATATGATATGATGGCAAGAAAACAATGGATAGCAAATATGCATTATATATAGTACAGATTTAAAATGGTATTTGCAAATGTAAACATGCTGGCTTAAAAAAAAAAAAAAAAAAAAATATATATATATATATATATATATATATATATATGACTTAAGCATATATATATATATATATATATATATATATATATATATATATATATATATATATATATATATATATATATATATATGACTTAAGCATATATATATGACTTAAGCATATATATATATATATGCTTAAGTCATCAAAACTAGTAGTAAGAATAGGTTTATGTTTGATCTGGCCTCACAGCCCCAAACTACTTAACTTCCTTTAACATTCCTTCTAGCATGTATAGGTAATTTTGCAGGCATGCATGAAAAAGAAATTAGAGGAATATTCTATTATGCATATATTCCATAGAATCGAATTTCTAATTAGGTTGTATGATTGTTGGATCCTCATTAAAACTAAACCGAATTGTTAATTTTATAATAGATATATAGACAGACAGGCACGCAGACTTGAGGTCTTGCACACAGATGTGAAAACGCATCTGTTTCCCCCTAAAAACGTTTTGCATACGAGTTCATGGTCGCGGCCAGGACCGTGCGCAAAATGGATAGCTTGATTGAGAGGTGGTCAGGGGCGCGCTGTGCGAGTGCGCTCCACATAGCCAAAGACACGCGCGCGCGCGCGCGCGCACACACACACACACACACACACACTTAACATTGCAATGAAAAACAGTAGAGTGGGAAGAGAAAACCATAGTTGTCCTTTCATTTCAGTTAAATTCATTTAATCTTTGTCTACCAGGAGGAAAAAAAAAATCGGTGTTAACGATGATAAAAGACGACTAAGAAAGTAGTGAGCGCGAAAAAGCTCCTACAGTATATACTCGAATGTCGTTTGCAGTATAGACCAGAAACAAGAGAGGAAGGAACCTGGTTAACTACCATGATGATGATGATGATGATGATGTACAGTGTAAAGTGTCATTTCCTTTTTTTTTCTTTTTTTTTTCCTTTGCACCAAGTATATCATGAAAGCGTTTTCAGTGAGTCCTTATTGGCCAATGACCTGATTTACTTTTGGAGTGGGGGATGCTGGAGAGCTCGGTACTCATTGCTCAGCTGGGAAGAGCAGAGGAAATGAAAAGGAAAGACAGAGTTAGCAGCGTGGCATATTTCGACAAGAGGTCGAGCTCGAGGATGCCAGGGGTGACAGGTGACAGGTGAACAGTGTGGTGTAAAGTAGGCCTGCATTAAAACGATCAAGACTGCGTTATTTCATTCAATATGTATTGCGTCATCATAATCATCATCATCGTCATCATCATTATTATTATTCATGTGTTGGCCTTTGACGTTTCACTGTAATTTAAACAAATGCAAGAAAGTCGGATCAGACCGGATTCGCCATGACGACCTAGTGACAGAGCTGGTCCTTAAAATAAATACATAGTGAACTCAAGCGCACACTGCATCTCCGAAACAGGCCTTCAGTTTAAAAGAATTGGATATTTCTGTTGTTAAAAAGGTGAACATTAAAGCGTACATCCAAAGAGTGGTCAGTTTGTGTATTTGTGTGTGTGTGTGTGTGTGTGTGTGTGTGTGTGTGTGTGTGTGTGTGTGTGTGTTTATTAAGTTTCATTAAGTAAAATAATTTGATATGAATATAAATCATTGAATTTGAATAAATTACGATCTGCAGTGTGCACTGAGATTGCTGACAGATTGGAGGCCTGTCGCATTGCAATGAACACACCACAGCTTGGCAACAAGGAGGCTTCGTGCTAAAATTATCCTAATACGCGGAATATATATTCTGTTCCCTGTACGGACTATCATGTACTGCTCAGACGCATGATTTTATAATAATAATAATAATATTAATTATTATTATTATTATTATTATAATTATAATAATAATAATAATTATTATTATTATTCACATGAAAATGGAAACGAAACAATGGAAATTTCCATATGCAAGGTTGCAGCACCCCTTGGTGCGCTTATCATTGCATGTGCCGCTCGGTTTCCGCGCAGTCTGGCCCCGGCACAGTGGATGAGCGCGGACTGAGCCTCTCTCCCGCCCTCACTATGGGGTTCAGGTGTGCAGCTTCTCATCTCTCAAGTAGCCTACACACGTTGATGTTGTTTACTCAATATGTTTTTTTTTTTTTTAAGGGAAAAAAGAAGAAGAAAGAAGAAGAGACTAAAAATAGGTTTTAAAAAAGGCGCAGGTTTTATTATCAGATTAAGAAACGTTAAACGACCTACTGTATTTGCTAAGACTCCTTGTAGGTGAGAAAAAAAGGAGGCGCGGCCCAGTCTAAAAAAAAATACGCAGTCCTAATGCATATGCATGTATGATAATTAATGTGAAATTCACATTCACGCTCAGCTATCCAACGCAACCCCTCGTAATTTATACATTTTTTGAATAGTTTTAAGCTTAATAACAATTCCAATAACATAAAACAGGAGAAAAATAAATAAATCGGAGAATGTAAAACAAGATTATAAAGAAATGTTTGTTTTCGTCCTCTGCATCCACCACGTCCCATTTCACCACACTTTACGCCCAAATGCACCCCCTCCTCCTACTTCTCACAGAGAGAGAGAGAGAGAGAGACTTGATTTCAACAGCATTTCACCTTATGAGAAACGGTTCAAACATAAGTATAACAGATAAAATATTCCAACTGCAATCTGGGTATACCGGTCTCCTATTTGTATGATGTGAACTATGATTGTTAGGGACATAATCTCAACACCTGACTGTATCAACACCAGAAAGAAGTATCATCATAAACTCAAACTGCGTATATATATATATATATATATATATATATATATATATATATATATATATATATAAACAAAACTAACAAAATATATTTTTGGCAGATTGGAAAAGAGAGGTGAGAAAAGAGAAGAGGAGAGGGGGATGGGCGCTGTCAAAACCCAAAATGTTCAGAAATCTTAAAATAACACTCAATCTTTACAGAATCAGTGTAATCTTAAATCATGCAAATATATATATATTTTTAAAATGATCTATGTGCATTAATTCACCTTGCTCTAATACGAAGTTCATTATCAGCAACACTATCTAGATAAAGAATCTGTTGGCATAGAAAATGGAGGACCACTAATTGCACCACCACTAATTGGAAATGGGGCTGCAAATGCTGTTGTTTTCAGAGGAGAAGAAAAAAAATATATGCAGAGAAAATCATGGTCTTACTTGGAGACAAACACAGTCAAAACATATCCGTTTTTCAGCGTGGATCAAGCACGAAAAGTCTTTAGATAAAGATTCGCACGATAACAGAATAAGCTTTCCAAATCGAATGCGACAAACGGAGGAATTATACCTCTTGTTACTGATAAAGTAGGTTCAGGACAAATCAAATTCACTCTTCAGGAGCAAAAAACTCCACGTCTTTCGTGCAAACAACTCTACACATACACATGTGCAATCTATAACAGAACGCAAGCGCCTAAAGAAAAACAACAGCCGAAAGAAACAGTTTCCCTGCTTTATGTCGTACACAGTTATGACTCCACGTCCATATTCGTAGCGCGTACCCAAATCGCGCCATTATGAGAAAGCGCACTGGAACATGCAAAGCATCCTCAGCCTCTGAAAACCATGTTTACACTTTATCTTCACGACATCCAAATATTCCATCGCAAAAATTCAATTTTCACAAACTTTTATAAGTGCTCGAGCGAATATCAACTTCTAAACTTTCCGAAAGAAGATATAGCTTTATAAAACCACAGATCCTTACAAAACACTGAATATAGAAATTACATGCATTTTACATCGTGTCATACAAAAAGAAACATTGTTTTTTGTTTTTTTTTTCCTTTCCTTTTTTTCTTTGAAGGTATGGTAATAACACTGAACCTGATTGATCTATTGATGTATTGATACTAAAGCTTTACGCTGGCCACTCACCTTCTTTAAAAGAATACAGCAGGAGTAATGTTATCAGCCACATGCCATAAATAGCAGGTATATTTCTCAGGAATTTTGTGCAATCCCGACGTGTGCACGGTGCAGTGCTTGGCCAGGCGAGGCTCCGTGCAGGAGTGGTGGCGATGCTCCCCGGCGATCTCTCCAGCCCTAGACTCAGACTCCCTAGCGCCGACAAGCAGGGGCGGGTTTGGTCACTCCTCCGTGGAAACGTCATCGATCCGGTGGAGTGGTGCTCCCCGGCGCAGCGCGGAGAGCGAACGAGACCGCGAGAGCGTGCGAGGCGAAGAGGACAAGCGCGTGGAGTGCCGTGGCTGCTTATAAGCCGAAAGAAAAGGAGGAACGTGGAATGTGTGGTGTGCGTAACGACTCAGGTGTCTGGCTGATGCGCTGCTGTGTGTGTGTGTGTGTGTGTGTTTGTGTGTGTATGTGTGTGTGTTGGTGGGTGTCCTGGAGAGAGCGCGAGTCAAGCATCACCTGGACCATGAACTTTACGCGAAACTCGGTGTGTGTGTGTGTGGGTGTGGGTGTATGCGTACGCGCGCGCGGTCAGGGGGCTTCTATTTAGAACAGAAAAATAAGGAAAAAATAACGTTTAAGACGTGACAGACAGTTAATCTGACGCTGTTAGTTACAGTGTTACAGTGTGAGTAACTTTGTACTGTATGACGACTTTGTCTCGGAATCTGTCTTATTTCCACAGTTGTATTGAAAGAATGTTACTAACCTTCCCCAGGACTTAAAAGTAATTGGATACTTCCTTAATGTAAGTATTAAAAGTACATGCATTAAAAAAAAAATAAAAAACTATCCTAAGTCCTGGGGAAGGTTGGTAACATTGTTTCACATTGTATCTTTCAAAAATAAAGATACAAAACATGAACCACAAACTGAAGTAAACATACCTACTGTACTAATTTCAAATAAGGTGGAGTAACATTCCCTGGCATGGTGTCTACACTTAGAACCTCTAAAGTCCATATACTGTAGCTTCGTACTATAAGATCTATTTTTAAATAACCTAATTGACAGGAGTCCATCATCATTTTGTGTTATCAGTCAACAACACCCATGCATTGATTATAGCCTGTGCAAGGACACTTTACTCTGTATAGCAAACTATCGATGGGTAAAGAGTTTGTAGAAATAGTGAAAAGGCTAAAGCTAAAAATAAGCTGATCAGCTTTAATGTAATCAGTGATATTATTATTATTTCAGGTTGAAGCCCACGTACATGTCTGCCTGCAACAAAGATGAACTTTTAAACTATCATTTTGTTTGTATGACAACATTGTACTGTATTGGTTTCCACTGGATTGGAAAATTGTTTGCAGATTTGACACAGTTGACGGCAAGATTTTGAATCTGTTGTCATGTCATCTTATTACAATCAATGGGAAAGATTGTATAGATATAGAAAAGTTTATGTTTACGCCTTGTTTACGCTAGGTCGTACTTATTATGTCGTCAGCCAAATACACTCTCTGTTCGGAACTCGGAGAATAAATCACATGAGAAATCAAAATAGTAGATTATAGTTTTGTCTTCAAACTATTCCAGCACGTTAAAATTCACTTGTACCACGTCAGTGCTGTTATTTCTGAGGTGAAAATATTAACTAATCCCAGTAAAAATATTCCGTTTAGTTTTTCTAATTAAAATCTATTGGTGTTATTGTTTGCATTGAGCAAGTAACTTATCGGTAGCTTATTAGTACTGTATCTTATTTTAAGGTTAAACTTCTGGCAGATAAGTCGTACTGCGAAAGTTTCGTTAAATTCTGACCACCCAGTTTTGCTTGATGCTGTGACAAAACCTGGCTGGACAGACATACAGACAGAACGAATTTTGAGACCAGTTTCCGTGCCATTATATGAAATGTAAAGACTATTAAAAGAGCGAAATCTGACCAATGTACAGACAAAACCTTTCTTTCATTTATATAAATGGAAATGTGAAAGAATGGATACGTATCATCCACGGAAGATACCTTGGTATGACTGTTGAAAAAATATGGTATTATGTAAAAAAAAAAAAAAAAAAAAAAACTTAATTGTCAAAAAATGTCAACTAACATCAACAGAAATAAAAAGTCGTTAGATAAAGAAGTAGATTGGATTATTTACTTTACCTTGCAGTATTAGGCCTGTGGGTTCACACCTCCAGGGTCGAAATTACATGCATTTTACATGGTGTCATACAAAAAGAAACCTTGTATTTTCTTTCCTTTTTTTCTTTGAAGGTATGGTAATAACACTGAACCTGATTGATCTATTGATGTATTGATACTAAAGCTTTACGCTGGCCACTCACCTTCTTTAAAAGAATACAGCAGGAGTAATGTTATCAGCCACATGCCATAAATAGCAGGTATATTTCTCAGGAATTTTGTGCAATCCCGGCGTGTGCACGGTGCAGTGCTTGGCCAGGCCAGGGTTCGATTCCTGCCTTATGTCTGTGTTTATGAAGTTTGCATGTTCTCCCAGTATTTGGTGGGTTTCCTCTGGGTACTCCAGTTTCCTTCCACAGTCCATAGACATGCATATTAGTCTAATTGGTGTTCCCAAAGTGTGCCTGCATGTGCGTCGAAATTGATTGGCAGCGCATTCTGGGTTTACTCCACCTTGTTCCCCAGGTCTCATGAGATTGGCTCCAGCCCTTTCTTGACCTTGCACACGATAAATGGTATAGAGAGTGATTCTTTTTTTCTCTCCATATCTCACACATCCCAGGACACCTTACAGGATACCTGTTGAACAAACTATCACAACCAGTGAGCCGCCACTCTAATGTGCAATATCCTCTATAACTGATAAGTGTTGGCTTTTGTCATTTTTTTCGACACATTGTGGTTGTTACGTAATCAACAACTTCCTTCCCAGTCTACTGTGTAGTGCTGAGATCTAATCAGTTTTGTATTGATTAGATCTACAAAAGATGTTCGTTGCCTGCATTTGTCAGCTACTGCAACTTCACAGAACAGGCTTTTGCCATGAAATGCAGCTTTTCAAATTTTATTGTCTTATGTGATTACCAAATATGGGTATAGTGAACGTTTTATGTATTTTTATGTATGTATGTATGTATGTATGTATGTATGTATGTATGTATGTATGTATGTATGTATGTATGTATGTATGTTTATTTTGGGCTTCATAAATAGGCACAATTTGACTGGAATAATTGAGAAAGTATTGACAGGTAAAAGATTTGAGATCGAAATAGGTTATTCCCTGGTGGATAGAAACTTCAGCAAACCACACATATATAAGTGTTGGCTGAATAGAGAGCACAGAATAGCTGAGCTGCCTCACTCCTACTACAGCCAGCCACTGTCTCTGCTTAGTTATGTAACAGATGTAAATATAGAAGGAAAAACATTGTTGTTATCCTCCTACAAATTCACACAAACTAACACAGATTTAGCAAAGTAAAAATTCTCTTCTTACTAATATGCACATCATAGGGCATGGGAAGAAGAGTCCGTGCCATCCAGTGTCATCTAAATTATTACCGTTCCTCATTAAAATTTCATGGAAAATCCAACAAAATATATTTCCTTACTTTAAAAAGGTTACCTAATGTACTATAAGTAATGAATAAAACACCATGGATATTATCATATGAAAATAATCAACGATTATTAACTATTAACTATTTTATAATAGTGTGTTCTAAATTAAGGCTGGTAAAATATATGCAAAGTTAATTTTGCTGAATTGTACTTAAATTCATTTCTATACGGGGTGTAAGGGGAAAAAAAACTGTAAGTAAAAAGTTTGGAAATATTTAGTATTCAGCAAAAGCTCAGCAGGAAGTCTTGACAACAGCAGTGCCGTTGCATACAGAAGCAACACGATAGCACAGCATAAAGCAGCACACAAATTCACTACACATCTATGACATGGGGACACAGGGTACCCGAAAAAGAGCCTGCATGTAAAGACGCACCAGACAGATCGAGCGTAAGCACTTTCTCTCTGAGCTTGCTCCTCCACACTCCAAGCCAGTCAAAAGCAATAACCAAATAAAACATTTGTCTTATTTGCAGGGAGATGTGACCTTATAGTGTTACAGAAATAACAACTTTGAGAATAATAAAAAAAAAATTGTTGTTACACAATCATGACTAAAATACATCAGTTCATGTTAAATTGAACTCAACAGAATCTTTTTGGGCAACAGAGTGGTGCAGTGGGTAGCATCGCCATCTCACAGCATCAGTGTCCTGGGTTCAGGTCTGAGCTCAGGTTAATGTTTGAGCAGATTGTCAGTTCTCCCTGTCTCTGCTGTCTTCTTTTGTTTCCGGCCACTGTCCCAAAACATGCAAGCATGCGTAAGGGGTTGCTGATAAATTAGCAGGTATGAATGAATGGATTTTTTTTTTTGTATTTATACTGCTTTAAATGTTCTAGAAAGTTCAAGAAATTCAAGAAATTCTAAAAAAAAAAAAAAAAAAAAAACCTTTTTTCATCAAATTTTTTGATACATTTTAGACATGTTCTGGAAGCTTCTGGAATGTTCTAGTAAGTTCTCAAAGTTCAAGACAATTCTGAAAACACACAAATAAATATACAAAATTACACTACAGCAGCTTACCTCTGAATTTAACTGAAATTTTAAAACAGTTTTAAAAAATTTTTGTTTAATTTTTTTTTTTTTTTTTTTTTTTTAAGTTAATCCCTGCTCAGGTCACAAAAGCAAAGTTTAAGCATAACTAATAGTTTTTTCTCCCCTATTTTTTCTATAGGTTTTTTTTTTTTTTTTTTTGGTTCTTTCAGACCAAAGACCAGAAAAAGTCAAAATTTATTTTCACATCATATCACTTTTCATATCACATATCGTAATATATGGTCACTTATACAAGCTTCCCTCCTGATATTTTCACCTTTTCTAATATATGTGTGTTAGTTCAGGTTTCTTGTTTCCACTTTGCATATACAGTATATGGCATGGAAAACAAAAAAGAAGAAGAAGCAGCATATTCTAATATTTCATTCGACAATCTTAAGCTTTGATTAGAATATGCAATGTAGTGGAGAACTATTTGAAAATGATTCCTCATGTTTTCCAAAACCACTTTAGTGATGTGTAATGTTGCTAAGCTTAGATTGAAGCAACCGGAGATCATAGCAATGCTTCCAGAGGCTTGTACATGATGGGTGCATCGTTAAATATGCTTCAGTTTCTACCCTTACATCACATTACCATTGCACTGCAGATCTGTAGTCTGAGTACATGACCTTTCATAATGGCTTCAAAGTCCAATGAATTAATGTTTCATAGCAAATTAAAGAGTTTACATATGATTAGTCTCACTGACTAATTATCTTATCTCATCTCATCTCATCTTATTATTTTCACCCTTAAATATAGCTGTGATTTCTTATGAAGAAATCTTATTGAGAGATTGTTTACGGATTTAATTTGCCTTTAATTTTACATTCTCACTCACTCACTCACTCACTCACTCACTCATCGTCTACAGAGTACCGCTTTATCCCGTATACAGGGTTGCAAAGGGCCTGAAGGAGGCAGAGTAGACCCTGCACAGGGTGTCAATCCATTGCAGGGCACTAATTTTACATATAATAAGTTAAATATTGGAATTAGTTTTTTTTTCCCCTTTTTTTTGAAGTATTAGAAATTAGAAACAAGGCCATGAAATCTTTGTTGATTTTTATAACAGCATCTATTTTTAGAACAGCTGAAATTTTCAGAAGTCCTATAGTTGTCCAGTTTAAGATTAGTACTACTACTACTGCTAATAATAATAATAATAATAACAATAATAATACTACTAATAATAACAACAATAACAACAACAATAATAATAATAATAATAATAATAATAATAATAATAATTATTATTATTATTATTATTATTATTATTATTATTATTATTATATATAAAAAGACAAAAATTTATATTTTGTATGGATTTTTTTACACCAATAGATTTACACCAATCTCATGTTTGATGTTACATGATGAAACAGTTAGAGTGTCTTGCAAAAGTATTCACACCCCTTTGAACTTTTCCACATTTTGTCATCCCACAACCACACATGTAAATTGATTTCCTTGGGATTTTATGTGATAGACCAACACAAAGTGCACATAATGTGTGACGTGGAATTTGTATTCAGCGCCCTTTACTCTGATACCCCTAACTAAAACCCAGTTGAACCAACTCCCCTCAGAAGTCCCCTAATTGGTAAAGAGAGTCAAAATTAAGCATTCAGTTCTGTTTTTTTGGCAAATATCCATGTATTTTTATTAAGTCATTAAAACATTGTTCAAAACCTTGTTCAATTTCATCTTTTCAATGTGTGTAAGTGCACTTCTTTGATTTGAAATTTTAATTCTACAAGTGCCTCGGATTGCTGATTATCTACAACAAACTCTGTCCATAGTTGATTAAACTGTGACATTTACTGTGTGAGAAAAACACACATATCTATCGAAGTTTTCAGACATGATAAACAGAGCATTTACTGCTGCACTTGCCAAATATGAAGCTCGTGGGACAAAGTAAGGCCATGTTCAGATGTCCTTTAATAATGAAAAAACTGGGAAATGGAACCAGTACATTTATTAGAAAGTTGGGCTATGTTCACATTACCAGCTTGAATCAAATCCGATTTGACCTTAATGTGACACAGATCAGATTTTTTAATGGTTTTTTATTAATTTCAATGTTTAATCACTTTTATATGCAGTGCCAGATTCGATAAATATCCATTATCTTGCAACTTGAATGAGAATGATCAGATTTTTGGAATTCATGTGTGCTGATGTCATCAGTCAGCATCAACAGCACTGGGATTCCATAGTAGTGCTAGCAATAGCTGCTAAAACAGATAAAGGAAGTCTGGCTTCCAGACAAATATAGCAAATATAGCAAATATAGCTGCCTAACTGCTTAATGTCCTCCAGAACAAAACCCCAAGCATATTTTTTCAAAAATTTTATTTACTGTTTAAAATGAATGAGTGGTCACACGTTTTGACAAGAGCAACAGCTGGTTGTGCAGATGCATGCATGCCATTTCAGAGGACAGATGTGTGTCAAACAAAGGTTTTTTATTTATTTATTTTTGAATGCAGACTAATATGGCTTGTAATGTAAACATAGCCTGAGAAACAAGAATAATAAATGCGGGAGCAGACAGGACAGGTCAAGGTTTCTGAACTGGATTGGACAATAATAATTGGTCTGCCGTAATGTGCTGTAATTTTTACTCCTCAGTTTACCTCAGTTGACCACATCACAAGGTCTTGGTTTCATTGCTTGTTCTTCCAGCTTGCAAAGTAAAATTGCTGGTCCTTGTGAAATTTGTAAAAACGTTGAGCGATGTGGAACTTGTTGTCTTTACACTCTATCACATGAACATGCTAACGCCCTGTTTAAGCCGCGCGCAACAAAGAATCCTGCTGCTAATTCTAATGCAGATGATGGGTTTAACATGCTCTCTGGGTTCCACATTGCCAGTTCATCTCCAGAACGCTCTGTTATTACCTCAGAGTAGATTATTTCACAACTTTCTGATTCTTCATGTGGTGACTTGCACGCCCCAGTCAGAGAATATATCACCTTATTTATTTACAGATGTACAAATGCACACAACTCTTTTAAATTTGATTTAGCTGTGGGCAGCGGCGTATCCATTACGCAGAATTATTACACTGTAAATCACGTTAAATGTACAGGAAGTGCTGCAGTATATGGTGGAGCATGGGTTAGCCTTACCTGATTCTAGCCCTTAGAACCCAGCATGTTTTATATTTCCTAAACCGAGTTTGCATGGATTACAAGAAGGCGAATGCTGTCACTGTTCCCTAATAGTACCTGTTGCTTAGAATAGAGGACTGTAATGATAGTATATGATGTATATGATGATGTGTTGATTCTATACACTACATTTCATGACCTGAATTCATTCAGGTGTTACAGAAAATACTTGTTCACTTGTATCTCAACTATTTAACTCAGAATCCTTCTAAATGTGAGCTTGATAAGTCCACTATTCTGTTTTTAGTAAGGGAAGTAGGTCAGGGAAAGTCCTGGATATCTTGTTTCATGCACCAGAGATGAGTTGTGCCAAATATTCAGAATGACTCAATATCATCAAGACATTAAAAAAAAAAAAAAAAAAAAAAAAAGAATTATTTCCAGTGTTGAACTAAGAGATAAAGGGAAATTCTTTGACTGTGTAAAAGTTCTCTTGTGTACTCTGTTCTGTCTGTTCAGCACTATAATATACAGTAGCACAAAGCAGCTTCACAAAAGTCTAAACGTAGATTTCGATGGCCAAGGTGCAAGCTAAAGACAGTGGTAAGGAAAACGTCCCTGAGACAACATGAGGAACAAATCCTAAGAGGAATCAGAATCAAAAGGAAACCAATCCTCCAGGAATTATGGGTATAGAATAATTACAGTATATAGGTATAGGAGCAACCATTCATTCCATCCATGTAGGACCCTCTGTAGTCCAACTAGGGACTGTGGAGGCCAATGCTGACCATTGTATTTATTCCTATTTTTATGGGACCTTCAGTCAACATTCACACACTACAGACAATGTAAGAACGCCAATAAGACTAATCTGCACATCTTTAGGCTGTGGGAGGAAACCCGAGGAAACCTTGTAGCACGGGAAGAACACGCAAACCCCATGCACGGGGTTTCGAACCTGGTCCTTGGAGGTGGAGGGCGACAGTGATAATGATAAAGCAACATATCTGATAATGTTATCTGACACAACACTTTGTCTCCTTAGTAATTGTAGTATTGTAAAAGGTATAATACTTCATTGTATTAATTATAGCTTAATTGTATTCTGTATATAGGGGAAAAAACAAACATTACATTTGCATGCATGAAAACATGATAATTATCAATCTTAAAAGAGCTGAGCCAGAAAAGAACTGTGCAAAAGGAATCTGTCTAAAAGAACTTTATCATCAAAAAAAAAAAAAAGAAAAAAAAAAAAGATCAAAACCTTCACTGAGTACGAGTAATATAAGCAAAGTACCTCAACCCTGACTGGAGACCAATAGTATCGTCATAAGGATAAACACTGATTGAAATATTGAATTTCTACAGTATGCACGCATATAATTGCAATCATTTTACTATTCCCAATTTTTGTCTTTCTTTTAAATGGGGCGGTAGTGTCTGATGTGAGGCGGAACAATGACACAAAGCATTCAGAAACGTGATTGAGTTCTGTAGGGTCAGAAGGAAGAAGTCATAAATCAAGGTGATTTCTTGTGAAGCTGGGCAAAGCTGATTTTAAAGCTGGTTTTATGTTTGATGACAGGCAGAGGTGTGACTATATATATATATATTTTTTTCTATTTTTATGCCAAATGTCCATATTAAATCAAGGATGTGTCTGCCATAATGAGTGGTACCTCTTATATTCTGATTGAGCCCCACTGAGATGGAAAATGGTTCTCTAACTCTCTACATAATCCAAAAGTATGAGTAAATTGATTTACACTATACTTACCTTCATAGACATCTCATGTGAATGGCTGGCCAGTGAACAACTACTGTATCAAATGCAAATGCAACATTCAGCACCTGAAGAGCTCCAGGGCTTTTATCTACTTGGTTAGTCATGGAGTAATGAGAGAACAGGCCACACCCGGCCATGCAACTGTTTGTCAGCCATTTGTTCCATTATTTATGAGACCACCACAAATGGGGTATGTGTGTGTAAGAGAATGAGGAAACCCATATAATCTGGAATTAAAGAGGCCAAAAGCCAAAACCCTTATCTATTCGCAAATGTATGGACCTGACTGTAGGGCAAGCGCAAAATCAAAACTTTTTTTATTTTTCATTTAAAGACATCATCAGTGCATCAGTGTTTAACTGGTTTTATGGATCGCTCGGAAAGGTCAATTTTGGTGGACTGTTTTTTGAGTATTCTACTGTATATGCCCTGACCACGAACAAGCATATTCAAGCTCAAACCGCGTTTACTGACCACTTAAAGAGACAGATTTGCTGTCGAATTTAGAAGTATTGAAATTTCAGCATTTTTAAATTTAACAGGTGTGATTCTCACAATGAAAAAAAGGAATACGGCTCAGCATACCATCCACATTCAGTTTACTGTTTAAAGCTCATGTCTAATGTAAGATTAAAACACTTTCTTTTTTTTTTTCTTTTTTTTTTTAAAAACAGGTGGCTCGGAAAAATTCAATTCAAGGTTCCATGAAGCTCTAACTTGCCGTCACTAATATTCAGTAATTCAATCAACATAAAGTAAAAAGGAATGCTAGTCATACCAGAGATAACATTCGCTCCCCTTTTATACTTCACTCCCAGGATAGTTGGGTTACGGCTTCTCCTGTAGGTAGAGGGAGGATTTGTAAAATAAAAAAAAATTTAAAAAAATGAATATTTTTTGTGGCGTCAATACATTTGTCATAAAACTTTTTTCAGGAAATTTTTCTTTTAAATAAAAGATCGAATGATTTAACTGGAGGAAATGTACAATGTTACATTGAATTGTATTGTATGTATTATATAAGAAACTATGAGAGGTTGGTTGGCGTACCTACAGTAGAAATGAGGTCTTCGCAAAAGAAAGAGTTCTTATCTGAACAAACCTACTATTAGTAGCAATTAATTCCATTCTAATTAATTGTCTGCACTCATGCGGTGCGGATTTTGGACCCTCTTCAAGATTACAGGAAAATATGTATATCAGAAAGGCATGACCACAGGGGAATCGAAATAGACCACAATTAAGCAGAGAATAAGTGCAGAAAAGCAACATTATGATTCAAATCATTTGCATCACTCTTCTTGTGATTTGTGCCTGAAGAAGAAAAAAAAAAAAAGAAAAAAAGGGGGGAAAAAAAAAAGGGAGAAAACGGAAAAGAACATGGTAAGCTGAAACGGGGTGGGCTAATGAAAACAGTAATGCTAAATAATCAGTAAACCTCCCTCAGGCCATGGCAGGATAATATTAACACTAATGCTATTAATGCCGAGACCTATCCCCCTGCTTCCCCTCCAGCCCCTGCAAAGTCATTGTGGTGGGTGAAGGTTTAGTGTGCCCATCTGCTCCTGGAGACCACAGGTGAAAGGGAGAAAGGGCTGCAGTGCAGTCTTAGACCAATCTCACAGCAGCTGCTTGTAATGTTGATTCCCCTGCAGTATGCCCGCCTATTAGAAGCGGATCCAAAATGGCGTCCGAACAAAAAAAAAAAAAGAGAAAAAAAAAAAAAAAAAGGCCCAGATGGGGAGTCGTCGTGGTGGAAACATGGTAGTAGCGCCTGTCTCGGCCATTTTACACAGCGCTGGGTTCACTACCACAGCAGCTCTGCTGGTAATTAGGTAGCTTGATGCGGTACAGTATGCCATGTTAAGCTCCCCAGCCTTAGTCAAGTGAGTCACGGAACAACGTCACACAGCGGAGGGAGGGTTGGACGCTAATGCGCATGCGTGTTGGTAGGTGCCAATCTGCACCAAGAAAAAATAGTGATCATGTATTTTGGCACACGTGTACGAAAAACAAGGTAGGATGAGGAACGCGGCCAGGGTTGGGTGCGTTTCCAGTCAGTGTGCACAAGTGAAAAGTGAATGTGTAAAAAGTGAGTCTGTGCGAAAAATAAACAGACAGGAAGATATTTCTGGATCTTTCTCCTTCACAGCTGCTTGTCCATTAAGGGGGGAGAGATCAGGAAAGAAGAGAAGGTGGTGAAGCGAGACATGTGGTGGTGGCGTTGGGGGGTGGGCGGGGTGTTAATTTATTCAAATGAGCAGGGGAGGATAACAAGAGGAGGGCGCAAAAGAGAGAAAGTGTAAAGAGCGGTGGGGATGGGCTGTTTAATTTTGTAGCTCTCACAACATCCATCCAATCCTCTTTTTTTTTTTTTTTTTTTTTTCTTCCTTTTCTTTTCCATGTGATCTCTCTCACCATTGCAGTAAGGAAGGAAGTGTATAGGGACAGGACCTTGCAGCAACGAGGACGAAGCTAACATCTAGACATGGATTATGGAAATAATCGTGAAAAGAAAGACAAATATGGGTTACCCCTCCAAAAAAAAAAAAAGCATTATCATCCACAAACGGTTTCTTTTTTCCTTCTTGTGAACTTACCGTTATGCAGGGTTAATGCTAATAAGCTGAAATGTCTGTGCCATGGAAACACCTTGATGATGTTAATGATCACATCATCCCTACACTACACTTTCCAGCACCTGTACTGTATATGTGCATACTGTACATTCCAAACGTAACCAGCTAGCCCAATTTACCAGCTGCACCTACGTATACTGTACACAGGCGACACATTATAGGAAAAACCTGAATAAATCAGCGAAGAACCATTGTAAGTGCAGAAGCTGCCGTAAACCTAAACTGCAGGATACAAATACCACTAATCATTAGCGTTCAAAATGCTGCATGACTTTTCCAATGTGATGCGAAGAGGAAAGAATCAAAGTGACTGTGAAAAAGTGTTGATTATTTAGACCGCTTAACTGGCCAGTGTTTCAAGTCGGAAGTGCCGTAAGTGACAATTGCATTCAGACACATTAGTAAATAGGGTCAAAAAATCAATGTTCATTGCTCTGTGATGTATATGGATTGGAGCTTTATTTAAGCAAAAGAAAAAAGAAAACTGTTCTTTAGGATACTCAGAATGTCAGCGCAGGATCAAAAGTGATCAGAGTCTTAGCATGTGTAAAGTCTGCATCGAAAATGATATTATTATGTGGTTGCTCCTGATTATCAAGATGAATAGACTTAACTCAGTTAAAGTAACAATAGGCAGTATTGTACAGACACCTTGCAAAAAGCAGTATAGTCAGGTTCACACTGAGTGGATGAGTCTGTGGGTCTCAAGGTTCTACATGATTTGGGTTCATGGATGGTTTTGTGCACACTGTTCATGTAAAGAGTGGTCATTTACTGTAAGTATATATATATATATATATATATATAATTTTTTAATACAGTGATCTGTGTAAACCCTAGACACAATGTCCCTGAAAATTTAAAAAAAAAATCAGCAACCTTGGACCAACCACCCACGTCACAGAGGTCACTTTTCACCGCCTGTTCTGATGTATGATGAGAACATTGACTGCAATTTTTGATGCCCGTAACAGGTGTTTATTAAGAATATGAAACAACATTAAAAGTGATAGAGATTTGATTTTTTTTAGAAATTATTATTAGAAATGATTAAAAATCCACGTTAATGCCTAGAAGTGCTTTCGATGAATGAAAAAGATGGAAGGAGTGATAAACCATAGAGAGCTCACTGGTTACGATGCAGGTTAGAGGTAAAGTAACTAAAATGCACATGCCTTTCCCCCTGGTCTACACATGTAACTGATATACATGAGAGAGAGAGAGAGAGAGAGAGAGAGTCAGCCAAAAAAAGTATGATGTCTATTATATTATAATATTATGTATATATTTGATATCTATTAAATGTATATTAGAAAATAAGTACATATACACTATATTAATATCTATCTATCTATCTATCTATCTATCTATCTATCTATCTATCTATCTATAATGTAGATGCAATTATATTATAATTAATATAATGTAGAGTAATTATATTATAATATAGATATTCAATATTCCTATCATATCAATATTTTTCTTAGGTACATTTATTTATTTGGTCTTTGTTTTGTTGCCCATAGCAATTTGACTTTGAACATTTTTTAACCTAATTTTTCTTTTTGTATATTGCCCTAAACAAAACTAAACAAATTAACCATATCAACATGAATTAATGATGCACAAAAAATCCTGTCCATAGAAAGTGTGAGATTAAAGATTTCTGCTGATGGAAATCAATTGTCTTCTTTCTTTGCCTTTACAGCATTTGGCAGTCGCTCTTATGCAGAGCAGTTTAAATTTCACCTTATTACACATCTGAGCAGTTGAGGGTTAAGGGCCTTGCTCAAGGGCCCCAACAGTGGCAACTTGGTGGTGCCAGGATTTCAGTCTGACACCTTAACCACCGAGCTGCCCCGGTCCGCTTTATATAAGCACTGCCAATTCATATACAGTATAAATACAATACTCCACAAGACCTCTTAAGGTGTGCCGTGGTATCTCTTACTAACACATCGTGTAGCAGCTCCTTTAAGTCCTATAAGCTGTGCAATGGGATTTTTCAAACGATGTGAAAGAAAACAATTTGCCAGACCAGGTTACCTATTTCCAATGATCTGTGGTCCAGTTCTGATGTTTACGCATCCACGGAAGGCACGGTCAGTCAGCTCTGGCACTCTTACCAGTCACAGCAAGCTACCATGCACAGTGTTCTGACACCTTTTTGTCGTAGCCAGCATTAACTTTTCTATCCGTCTCAGCGCATGATAATGTCGTTGTGACAAGATAATCAATGTTATTCGTGCTCATTGTCCCTTTTATTATAACGGTTGACACACTAGATCAATTAATCCACACCTGACATAAGGGTCTTTAAAAAAATTTTTATTTTTTTTTTACACTGGATACCCTACCTGTTGCAACCCTCGCACTGGGCTGGGCTTGGGAACGGCACTGCATGCGATTACTGGGGTGAAGGTTAAGGGTCTCACTGATGACCCCCTCTAACCCCCGACCCTCCAGTTAGCAGCCCAGAGCCGCTTCTGTCTGAGCCAGTGCTGTCCCATTGGTGTATAACCCATAATATTGACTTTTATAGTATACTTACATTTATTACCTGGTCACTTGAGTTAATCTGAACCATATTAAATGAAAAACACTTAAGCATTTTTTTCTATTCATTTTTCATTTTTTATTTTTTATAACATGTGTCCTATAAATGAAATGCTCGTGAATAATAAGAACACCATCAAATGAATATCAATCTTTATATAACATCAACACAAAAAAAAATAAAACAATAATAATCAACACTTGTCCTGTGATCTTTCAACAGTTTTTATTATTTTTTCCAAGTGTTAGTAAGCCTCTGAATTTTTAGATGTCAATTAATTACCCATTTCTACAAAAGAGTTTGATGATGCAGTTGAATTGGTGTGTTTAGTGTATTAAATTTATTATCAATATATGATTGGGAGAACGATGCGAGAGAGAGAGAGAGAGAGAGAGAGAGAGAGAGAGATTATGATTCAAGTATTCTTTAAAGTAACTTGTCAATATCTTATACTTTGCTGAATTACCTTAGAATTGCACATTTGCTACTATTTATTTAATTTGTTAGTCAAATGAAATTAGATGCCATTTTAATGCAGCCATTGCACATTGCTGCCACCTTGTGGTAAACTTTATTGCTCCATTTAATCCTTCCATTTTGCTTCTGATTGGTAAAACAGTGTGCACTACTCCAATGTGTTCAAAAGCATCAACAAAAACAGTTTTTTTTTTTTTTTTAAATAAGGCTATCTTAAGCATTCAGACATTTAGGACAAAATTTCATCTTCAAATAAAAAAAGCTTTAATTCTTCATTTGAATCCCCCCCCCCCTCCCCCCTCCCCAGTTTACTGGATTTCTTTACACTTTTTTGTTGTTTTTGAAAGTGCCAGGGCCGTGACTAGATTGCTGCCGCTGTGGGTTTATGCTGAAACACACAGACACACACATATAACATCACGTTAACTTAGCGTAGTGTGATTTGCCCAAAATGGTGTTAGTAAATATTGTTTCTGGAGTCATAATAAATAAATAAATAAATAAAAACTTTGCATTGTTCCAGATATTGTATTACGGCAGAGCCACAATCATGCAGTATGAACACTTACCTTGGACTTCCCACAACGCCGAATGCGGTTACCTGAAAGACATGACAGATAACACATATCAGATTCCTATGATTCCTTGTGTGGCTCATACATGCACAGAAATAAATATACAATGCCGTGCAAAAGTAATTATACCCCTTAATTTTTTCACATTTTGTCACTTTATAATCATAAATGTAAATGTACATGTAAATGTTTTGGGGGGATCATCAGGGACAATCAGGTCATTTTGATTCATACCTGGTTTCTCACACATTTCATACTTATTTCACAAATTTTCTTTTGATTCTGGAAAGCTGCTTTGCGACAATGACCATTATTAACAGTGCTAAAATTGAAAACAAAAGAAGAAAGTTCAAGGGGTATGATTACTTTTGCAAAGCACTGTAACACTCACCAACAAGTAGGAGAATGGACAGAAACACAATGACTCCAGCAATGGATAATCCAATAATGCGCAGAGTTTCATAGTCTGCAAAAAGTTTACATCACAAAAAAAGAATAATTTATTCTGATGCATCCTTCAAAGTATTATTATTATTATTATTATTATTATTATTATTATTATTATTATTATAGTCATTCTCACCATAGACAAAATCAGCATCAAGGTCCACATCAGATGCTGAGGAACAAGAATTTGCAGAGAAAATACTCATGAATGCTCAGAATACTTATACACTTCTATATTACAGAAATGTGCCAATGTCTATGTACATCTACAATTTAGTAAACAATTAAAAAAGAAGGAAACCCGGAACCATAAATCCACCAACAATTCTTAATTTTTTTTTTTTTTTAGCATATGTAAGCATTTGCACTTCACATACATTTCCCACTGAAGGTATCGTGGTATATTAATTGGGCATTTAGCAAGTAGTATGGACTTGTAATGACTTGACATGATGAAAAACACAATTTTTCTTCACTAAAGTAATTTTTTCCAATTTGTAAAAAAAAAAAAAAAAAAGTCAAAATAGTCCCGTGATTTTCAGTTTATGGTTTTTCTAAAGCATAACCCCTGAAAACATTTTGAAATAAGAGCTCAGTCACCACAATAAATAGCAAAAATATAATTTTTCATATGGGTCAAAACATACAGTATAATACAGAAAATGTGTGTGACAAAGTAGCCACTTATGAAGTTTATGCAACATGGAAGTGATCTTGCTTTCCTACAAATTTAAAGTTGCTAACTTCAGTCGTTTTGGAGAGATGATTTTATATGCACCCCAAAATGGCTATTTTTCAGTGTTATACAGTCTCGCTTCAAACAATAATCATTTAAAATGCTAATTATTCATATTTATTTATGAGTATTGACACAAAAATTTGTGCAATTAGTTCTAGAAGCATATGACCTGTAAAAATGGTTGTTTAAATTGTTTTTTGGTAAAAGCTTAAAGAAGCAAAAAAAAAAAAAAAAAAAAAAATTCTATAGTGTCTATAATCATGTCACATTCATGTTGCGATATCTGTTGCAACAATTTAGTATTTTAGAATAATTCACTTTTTCAGGTTTATGTCTTTTCATGTAAAATATTTAAATTGGCCAAGTTTCTTCTTAGTGACAGTTAAGATGAATGGAAGATTTGAATGAAAAAAAAAAAAAAAAGTTACAGACACTACATAAAATTGTGCCTAGGTGAGACACTTTAGCACCAATACCGTGTTTTGGCCTTTTATAAATAGATGCCAGAACGCACCACATCCTCAATGCAGTGTGCTCAATATTTTTTTTTTGGTTTATTCTCTGTGTATTTGGTTAACTAAAAGCAAAAAACTTTAACTAGAGAAGAAGTTATTTCACACTGGACGTGTTTTGGAGATCTTATTTGGAAGTACAGCAGCTCTCTGTGGGGCATGAAGCAGTCATTTCTATTTCTGAATTTCTGAACTGCCCTTCATCCACTCTCCCAGTGTCTGCTCTTTGTCTAACAAAATGTACAGGCTGCCTTCCCTTTGTGGAACTTTACATGTTCTGCTGCCCTGTGCTTCAGTCAAAGAGGTGTGACTGTGCTAAGTATGTTACATACTGTAACTGGTCACTGCCTGGGTCAATTTATTCCAACATACAGGCAGACTGTAATCTGCAAAACAGTGAAGATACAGAGCAGCGAGGTAAAGTAGAACTTCGAGACATACTGTAGCTGTGACTGCATTCTTTTGAGTATTTTTTTATGCTGTAACTGGCAACCTGAACAAAAAAAAAATTGGATATCTTACATCACTTTTTTTTATGATGTGTGCCAGATGTGTGTCAACCAAGACCTTCTGCACGTAAAACAACAACAAACCATGGTTCTCAGCCAGACTAAAACGACTCAGTCAGGGCAGTGAGAATTCCCACAGAATTCCTACAGTGCATATAGAGGCCAGTTTAAACAGGCCAGAATTCACTGTAAGATTTTCAGTTAATGATTCTATATGGTATTGAGAGGCCTTCAAGATGTTACAAACTACTGTACAGAAAACCCATCTCCTTGGCCACTCAGCTTCCAGAAAGGTGACACTGTGGGGAACAACTCTTAATCAGACAGTGAGGACAGGTGTTCCACAGGGATGTATCCTCTGGCCACTGCTCACTCACTCATTCACTCATCGTTTATATCACTTTATCCTGTATACAAGGTCACAGGGGGCCTGGAGGCTATCCTAGGAGAATGCACAGTTGCCAATCCATCGCAGGGCACACACACATACACAATCACAAACACAACTTGGTGATGATGGTACAATTTAGGAGGCACTCCACCACAACACTTCTCAGGAGACAACACTCAGCACTCCTTATCTTCTCCCATACAACATCCAACAGCACTGTGCCATCTGTCGAGACCTTCAGGTACTACCATTTCATGGGACTACCACTTCCCAGA